>CM042536.1:13501903-13679403 GCA_023630585.1 Cranoglanis bouderius | reverse complement strand
AACTACAAAGCTGACTTTGCCTGGGTAGATGGTGTTTGAATTCAGATTACGCTGAAATATTTATTACTGATGGTTAAGTAAAAAAGTCACTGTTGCAGCACCATTTTGTTCTTTAATGAGAACACAGTACTGTGAAAGGTTTTGTTGTAGCAGAAGTGTCAGCGTCACTCAGATTTACTTTAGAATTAAGTTATGTTATGTAATTTGTAGTACTAAGATTTTCTTATGCAGAACATACTGCAGTTTTCATTACAGACTTTACTCTCTAGTTACTTCACTGCACTGATCTACTGATAGCTAGTTTACTTCCTTTGACAAGCTAACACTGACCTTTATTTAGTACAGATTGGCTTCATGTTGTTGTGTGAGATACAGAACATTTTGCTGTGAGAGAGTAGAACTGATATATCTGTATCATAGACCCATAAAGAGAGAAAGTCTGAGCTGTAGTGAGAAGTCATAGTACAGTGTTTGATCACTTTTTATTACAGAGCTCCCTCTTGAGGAAATACATTGATACTGCTTTCAGTGGAGTGCTACAACTCAATATAGCACAAGAATTTAATGTATCATCCTGAAATCTTCAGTTACGAATACTATAACAGTTTACAGCAAGATGTACATGCTGTTAATCTAACACATATGACTTTATTATAATTCTGCACCAAAAGTAGTTTCATAAATGTTTGCAGTCATTACTTTGTGGGATCTACTTTTGATACGTCACAAATCCCATTCTTTTCAGTCATCCCGTGTAACCTTGCTGTCTCTCTCTCCATCAGGGGGTTATAATGTCAACGATGTGATGTTTTACTGGGCGAGAGGCAACGATTCAGTCAGTGGGTTGGATACTCTGCGTCTGGCCCAGTACACAGTAGAGGATCATTACACTTCTGCCTCAGAGGCTGTGTATGAGACAGGTACACACAAACACAACACATTTGTAATAAGATAAATAAGGTTTCCTCAAATGTTCTTTTGGATACAGTCAATTAAGTTGAAGGGGAAACCTTTTTTGGTAGGGTTGATACAAAATAATACAATTTAACATTATAGTCCATGTGTCATCTTCTCTTTAGATTGACATTAGAGTGGGCAAGAAATGTGAATTCTGTATATTTATTCATATTGTATGTCTTGGTTGTGGATAGTGACCCAAACTTTCAGAAAGAACTACTCTAGTTCAGAAAGACCTACTCTATCACTTGAGAGAAAGTTCTTTTAAGCCAATATTCTTAAGAAATAATCATAATAATCAAAAGCCCAAGAGGGAACATTGTACAGTGGGGGAAAAAAGTATTTGATCACCTGCTGATTTTGTACGTTTGCCCACTGACAAAGAAATTATCAGTCTATAATTTTAATGGTAGGTGTATTTTAACAGTGAGAGACAGAATAACAACAAAAAAATCCAGAAAACGCATTTCAAAAAAGTTATAAATTGATTTGCATTTTAATGAGGGAAATAAGTATTTGACCCCTTCGACTTACTACTTGGTGGCAAAACCCTTGTTGGCAATCACAGAGGTCAGACGTTTCTTGTAGTTGGCCACCAGGTTTGCACACATCTCAGGAGGGATTTTGTCCCACTCCTCTTTGCAGATCCTCTCCAAGTCATTAAGGTCTCGAGGCTGACGTTTGGCAACTTGAACCTTCAGCTCCCTCCACAGATTTTCTATGGGTTTAAGGTCTGGAGACTGGCTAGGCCACTCCAGGACCTTAATGTGCTTCTTCTTGAGCCACTCCTTTGTTGCCCTGGCTCTGTGTTTTCGGTTATTGTCATGCTGGAATACCCATCCACGACCCATTTTCAATGCCCTGGCTGAGGGAAGGAGGTTCTCACCCAAGATTTGACGGTACATGGCCCCGTCCATCGTCCCTTTGATGCGGTGCAATTGTCCTGTTCCCTTAGCAGAAAAATACCCCCAAAGCATAATGTTCTCACCTCCATGTTTGACGGTGGGGATGGTGTTCTTGGGGTCATAGGCAGCATTCCTCCTCCTCCAAACACGGTGAGTTGAGTTGATGCCAAAGAGATCTGACCACACCTGACCACAACACTTTCACCCAGTTCTCCTCTGAATCATTCAGGCAAACTTCAGACAGGCCTGTACATGTGCTTTCTTGAGCAGGGGGACCTTGCGGGTGCTGCAGGATTTCAGTCCTTCATGGCGTAGTGTGTTACCAATTGTTTTCTTGGTAACTATGGTTCCAGCTGCTTTGAGATCATTAACAAGATCCTCCCATGTAGTTCTGGGCTGAGTCCTCACCGTTCATTGACATGATCATTGAAACTCCACGAGGTGAGATCTTGCATGGATCCCCAGTCCGAGGGAGACTGACAGTTTCTTCCATTTGGGAATAATTGCACCAGCTGTTATCACCTTCTCACCAAGTTGCTTGACGATGGTCTTGTAGCCCATTCCAGCCTTGTGTAGGTCTACAGTCTTGTCCCTGACATCCTTGGACAGCTCTTTGGGCATGGTGGAGAGTTTGGAATCTGATTGATTGATTGCTTCTGTGGACAGGTGTCTTTTATACAGGTAACAAGCTGAGATTAGGAGCACTCCCTTTAAGAGAGTCCTCCTAATCTCAGCTCATTACCTGTGTAAAAGACACCTGCGAGCCAGAAATCTTGCTGATTGATAGGGGATCAAATACTTATTTCACTCATTAAAATGCAAATCAATTTATAACTTTTTTGAAATGTGTTTTTCTGATTTTTTTTTCTGTCTCTCATTGTTAAAATACACCTACCATTAAAATTATAGACTGATCATTTCTTTGTCAGCGGGCAAACGTACAAAATCAGTAGGGGATCAAATACTCCCCCCCCCCACTGTAGTAAGAACCTAAGGTGCATTGAGTAAGATCTGAACAGTTAAATAGGTGGAGTTGAAATAGGTGGAGATGAATCAGATTTGAATCGTTTTTTTTTTTTTTTCACTCCTTAAGCCCGCCCCCATTCCCACCCATGTATGCAAAGCTCCACCCCCAGAACTCTAGTTGACTTGGCTTAACTTCTATAACTTGGCTTTCAAGCAGCTGAATGTTTGAGTGCATGTTAGCATTAGCAAGCAACTCTAGTTAGCATAAGTGCACTCAGACCTTCAGCTGCTTGAAAGCCAAGTTATAACATTATAAAGACGCAAGGCTCATACTGATTCATGATGTTCACAAGTGCCATTGCTGTACTTTTTCTGTGTAATAAGCTCTTATGTGCTCTACGCTGTGGCACTAGCATGCTAGCATTGTTATCTAAAAGATATTACCGAAATCTAATAGAGCTAAAAGACCATTAAGCTGCTTGAAAGTGCTGGGCACTTGCCAATTTCAGAGTGAGATGGGGTGGAGTGAAGGGGCTTTGGGGAGTGTCTATAAAATGACTGACAAGAGGGCCATGTGAACACAAACAGGCATTCTGGACTGGAAGGCAGTTTTCAAAATGGGTTTCCTCAGCCATGTAATAGCCTTGTGCTGAAGCCATGGCCTAAACTTTTTGTTCATCATGTTCTGCATATTTTTCTATTTTATTTGTACTAGTAAGATAGTTTTTTAAAAAATGACTATTGCACCTTTAATATCAGTTTGGGAACAGTTTACTTTCAAGCTAATGTCAATAAAGTGCAGTGAAAGTCAGTGTGTATACTCAAACATACAAGAGTTTGATTCTTATTGTTAAATGTTTGTTCTTTCAAAGGCCTGTGATTGCTTGTGGTTATGAACTTTATGAATAAAAATGTCAGTATTAATATAAGAACTTCTAAGTTGGCATAGTTCATCCGACAAGGTTTTTCCATGTATGAAAATATTTTAGTGACAAATCAGTGAGATTTATTTTACATTAACGACACAATATCATTCCTCTCAGGTAATTATCCTAAACTCATATTCCACTTTGAGCTGAAGAGAAGCATTCTGTACTTCATCCTGGAAACCTACGTGCCCTCCAGTCTGCTAGTCGTGCTCTCCTGGGTATCCTTCTGGATCAGCCAGTCATCCGTGCCTGCTCGCATATGTATAGGTACATTATCTCCATCAATCACATGCTTTACCAATTGTGTCTATGCAGTCAAACTGAAGTATTTACTGGCAATGTCTAAAAAAGAAAAGAGCACATATGTAACACGCGGTTGTATGAGGGGTGCGTAAAAGAATCATTTTTATTAAAGCCTAATCAGGAATCACTGGCATTGTCACTTTCCGTACCAGGGTTCATACCATAAGCCATAATACAAAACATGAGCAGTGTCAAAATCAGGACATAATACAAGAAACAAAGGTCAGGGAACACAGGAATCTAATACTTGGACCTAACAAGGCAGACACACAATGGAGATCAGACGTAACACAGAACTCATGGACACAATCAGGAAACACAGCACTGACAGGACATAGGCGGAGACTAAAGAGAGATAAAATCACATATTAATATAAAGAAATGCACATGACCTGAATGATGCATTTTAATAGTTGTAGTTAATAATGTATTATTGTGTTGATCTGAGATATAAATGTTGACATTTCCTAACAGTGTCCTGTGCTAGGCATGAATTAGGAAGAGGAAAAGAAAAAAAAGATGGATGCCTTTGCTATTGTACCTGACCTCCCTGTCCTTGAATTAGGCTTTGAGACAACACATTTCTTAATCTGAACCACCACAGACATCAACATATAATTTATACTAAATATGGTTATTAATAAAAGAATTATGTTAACCAACTACATGACTACATGATAGTATTAGCCAACCAAGTGCCCTCATTTTCTTTTTCTTGCTGCTATTTATACAGTTACAACCAGTATATATTAGGTGAAATAGTGTTCTATTGCATTCAGATGGCTAAAATGATGGTAAATGGTGAAACATTGAAGTAAAGTATTCTCCTATTTAAACAGCTACAACCTTTCCTTTTGAAAACAAAGCATGTACAGATGCTTATAATCAGACCTCTGATTCAGGTCAGTGAGATTACAGCTACATATCATCATAAACCCATGTGCAAAGCAAGATTAGATCAAATAAATAGTGATCATAAACCAAATCCCCAGGTGGGTATTGATGATAACAGTCCATGAAATGAAACTCAGTAATAACTCTTATAAATTAGTCCAAAACTCCACTACCATTTTGTCAGTTCTTATTTCCTCATAGCAGGTTTCGTTTCAGATTGAATTCTAATTACCTTTCATATTTTAGAAATGAAGCTATCCAGGGATTTTAGAAAAACTGCTCCACCTGAAACTTTAGATTAGGCAGCTCTGATTCCTTTGTTAGTTTGGTAAACCACTTATCAAACAGTCATAGTCACAGCTGTTTTGCCACCTCCATGCCAGCCATATATTCGTGTTTATTTTTTACCATTGAAGGAGTAACGACAGTGTTAACGATGACCACTCTGATGATGGGTGCGAGGACGTCTCTACCAAACGCTAACTGCTTCATCAAGGCAATAGATGTGTATTTGGGAATTTGTTTCAGTTTCATCTTTGGAGCATTGATAGAGTATGCTGTTGCTCACTTCTGCACACTCCAGCATCCAGAGTGCAGCAGTGCGTTTACGGTGAGACCACAGGAACATTTTGTACATTGCCTGTTATTAGCACATTATTTTTTTAAGCATCATTATCTTATGAAAACTTTTTTTTAATCATTAAAACCCTTTTCTGTGGGGATTAATCTGAGTGTTCAAATTGCCATGTCAGCAGTTTAAGTCCAATGTTCTCAAACCTTTTGCATCCAGGGACATCTTCCAGAGTAATTTAATTTTAAGAACAGCAGGGCAAATATGTACCATCATATTGATTTGTTTTAGCCATTAAAGCTTTTGTATTCCTGAATTTCCACTCACCCAGATGTAGAGCCAAAACACTGTATTTCATATTAGCAGCACAGTTAGATTAAATTTAAAGTTATTTAAACATGTGAAGTTATTGAGTGATTGCGTTACCTAAATTAACCCTAGATTAACCAAGTGACCAGTCTTACAACTATGATAACTAATAGTAACCATAACAACCTTGATACTATAGTAGTTGATAGTAATCTCCACCACTGTCAAGTTATTTTAAAAAAAGCAATAGACTCAGGGAATTTGAGAATCATGGTTTTAAGGAATAGTGGTAGCTAATTGTCTAAGATTGAAGAAGAGTCATGTGTATTTGTGTCATAAAATATAAAAGCCAATCGTATTCCAATATGCAGGCCATACAGCAGTAGTTTTTCAGGAGAGGGAATGGAGTGTGTCGGGTTGATGGAGTTTCTAATTTCCATTTTTATAGAAACTGAATATTATGGTGAGGGAAAAAATTGTAGGTCCATTTTCTCTCACATTTTTGGTTAAACCACCATTTCAAGCTATTTTTACTAGATAACAATAAATTTGATAGCACTGCAATTTGAAGACCACCTGAAATTTAAAAAATTCTGGTCATCATACTGTGTCTCTCACTCTCTCTCTCTCTCTCTCGCTGCATCTCAGCACATGCAGGACTGTGAAGAGGAGATCAATGGCATTGTCACAACCATTGCCAGTGATTCCAGCCGAGCAAAGCGCCGTAAAGACTCTCCAACCCCCGCTCCCACATCGACTCCTAGCAGAGAGCCTGATCTCATGACCCAAACCCCTTCTCACCCAGAGCCGAGGACCCCGGAGGCCCTGGAGGACCCTCTTAACCGCTGCATCAGAAACCTGTCCCTCATACGACAGATGCTCCGCTCTGTGAACTGCTGTCATATTGAGAATCCACATTACATAGACAACTACTCTCGTGTAACATTTCCCCTCTCCTTTGTCGTAGTCAACCTGCTCTACTGGACTTACTATCTGTACTTTTAATACACCTCAGAGTGTTGGTGGGAGTTATTTTGAAAGAGAGTGCTGTCTGACTGAGCATGAAGAAATCTTAGTTTCTGTTTATGTCTGGGTTTTTCTTTTGGTTGTATGAAAATCCGAGTGGAAATAACAGAGTATGCATGATGGTGTGAGTGTGAGTGTTTTTTATTTAGCATATTTTACATGCCTGACTGGATGTGCAAGTCCTTCTCACAAATTAACCATTTTGTGGATCAGGTTTGCTGTTCTTTTACAGACACTGCTGAAGGCGTAACATGCTAAAATGATGCAATAACATGTTAGAGAAAGAGGCTGATTAAGATTAAGACATTGAGATGTCATCTGTCTTGATCTGCAATGTAGAGGTGCCAACATTGCTAACAAGAATGAATATAATATAATATAATAAGGGAATAAAAGAATTTTACCACTAATCCCCTAGCATAATTCAGTGGACAAGGTGGCTCAATGGATTAATAATAAAACATGCACCGGCTAAACTGATATTTAACTTTAACAATCTGCAGAAAGGTTTGGATTTATAAGCAACCAGCTGAGCGTAAATGTTTACTTAATACAAGTGTTAGAAAATTAAAATGCATATCCGGTCTTCAGTCCAAACAATCGCCACATTTTACACATAATAATAAACTGTCTAAAACTGTAACCTATTTACTGTTGAATAACTGACTTTTTTTGTAGATCTGGGCATCAGTGTACAACAATGTAATGGACTTTGATGATCTTTACACTTTCATTACTGACTTGAAAGGAAAACATCATACAAATCAAACACCTTGTCTGCTCAAAAAAAGAACACAAAATACTTTTTCTATTTATCAAAAAAAAAAAAAAAACGTGCTGTAGCATTGATTATACAGGTAGATGTTGATCTGCTATGGCATTACTGCTTGTCGCACCTCCTCCGGTGCCCACAGGATTACCGCTCTTCCAGCCTTTTTAAAATAAAAAAGTACACTCCACAAAGCACATTTTGCATAAAATTAAACTGATTTTAATTTCCCCCACTCAAATTCAGCCAGATTTCTATTTAATCATGTGATACTGTTGAGTTGCACATATCTACAATATTTAGCTCTGCCACACAGTATTTTCTCCTCCCTGTTTTACTCACTGGCCTTTCAAAATCAGCCAAATCCCATGTCCTTTCCCTTTGAGAGAATTGTTTTTTTTTTCCAATTAGCATTTGGTCTGACTGCTAAGAAAGCAGCAGTTCATAGTTTTCCAGTATTGCTGTAGAAAGGGGTCAAAATTCGTAACAGCTACAGCTAAACCATAGATGTTGGCGCCTCTGCTAATGATTTATCATTATGTATTTGAGCATCAACATTTTATAGTATTGTCTTCATGTGCCACAAACATATAATGCATTCTTTCCTTCTTGTCCATGCATTCCCCCGTTTCCAGTTATTGGTTCTGCCAGCGGAGGGCTTTGCCCTCTGAATTAGTGAGTTGGCTGAATTGCTGGTCGGTGCTGCAGGGGGCAAACTGAAGCTATTGCTCTTTTTTATTGCCTGAGTAAATTTTCTGGCTTGGGCTCTCTCACACATTATGAGGATCAACTCTCAGCGCAAGACAGTATAAATGATTTTATATGATTTGTCATTAAATTATTTATTATGTAGTCCGTTTTACAAGCAGGAAAAGTGCCAAGATCATGGTTGCAGAGAAACGGTACAAACAGGAGCTTGGGGACCATCATACTGTATCCTCTATACCCTTGACAGGTGACTGGATTGCTTGGACAATTTACTAACTTTGTGTTAGTAAATCTCTGCTTTAGCAAGCTGTGTAATTTTAGGAAATAACCATGGATTTGTGGCACAGTGTGATATATGACCCTGAGACAAGCCTTGTAACATCTGATCTAAACAATCAGATAAAGATAATTAATACACTCTGCCTCATAAGGGTGAAATTGGAAAAGAAAAACAGCAAACTACAACATTCTCCCTTTTAGCAGACAAGCAAAGAAGTGTCTGGTTTTCTGAATGGCATTAATATTCTTTTACAGAATATGTTGGATCTCCCAGCACAGATTAATCTTTCTATCCTAGACAGACTCTCAAATGTGGCACCCCGCCGAGATATTCATTTAGTCCAAACTTAAGCCTTACCGGCAGGACGTTAAAAAAAAAAAAGGTCATATTGATTATATGAAATATGAAGCCGATAAAAGAGGATGACTGACTAAAGATGTGGCAGGTGTTCATCGTTTTAAGATTAAAGGACAGCACGACAGCCATACTAAAATTTCAATCGACTTCTAAAGAGTTCAGTATCGAGGTAGAAGCTTTCATCTGGCATTCATTTACCCCTACATTTTCCTTCTTAGATGTGTTCTATTTTGTATTTGTAATTGATGCATGTTTTTTTTCTCTTCCTGGCTATACACAGTAGATGGGAATACACAATGTTACGCCACATAATTTATCTTTATTAATATGATGTCATTTTAAACTGTATACATTTGTAAAAATTCAAAGGCAAAAATGGTATCTGCTGTAGGCCCTCCATCCTTATATAATGTAAATAACATTTGAAATTCATGTCTGCAATGGGCACATTTTAACATTACGAAGTAAACAGAATTGCATGGAAGCCCATTTAAAAAGATTTTATGCTGAATGACATTTTTTAAAAATTGGACTGATCTCAAAATCAGTTCAAAGTTCAAAGTCTTGATTTATTATCTCAAAATTGTCACGTATGATCTTTAAAATTCTGACTTATCTCAAAATTCTGACTAACAATAGGTTTTCACTTATGTCAGAAGTTTAACTCTTTATCTCAAAATCATGACTTATTCTCAAATGATGTCAATTTATTTTACTTTGTAGACTAAAAAAAAATTATGTTGAATGTAATTTTTAAAAGAACATGTGTTTTTGGTTAAAAGGAGCTAGCCCCTGACCTTTGATCCCATCTTCAGACACTGATCATAAGATAAGATTAAAAAGGAGTCATTAATTTTGCTATTTGCATAGCTCTATCATCATATATCAAAAGTTTGAGATTAAAAGTCAGAATATTGAGTTAATAAGTCAGAATTCTCAGAGAACATGTCAAAATTTTTCGACATATTGCTGTTGACAAAAATAAAGACGTTATGCTCCACCCCTCCCTTTTTGTACCTGAAGGAAATGGGCTTCCATAGTATTATATGGTACTTGCTTAGGTTGAAATGTATATGCTGAAGGACAATTCCATGTAGAATTCAATGTTGAATGTCAGTTTTATCCTTGCAGATAGGACAATTTTAATCAACATTCAGCAGAACCGCTGCAGTAAATGTTGGGAAATTTACTAGTGAAGTTGGAGTAAGGAAACGTTTTAAAATGTATTTTGATCTGTGGTAAAACCCCAGTCCCCTTTATTTTACTAAGGTATAAATTAATCTGTAAAGCCATGTCAGTTGTCCATTTTCCCATCTCTAGCTCATTTTGTACAGCTGCAGCTGCATGCATAGTCAACACAGTGTATATCACAGTAAACATGCCTTAAGCTTTTGAGATTTTACAGCTGTAATGCTGAAAAGCTGAAACTGTGCCACAGTTACAGAGAATTGGTTGTGAGTTTATTAAAAGAGAACATTGTGCACATGGTGTTCATTCTAATAGGAGAGCTGTTATTATAAATCCTTTGCTATTACAGTCATGACATTTAGCTGGCTGGTTGCAGCACATACTAAATGGAGCATCCAGGATTTAATTTATATATAATTGTTACTAGAATCACAATAGAAGTTAGTACTGATGTTCTTGTTATAAAGTTGTATTACCTTGTGCAAAGCAAAACTGTCACTTATGTAGGAGTCATTTGATAAAACAGTTGAGTCGTTTGTATCTACATAATAAAATGCAGATCAGTGTCAGATTATTCAACAAAATAGCATGTGCATATTGTTTAGTAAGAAAAAAGCAATCAGACCATAAAACAGCACAAATGATTCTCAGTAAAGGTCTTTCTGTTTATTTAAGCTGCTGATTTGGAAAATATTTGGAAAGGTTTTATGCTTTTTTCCCCCTTCCACCATTTTATCTGTTTTAGATAGCGTCCTCAAATCAATTACATTTTTGGACTCATTCATAACATTAATCCAGCATGTATGTAGACCAGACTATTCAAGTCTGTATGCAGGGCTTGAGCCTTTTGCACACTATACAGTAGTATTCTACTGCTTTGAAATATTTCGTGTTTTTCAGCATGACATGCCAGCTGAGCTTACAGTATGGAGGAGTGCGTTGACCTCTGGAGATGCTGCTGACTTCCTATTGTTAAATTACTGTAAAGTGTATACTTATAACACTGAAGCATATATGATATTAGATAGCTTAAAAAAAAGGATGTAAATACATTGTTACACTCTGCATGTTTTCTTGATGTCTCTTGAAAAAGTTGTAATCATAATAAACAATACAAGTGTAATGTCCTCTTTATTTTGATAAAAGATTTATGGTTCAGAGCATAAATTAAAAGCCAAACATTAAACCATTAAACTGATTCATTTACGTATACATTAAAAACATGATGGGGCATGCTGTTATTGGAAAATAATCAACCTAAATCAAATTTTAGGGATGATGTGAATATCATTCTATACTTTTTATCTTTTACTTTTATTTATAGTTACATTTAACAGTTTAACAGTTAAACCTGTGGCTTACCGTGCAACCACAACTACTGCCAGAGCCATGATATGATTAAAAAAAATTAAACTTTCTGATCAGAATCAAAGGTTTAACAGTGCTGTAGTATAAAAACAATTATGATAGTAGCATGCAGTGGCAGCACTATTGAGAGCATGTGTTCCATTTGTATAAAGAGAATAACATATAAAAACTATATTATATTAGCACAAATTGCATGATTTTTCTGCAATAAGACAGAAACTACAGATTTGGTGACTAAATAAGGGCATAAAAATTATGCCTCTTTTATGCTGTGGGGGCCATTTTGATGGGTCCACTAGGGAAAAGTCACTGCAGATTTACATTTACATTTATGGCATTTGGCAGACGCCCTTATCTAGAGTGACTTACAGAAGTGCATTGAAATCTTTATCAATAAATATATCTTCATAGTGGTTCGCTAGATCAGGGACTAACTGAGTACTAGTTAATCAGTCTTCTAACCCTGTTGGGGAGGATTGTATATTATGAAAAAATAAACAAGACATGGATTATTATTATTTTTTTTAAATAACATAGTGCTAATTTAAGTACTTCATGTAGAGGTCAGTCTTTAGTCATCATTTGAAGACAGCCACTGACTCTTCTGTTTGGACATCTAGGAGAAGTTCATTCCACCACCAAGGTGCCAGAACAAAGAAGAGCCTTGAGGCATGCCTTCCTTGTACCCTGAGAGATGGTGGTTTCAATAGAGCGGTGCTAGAGGATCTGATGGAGCGTGGTGCAGTGCGGGGTGTGATAAGTGCTTTAAGGTGGGCGAGTGCTGGTCCATTTTTGCCTTCATAGGCAAGTATCAGTGTTTTAAATCTGATGCGGGCAGCTACAGGAAGCCAGTGGAGGGTGTACAGCAATGGGATGGTGCCAAAGTTATTCAATACAAAGTTATTCTCATTCATCACCTTTGTCCTATGATGAAATATATGAAATAAATAAATAAATAAATAAATAAATAAATAAATAAATATATATATATATATATATATATATATATATATATATATATATATATATATATATATATATATATATGGTTTCTGTAACAGTAGCTTTTTTACAGGAATGGGTTGTTGACCCATAGCCCAACCCCCAACCTGGAGGACCAGGGACCACGCTTCGTCTGGCCTCTCTCCTTCAACCTGTCTGGCATGGGAGACCCTACCCGGAGCACGAAGCTCCAGCCAGCATAGCTATCCGGGTCACTGAGGCACGCAAGCCACCAAACCCCGACAAGGTGGTGGTCCTTTTGGGAGATATATATATATATATATATATATATATATATATATATATATATATATATATATATATATATATATATATATATATATATATATATATATATATATGGGAAACCCATGACATATACACATACATAAATATATTATTTGTTATTGAAATAAAAAAATTAAAAAAACTGGAATAGACTA
Source organism: Cranoglanis bouderius (assembly GCA_023630585.1). NCBI lineage: Eukaryota > Metazoa > Chordata > Actinopteri > Siluriformes > Cranoglanididae > Cranoglanis > Cranoglanis bouderius. The sequence continues at coordinate 13,666,428 of CM042536.1, read as the reverse complement.
GTGTCCCTGTCTACAATGCATTCTTGCCTCATGCCAAATGTTCCTGGGATAGGATAAAGCAGTTACTTAAGATGAATAATAGACAATTATGATTGATTATTGATTGACTTTTGATCCACTCGTGGTGCAATAATTCTGCTCTTATCTATCTTGTTTTTGTCCCTCAAGACTGAAAACTCAATGTGTATCTGCAGGTTATGTAAAACTGCCTCTGGCTGCTATTGCTCTGAAATGGATGTATATTTCCCTCCAGTCTGGAAGGTCAATGATATAAGATAATTATATACTGAGTGTGGAGGACGCAGATGCTGAACACAACAAAGACATTTACAAGGACTGTTACAGCCCAGCTCATGCCTGTAGACTCCACACTACATTGGTATATAGACCCAGAGGTCATTTCTCTGCATAACCTATAGTGCACTGAACTCTTCAGTCTCATTATCTTGTTTGTGTGTGTTTATGTACAATAAGGCTAAGCCCCTATGTGCTACATTATTCAAGGGGGTTGCAATTATAGTGTATCGTACACACTGTGCAGTATAACAACAGCTGAAATGTACACAACCACAAAACGGCAATGTGTAATTAAATACAGAGAGATTGGTTCATGTGGGGCGTACAAAAGAGCTTATGTTCTTTATTGTGAATGCGTATTGATTTTATAATTACACATGAAAGCCAACGAGAGAGAAATAATCATTATTGAATCTGTATTATGAATGCAAAATGAAGGCAATTATTAGAGCAGTATTTGATGATAAAATTACAAGTGTTAATAATCACCACACAAGTAATATAATCTTTCCTTTTCATCTTTCTGTACTGAAATGGGATTTGAGAATATGAATTTCTGTGTGTATTCGTACATTAACTCCACAGTACAGAGACAGCTTTAGTTAAGGTCACAAATGACTCATTAATAGCTTCTGATTCTGGTTCTCTTTCTGTCCTCGTCCTTCTTGATCTCAGTGCTGCTTTTGACACTGTCGATCACACTCTTTTACTTACCCATCTTTGAACTGTCTTTGGTGTCTCAGCAATTGCTTTAAATTGATTTAGATCTTGTCTCTCAGATCATAGGCAGTTTGTCTCTCTGGGTGGATGCAGGTCAGAAATGGGTTCAGTTCACTGTGGTGTCCCTCAGGGTTCAATCTTGGGCCCCTTACTTTTTAGTATTTACATTTTCCCTCTTGGTTAGCTGTTAAGATCTCTTGGTCTTATTTATCTTCTTTATGCAGACGACACACAGATTTACATTCATTCTAAACCTGGTGATAACGTGGCAGTCACTTTTATTTCACATTGTATTTCTGAGATAAAAATTTGGATGGCTCAATATTTTCTCTGTCTTAACAGTAATAAGACTGAAGTTATGCTTATTGGCTCTCCTTGCCAGCTTCGTAAAACTGGCTCTTTAAACTTAACCGTGGAAAGCTCTGCTTTGGCGTTTCAAACCAAATTAAAAACCCTATTTATTGCAAGTTTGCCTTTTGATCCACATGTGCAGAATACTGTTAAAACATCCTTCTTTCATCTCAGAAATATTCCAAGATTGCGCCCTATGTGATCTTTCTCTGTGGCTGAAAAGTTGATCACCACTTTTGTATTTTCTCACATTGATTATGGCAATGCACTCCTTGCTGGGGTCTCTAAGTCTACAATAAATAAACAACAGTATGTGCAAAATTCAGCAGCTAGAATCCTGACTAGTTCCAGGACAAGTGAGCACATCACTCCTATTTTGGAATCCTTGCACTGGCTCCCTGTCAGGTTTCGTGTAGATTTTAAAATCCTTATGCTAACACATAAAGCCTTGTATGGTTTGGCTTCCCAGTATTTGGCTGAGCTTTTAACCAATTACACCTCAAAATGTGATCTCCGTTCCTCCAATTCTGGTCTCTTAACTGTCCCTCAGACTTGTTTACGTACTATGGGTGATAGGGCCTTTTCTTCTTATGCTCCAAAACTGTGGAACTCACTACCATCTGATCTTAGATAAGCCCAGTCTTTTAGTGTACTATATTTTCACTTAAAACTTATTTCTTTAGGATTGCTTTTACTTGATGACTTTGTTTTTTGTTATTTAACTATTATTATTATTATTACTATTATTGTTATTAATAATTGAAACTGTATTTTATTATTAACTGTTTTTTTTATGTACTCTTATGGAAAGTGCCTTGAGAGGCCTCTTTAAAGGCACTATATAAAATAGTTTATTATTATTATTATTATTATTATTATTATTATTATTATTATTATTGAATACACATACTGCACATGTAACCAAATCAGCATACATAAAATGTGATTTTTCTTAGTTAGAGCAAATTCAAAAGAAAATTGAAATTAAAACCCGACCTTGCAAACCACTGATTGTGTTTTTGGATGTTAAACAACGTTAATTATTCATGATGTTCACAAAGTACCACTGAAAATGAACTCTAAAACGCATGTCGTGTTTCTGCAAGGCAAATGCCATGACACAGCCATAGTGGAAAATTAATTCAGTAAACCAATTAACCCCTATAATATGATAACTCTCTCTAGACTTCAGACATAACCACTAGAAGGCACTATTTAATCAGATTTTATTTCAAGGCAGATCTTCTTGGGAGTATGATGAGAAATATGGTTGAGGCATCCACACACAGGAAACAGTATGACTATTAATAACTACAATATTATAAGTACAGTATGTAATACAACCATCAACTAATCATTACTTCTTCAGTCACTTGCAACATCACTATTCAGACCTTTTACAGTGGGGAGACCAAGTTAGTGTCTTTACTGGGGTGGCAATATATGGCACATAACACATAAAAGACACAGAGCTAAGCAACATTTGTTTGTTGTCTAGCAAGCTAAAAAAAAAAGTCATAGGTAACATGACATTTGGCTACATCTTATGAAGTAGCATTACAAATTCAGTATCATTAGCTAACAGTAGCTAATAATGAACTGAAGTAATCCAATATTATTATATATTTTGTTTCTATGTTAGCTAGCTAAACTTGCTTGCTCCTGCAGGACAACCAGGGTTGCCAGGTCTCAGCAAAATTTCCAGCCCAATTACTTGAAAAAGTCTTGAAACTTGTCCAAAAAATTCCAACACTGGAAAACTTTTTTCTTTTTCTCAGAAGTTCACCATGGTGGCAATGAAAGTTTTATTTGCGATATGTGCAATACTCCTTTTTGTCATCACCTGGTACAGACACTACCTACTCCATAATCCCTGGTTTGCTCTCCCAGTATTCACAATGTACAGTGCCCTCCACTAATATCGGCACCCTTGGTAAATATGAGCAAAGAAGGCTCTTTATTGTTTAACCTTTTGATCTTTTGTTCAAGAAATTCACAAAAATACTCTGCTCTCATGGATATAACAAAACACAAGTTTATCTAAAATATATCTTTGTTAAATATAGGTGTGCAACAATTATTAGCACTCTTTTAGTCAATACTTTGTGCTACCTCCCTTTGCCAAGATAACAGCTCTGAATCGTCTCCTATAATGCCTGATGAAGTTGGAAAATACATGGCAAGGGATCTGAGACCATTCCTCCATGCAGAATCTCTCCAGATCCTTCAAATTTCGAGGTCCACGCTGGTGGACTCTCCTCTTCAGTTCACCCCACAGGTTTTCTATGGGTTTCAAGTCAGGGGACTGGGATGGCCATGGCAGGACCTTGATTTTGTGGTCAGTAAACCATTTTTGTGCTGATTTTGATGTATGTTTTGGATCATTGTCCTGCTGGAAGATCCAACCACGGCCCATTTTAAGCTTTCTGGCAGAGGCAGTCAGGTTTTCATTTAATATCTGTTGATATTTGATAGAGTCCATGAAGCCATGTATCCTAACAAAATGTCCAGGTCCTCTGGCAGAAAAACAGCCTCAAAACATTAAAGAGCCAGCACCATATTTAACCATGGGCATGAGGTACTTTTCCATATGGCTACCTATCTGTGTGCGCCAAAACCACCTCTGGTGTTTATTGCCAAAAAGCTCTATTTTGGTTTCATCTGACCATAGAACCTGATCCCATTTGAAGTTCCAGTAGTGTCTGGCAAACTGAAGATGCTTGAGTTTGTTTTTGGATGAGAGTAGAGGCTTTTTTCTTGAAACTCTTCCAAACAACTTGTGGTGATGTGGGTGACTTCGGATTGTAGTTTTGGAGATTTTCTGACCCCAAGACGCAACAAACTTCTGCAATTCTCCAGCTGTGATCCTTGGAGATTTTTTGGCCACTTGAACCATCCTCTTCACAGTGCGTTGAGACAATATAGACACATGTCCAATTCCAGGTTGATTCATAACATTTCCAGTTGACTGGAACTTTTTAATTATTGCCCTGATGGTGGAAATGGGCATTTTCAATGCTTGTGCTTTTTTCTTATAGCCACTTTCCATTTTGTGAAGCTCAACAACCTTTTGCCACACAGCACAACTTTATTCCTTGGTCGTACCCATTGTTATGAATGACTAAGGGAATTTGGCCTATGTGTTACCTTATATTTATACCCCTGTGAAACAGGAAGTCATGGTTGAGCAATTTCCTGTTCCTAGTCACCCAGGTGTACTAAAAAAAAAAAAAAAGGAAAATATCAATGGGAATATACTTCAAATATATTTTCTCATATGAACTCATAGGGGTGTTGCACATCTATATTTAAGATTTATTTTTTGGATTAACCTGTGTTGTGTTTGCAATTGTTTGAACAAAAGATCAAAATGTTAAACAATAAAGACAATTTTTCACAGCCTTCTTTGCTCATATTTACCAAGGGTTCCAATATTAGTAGAGGGCCCTGTATTTTAGAACAGAAATGGTCCTGTTCATCATAGATACACTGTCTACATTTACACATTCACTTTGTTTGTGACAGCATATGTTTTCACAAATTGTGATTAGATTTATTTCAATGTATGAATAATTTAATGTAGTGAGATTTAGTGGGGATTCAGTAATTATTTAACTAGTCAACAACAATGAGATTTGCTGGATTGTTCAGTTTCACATCAGCAACACTGGTAACCACTAATAATACTGGTAAACTAATCATCATGTTAGGCTGACACTGGCACCTCTTAGCTATGTCCATGCATGCATGAGTAAAATGAAACCCACAATGAGCAGCATAATAATCTTAATGAACATGTTTGTGGTTGTTAATTGGCAATAAATCAGAGCTGAGGCTGAAAATTATGTTTTTAATATTTACACCTGGAGACCATAGTGTAGTTTAGAAACATATTGTAATATAATTTTCATCATTCATGTGGACTTATTTGTACTCATGGACTGAACAAACATTAGTGAATACAGATGTATTTCTGTAACATTTAAACACATTTTAAATAATACATGTTTATTAATGTTGAAGTTTACTGTTTATTTTGCTGAAAATACTGCCCAGAACTGCCAAATTACAGTTAGATTCTATCTGAATAATCTTTAAACAATCTCTAAATAATCTAATAATCTAATAATTTAAATAATCTCTAATCTAATAAACAAATCAATCAAGGAAAAATTATAACCTGAGACTTATATTTATAATTACCTTATAATTTATACTATTTATATACTTAGAATTACCAGCCCAAACAATTTAATCCTTGGTGGCCAAAATCTCTGTCCCATGAACTGCTTTGAATTGATTCTGCTTTCACTTCAGATATTGTAGTCATCATCTCACTGTTCTAGTGGCAAACTGATTTATAGATCCATGTTTATTTACTTAAACTCAGTTTGAAGGAAAAAATGGCATCCAGTGCAGACACACACACACACACACACACACACACACACACACACACACACACACACACACACACACACAGACACACACACACACACACACACACACACACACACACACACACACACTCACAGGTTTCCAATACGTTATCATTTCTATACTTAGAGCTCATTCACATGGACTGGTGTAGTGGATGCTCCACATAATCTGAGACTAATAAACAGAATTAAAACGACATGTTATTTAACAAAGAAACATGTTAAATCATTGATATGGTGAAGCTTTCTGTAAAAAGATATTCATTTAAAATATTATGTACATTTTTGATGTCATTTGTAACATTCAGTAAGTTTTCTGCCATGGGAGAGTTTTCAGGGAAGAAGACAACTTTAAGAGACAGAGGATAAAATAGAGGCTGGTGAAGAGATGGCTGTTTATATCTGTTATAATGTAAGTGATAATAAAAACTTGTTTTGTGGATGTTTCATAACGTTAAGTATAACCAAAAATGGATAAAAAGTACTATGTCTCATTCTTTAATTAATTTTAAGAAATTGTATTTCTTAGCAAATTCCTGTTGTATTAGTGGAACAAAACACTTTGGGACATGCTGTTATAGGAAAATAATCAACTTTGTAGTGGTAAGAGTAACTGAAATAACAGAAAAGTGATGTATTAAACCTTTAAGAGAAATTTCCTTCACCCATGAGTTCATTCTCCATGCTGCTAGCTTCATCCCTCTGCTCTCATTCCTGAGCTCAGCTCTGATGTATATTTCAGCTGCACCTTCTGCCATCTCAATGTTAAAATGCAGTGCCTCTGTGACATTGACTATGATGAGGGCTCACCAGTTCAGTTTGGCTCTCTGAAAAGCTCACTTTCATCTTCAACAACTCGTTCTTGCTGCTGATCAAAACATATTCCCATACAGCTGCAGCACAAATCCATGCTGAAGCAAAAAGAACTAGATAGTATGTACAAACACTGCAGACCTGCTACATAATATGCAAAAAAAACCAAACAAACAAACCAAAAACCAAAAAACAAACAAAAAACAAACAAAAAAACCCCACTTCCAAATTTCAAACCAGATTTGTACATATGTGAAGCAGCTAATGGACCTGGTCTGAGTGTCCCAAACACATATCAACATAAAAATACATAACTGGAGGATCACTGAAGCTTCACAGTAACGCTATACTTAAGCTCAACTTTATGATGCTTTTGGGAAAATAGATCCTGGCTGGTAACTCATTCATTTACACCATTTGGCAGACACCCTTATCCAGAGGAACTTACATTTCATTTCATTTATACATCCAAGGAGTTGAGGGTTAAGGCCCTTGCTCAAGTGCCCAACAGTGGCAGCTTGGGTATGCTGGGGTTTGAACTCACAACTTTCCAATTAACAGCCCAATGTCATAACCACTGAGCTACCTCTATATGTTGCAGAAAGGCTCACTTTCATCTTCAACAACTCGTTCTTGCTCCTGATCAAAACGTATTCCTGTACAGCCGCAGCACAAAGTTTAGGTTTAACAGGCCGAAGGTTCCCTAAAAGAGGGAGTTCTTACTAAAATATATTTTGTGTGCTGCATTGTTAAATGAAAGAAAACATACACATTCATACCTAGGGGCAACTAGCATGTTTTTGGGATGTAGGAGGACCCAGGCACCCTGTAGGAAACCCACGTTGACACGGAGAGGACATGCCCAGAAACTCCACACGACCCAAGCTCAGGATCAACCCGGGGACCCTGGAGCTATTCTTCTTTTATTCATGTTTTAAGCACAATATTGATTTTGCTCAGGCTTACTCTCATGTTATGTAGCCTCCAGGCAATGGCATTGAGCACTGCCTCTAAAAGGTCAGCATTTCATTCAAATAATAACAAAATGAGTACAGTTCTGATGTTTCCTTAATAATTAATAATTTACTTATGATCCCCAGAAACTCAAATTTTTAATTGCATGTTCCAGTTGGTCAATTTAGAAAATAAATACATACCATAGAAAATACCAAGTTAGAACTGTCTGCTGTTCTTTCTTTCCTCTATTTAGATTCCATCTGTGGGATGAGATATAACTAGGGTGTCTTTGGATTGGCTACAAGGCCAGATAAGAAACTGAGGAAACTTTGGTATCTTTATATTGATTTCAAGGTCAGCTGTCAGCTGTGGACTTATCAGAAGTATCAAAACTTTAGAGTGCAATGACTCAGACACTGTGGACCTTGGTGAGCACACTGAACTAAACTTCTAGACCATGCAGTTAGAGTGTCTGTTGCTTTTTAGTGAGATTTTCTCCAGCTACTGTAAACATCTTCTGCAGACTTGGCTTCCTGTTTACTGTTGGGGAATTTCTCAAACTTAAACTGAATTTCTAGATTGGGGTTAATGTGAGTTATATAGTTTGTTGGAAATTTTTCTATTTTATGCTCTGTCTTTCTTTGTTTCCAAGTATTGGTCAGCCAGTATTTAGAGTCATGTTGCTTTAGTGGCCAAAAATGACTGGCTAATGTGTGTGAGTGACAAACCCTGATGATATATGAGTAATGACCCAATGATGGCTCATACTTACCACTTCATCTGGCCTACAAATCACAGTGGAAGGACAGCAACAAACTCACACTCACTAGCCTGAACACAGTCACAACTCCACCTCAGTTGGACTGTATGTTAAAAACTGGGCTGTTTTCAATTCAAATCTGAATTGCAACACAAGCATTTGTCACACTTGGTCCATGTTTGTTCCAAATTCTAAATGCGGTTAAATATGGCGTCTTATCTTTGGGCCACTTTTGGCCTACAATACACATGCTGTTGCCATAACTGGCCCATAATTATGTGCCAAAACTCAACCACTTATGCCCATTTTATGTCTCTGCTATCTGGCAAGCCAGTCATTTTCTACATATTTAACATATGTCCAAGTCCTCTCTATTCTTATTATGAATTACATGCAAGCATCTATCATGTTGACAAGTATCGTCAGCACTCATAGAAGGCTGAAACACTGAGTCAGATGGCTGAAGATAAAAACAGTTTTATAGTCTACAAATGCTGAGATGATGTTCATTTTACTATCCCCTCTAAAATAACGTCTGCTTATAATAAGTCCTTGTATAAATATTTGATGTGTATGTTCTATTATTCGAAACTCAACTGAAAAACCATATTGCAAAAATTAAACATTTATATATTGAGATAAAATGATGTTAAGAGCATCGTTTCATAGTTAATGGGAAGATCCTACTGTTGCATAAATCATAGACACACACACACACACACACACACACACACACACACACACACACACACACACACACACACACACACACACACACACACATTTCTGGTATTGCAAAAATCGCAGTTCCCTCATCCCAGAAAACCACCATAGTAGGTGGACTGGCTACTCCAAATTGCCTGTATGTGTGAATGAGCATGTTTATCTTCTCAACAAGGTAATTTATTCATTCATTCATCCATCCATTCATTCATTCATTCATTCATTCATTCATATCCAGTAACTACTTTATCCCTAAAGTTATGTTCACACATGCAGTGACTTGCAGCGACAAAACAACGAGACCATTCATTTTCAGTGAGAGCTGGCAACTTCCGCCGACATGAGCAATAGTGACCATTGGCGACTAGGTGTGGGTGTGTCCAGTGCCACAACAAATTTGAGAAAAGATTAACGTTATGCAAACATGGAGCGACTTGGTGCAGCGACTACCAATGGGACTGAAGACACACCCACAGTAGAGCACACATGATCCATCTCCTGCCCGATACTGTAGTGCAAAAAAGATGGAGGAGGAGCAATTGGCCAGTTGGACAATCTTTATGATATGTCTCCAGCTGCATACAGAGACACAATTTAAAAAAATAATGCTGAAAAAACATATCTGAAATCATAGGATTATAATAAGCATTATAGTGGGATTATTAAGGATTATAGTAACTAGTGCTTTTTATAGTTAATAAGTAGATAAAAATTAAACAAGTAGATAATGCGCTATTTTGTGTCCTCCCTTGCAATTTGGGGTCCCACCTTCATACTGCTCGAACCGGACCTCATCCAACCACAGCTCCTGTACCGGCCGGTGGTACTCACCACGCTGCCTGCGAGTCCGAATTGTTTCGTGGACCCAGACAGTCTAGCAGTCTAGCTAGTCATAGTGGAATGCTAGTTGCACCACCCACTGATAAATGTTACTATGGCAACCAGTAGTAGAAACACCTACTGGCGACTTCATAGTACAGCGACTGGCAACTTGCAGTGATAAAATCGCTCCATGTGTGAACGTAGCCTATACCAGGAACACTGGGCACAAAGTGGGAATAAACTCTGGACTGGATGCTAATTCACTGCAAGAGATATAGAATAATATCTATAACAATAATATCTTATGACAGATACTGAATACAGTTATATGTGATGGCAGTTATAGCGTGTAGCAGATGCCAGGTCATTAGTGACAATATTCATTTAATTTGCATAGTGACATAGCCATACATAATAATACACTTCGTAGGTAGGACACTGATATAGAACTTTATATTTAAATTTGTCTAGTTTATTAATTACTTTTTAAATGTCTATTTCCTACTAATTTAGTTGCTGCCTATCCCACACAATCAATCTCAGAGGGTAAAAACAAACATGTGCTTCCTCTGCTCCATGACATGTAGCAACACCAAACTTCTCAGCTAGAAAGCAGGACTAGTTCTGCTCTTTTGAACAGCCATGGATGGCTGTCATATTATTGGTATAGACCACTGGGGAGCGTTAATTTATTACTCTTTATGTTTTTGTTCATTTGTATTGGACCTATAAGTAGGAGGTGGCAACAGCCTGAGATGTAACAACATTATTGTGATTAAACTGTTTTTGTCTTATTATTATTTAATAATTCACATTGAGGTTTTAATAGTTATAATATAGTTTGAAACACAATGGTGCATTATCTCTTAAAGCATCAAGTTGGCTGCATATTATGCATGGAAGATCATGTTTATGGTATGTTATTATCTGTATTTATAACACTAATTAGTTTTTGGATTGAAATCGGATCGAGTCCTCTGTTTAATGAATGTTGTGCATTATATGGAAGACAGTGAGTTCATATAATTCTCATGATGATTTCATATTTATGGTAGGCTTACCTTCATTTTATTGTAGGCAATCACATTGATTAGTCTTGTCCATTTTATAAATAACGCTATAATATTCCAAAGTCTAATGCAGCTCATGGCACATTGCCTGACTGCTTATTTAGACTTCTATTCATTTATTTTATGTGGTTAAAAACACTGTTTTACTGTCTTGCCTTTGTTGGGTCCTCATTTCCAGGAAGCCATTTTAGGCACGGGAGCAGGGGTGCTCACTTTGTCTTGGGTTTGCAGTGATTTCACATTACAACCATAAAATGAATATATATTCTAATTATTTTGTGATAACAGTCCACACGTCCCTTTTGTTTCTTTTATTGCTTGGCTTCTGTCTCGCTTTTATCCTTTTTAAGCCTTTTAGCTCTTTGATAGTGTTTAATATTTTGCAATATTTTAGCTACTTTTATTGAATAGATAGATCAAAACTCATTTTTCTCTTAAATTTGTCCGGAAATCATCTTGACTGAGTTTTATTTAGCTATAAAAGTACCCGAAGCGTCTACATTAATGGCTCTCATCTTGGACATAATGACAATGTACTAACAGCACAGAGCCCCCTGAAACTCATAAACCAAAAAAAAAAGAAAAAAAAAAGAAAGAAAGCATTAGTAGTGCACCTGGTATTTTTAGTGGCTGAACACACCAGTGCTGTTCAGGCCTTTTGCGAAGGAGTTATGCAGGTGCCTTATTCCACAAGGACATCTGGTTACCAGGAAAATGTTATTTTGGTATATGTGCTTGGTTGCACTGGTTTTCATCACTTGTGTTTCATTAGGAGCTTCTATCCCAATTGTCTATCACTCATGCAAAAAAGAGTTCTCCTGATTCATTTCTTTGCAGCTACTTGTTTAAGCCTTTACCATTAAATGTTTAGCTTTATCACTAAAAGAGCTGACACTGAAGACTCCTTCCAGAAATATAAAATAAACATTCTCTTACAGAAAGCTTTACGATGACAATGTTGAAAAATTAAAACACATTTCTCTAAAAAAAAAAAAAAAAGTTTATTTTTAGGCTTAGATTATGTGGAGTGCTGCAAATTAGCATTATTGTTTCCTACAGAACAATAATGTATTAGAACAAACACATTTATATATAATATAAACCTGTGATTTCCCTTGCAGACGGGATTACTATTAGAGCAGTGCTGTTATAGATAAACACCTTCTGAACATGTTTGCCTCGCACTTCCGGTGTTAGGAGTTCAATTCCTTGCATGTTCCCCCCTTGCCTTACCCAGGTACTCCAGTTTCCTCCCCCAGTCCATAGACATTATTGTAGGCTGATTGGCATCTCTAAATTGTCTGTTGTGTGTGTGTGTGTGTGTGTGTGTGTGTGTGTGTGTGTGTGTGTGTGTATACAGTGGGGGAAAAAGTATTTGATCCCCTGCTGATTTTGTATGTTTGCCCACTGACAAAGAAATGATCAGTCTATAATTTTAATGGTAGGTGTATTTTAACAGTGAGAGACAGAATAACAACAAAAAAAAATCCAGAAAAACGCATTTCAAAAAAGTTATAAATTGATTTGCATTTTAATGAGGGAAATAAGTATTTGATCCCCTATCAATCAGCAAGATTTCTGGCTCCCAGGTGTCTTTTACACAGGTAACGAACTGAGATTAGGAGCACTGTCTTAAAGGGAGTGCTCCTAATCTCAGTTCGTTACCTGTAAAAAGACATGTGTCCACAGAAGCAATCAATCAATCAGATTCCAAACTCTCCACCATGGCCAAGACCAAAGAGCTGTCCAAGGATGTCAGGAACAAGATTGTAGACCTACACAAGGCTGGAATGGGCTACAAGACCATCGCCAAGCAACTTGGTGAGAAGGTGATAACAGTTGGTGCGATTATTCGCAAATGGAAGAAACCGTCAGTCTCCCTCGGTCTGGGGCTCCATGCAAGAAATCACCTTGTGGAGTTTCAATGATCATGAGAACGGTGAGGAATCAGCCCAGAACTACACGGGAGGCTCTTGTTAATGATCTCAAGGCAGCTGGAACCATAGTCACCAAGAAAACAATTGGTAACACACTATGCCGTGAAGGACTGAAATCTTGCAGCACGCGCAAGGTCCCCCTGCTCAAGAAAGCACATGTACAGGCCCGTCTGAAGTTTGCCTGAATGATTCAGAGGAGAACTGGATGAAAGTGTTGTGGTCAGGTGTGGTCAGATCTCTTTGGCATCAACTCAACTCGCCGTGTTTGGAGGAGGAGGAATGCTACCTATGACCCCAAGTCATAACACCATCCCCACCGTCAAACATGGAGGTGGGAACATTATGCTTTGGGTGTGTTTTTCTGCTAAGGGGACAGGACAACTGCACCGCATCAAAGGGACGATGGACGGGGCCATGTACCGTCAAATCTTAGGTAAGAACCTCCTTCCCTCAGCCAGGGCATTGAAAATGACCTTAATGACTTGGAGAGGATCTGCAAAGAGGACTGGGACAAAATCCCTCCTGAGATGTGTGCAAACCTGGTGGCCAACTACAAGAAACGTCTGACCTCTGTGATTGCCAACAAGGGTTTTGCCACCAAGTACTAAGTCGAAGTGGTCAAATACTTATTTCGCTCATTAAAATGCAAATCAATTTATAACTTTTTTGAAATGTGCTTTTCAGGATTTTTTTTTTTTGTTATTCTGTCTCTCACTGTTAAAATACATCTACCATTAAAATTATAGACTGATCATTTCTTTGTCAGTGGGCAAACGTACAAAATCAGCAGGGGATCAAATACTTTTTTCCCCCACTGTATGTCTGATTGTGCCCTGCGATGGGTTGGCACCCCATCCAGGGTGTCCCCTGCCTTGTGTCCCAAGTCCCCTGGGATAGGCTCCAGGCTCCCCTCGACCCTGTGTAGGACAAGCTGTACAGAAAATGGATGGATGGACCTTCTAATCAAATTAAAGAAACTTAACAGCACTATCATATAATTGCTAATAATATTTACACTGTAACCACACTGAGTATAAGAGTTTTACATATCAAGTACAACAAAATATTAACAAAGATAATATTTTGATTTATACCTGCAACTGACACTTAAAATTGTCCTTCAAAAACTGTTCATTCAAAATTCAAAAATCATTACAAACATACCCCTGTGGAAAGCTGTGCTGGCTAGCTAAGAGTCTGTTCAGTTTAGCTGCAGTAGATCCATTCATTTGACAGTAAAAATAACAAGGACATATTATGATTGGTGCAAAACACAGCTGAACATTCGTGACCCCTGAACATCCCAACTCAAAACCTCTAGTGCCCCAACACCATCACCACTTCATCCCTGCACACTCCAACACCTTAATCACTGCCACATGCTCATAATTTCTACCATTACTGCAGTGTTACCATTCATTCATTACCATCTTCATGGTAATGAATGAATACAAGTTCATCCCTGCTTCTGCTTTTACCTCAGATTTTTTAAATTGTGTCCCCATTCCAGTGGATATCCACAAAAATCAATGGTATTGCAGTGCAGCTCTCTATACTAAAGTGCCAATAAGTCCATCTTGTGAAAAATCTTCAGTCTGTTAAACATGAATGAGTGAGAGTATGTGCGTTACAAGCCAGTTCAATTAATTGATTTACATCTACAAATTAAAAAAAAGCATTAATGTAAAGAATGCTATGGTAAATTGGCAAGATTTACGCTACATGATTTACCACATATGTTAACCAATGTGGTTGTTAGCAGTAGTATACTTTGGGCTCTAACTACCAAATACGCATAAATATCAGTTTAAATTTCTATATAATTTTCACAATGGTAGTTCTGTGGATCTAGACAATATTGTATCACCAGGAATCAAGTCTAAAAATAAGTAATCAAGAGCTGACAACCGGATAATACCCTTACACACTTGAGTGAGCAGATCTTCATGATACATTCAAAGCTTTTTTCCCAACAAGTTAACCTTATCGAGTTTATTTCAACAGGTCATCAGATGAAGATCAAGAAAAGCTTGAAGACTGAAACACTGAGAAAGAGAAAGGATTTGTGAAGATAGATTTTAAATTTACAGCCAAGATCTGTTCAGCATGAGAAAGATAAAGCACTCTTATCTACTAAGAAGCCTTTATTATCAACCCAACTGAAACAATCATCTTTTCAAATGTAGCCTAATATGTTACAGCCTGAGGAATTCATGGTCATTATATTGATTACACTGTGTTGAAATTATAGTTCAGTGTGTTGGCAAGAAATCCTTCTTTGCGCTTCTGTTCCAGATTAATCCCAAATTCAGAGAAATACCACTGCAGATGGGGAATTGTGTCACCACTGCTTCAGCCTATCCTAACATAGTGAATAGATAAGTCAGCTGGCCGTCATCCAATAAAATCACAAGTTTAAAGCTTTTGTAACAACTTGCTACAGATCTTTGTCCTTACTGATGAATCCCATGGTAAATCTCATAATCTCACATTCTTTCCCATTGGAAAATTGTGTAAAAGGGCAACAAGCATTAACAACCTTTAACTGTGCAATAGTTGGACATAGGCTACACACAGTTTGTTCTCAAAATGTCACTTACAAACAGTATAAACACACCACATACAGTGGGTATAGAAAAGAATCACCCCCCTTTAAAATAATCACATTTTGTTGCTTTTCAGCCTGAAATGAAGACGGACACAGCTTTTGTTTTATCCAGCTGTATTTACTCAGTGCAACTTATAACATCCAAGTGAAAGATATAACACCAACATACCAGAAAAAACAAAACAAAACAAAAAAACAGAATCACTGAGTTGGGAAAAAGATCACCCCCCTCCTAAAAATGACTTGTAAACTCAATAAGTTGTAGCTAATCACCTTCTCAATGGCACACAAAGCCATTTGACTTTCAACTGTAATCAACTGTGGTGATTTTGATTAGCTCAGCATGAAAAGAGCTTTCCTGGAGCATTTTGTAGTACAACTGAAGCAAACAATCAACTATGGGTGGCAAGGCACTGTCAAAAGATCTCTGGGATAAACTTGTGGACAGGCACAAGTCAGGAGATGGATACAAAAAAATTTCAAAGGCTTTATCAATGCATAGAAGCACAGTGAAGTCTATTATTAAGAAGTGGAAAGTATTTGGTATAACACAGACCCTCCCTGGATCAGGACGTCGCTCCAAACTGGATGAAAGAGCCAGGAGGAAACTGGTCAGAGAGGTTACCAAGAGGCCTACAGCAACTCTGAAGCAGTTGCAGGAATTTATGACAAAGAGTGGTCATTGTGTGCATATGACAACAATATCACAAATTCTCCACAAATGTGGCTTGTATGGGAGGGTTGAAAGAAAAAAGCCACCCACGACTGAGCTCTGCCAAAACGCACCTTGAAGATTCTGAGGCCACATGGAAAAAGGTGTTATGGTCAGATTAATTATTTGGCCTCAACACCAAATGATATGTCTGGCAGAAATCTAATACAGCTTGCCATCCAAATAACACCATTCCTGCAGTAAAGCATGGAGGTGGTAATATCCTGTTATGGGGACTGCAGCAGGGACTGGAGCACTTGTCAGGATAGAAGGAAAATGCAAAATACCATCAAATTCTTGAAGAAAATCTGCTGCCCTCTGCCAGAAAGTTGTCAATGGGAAGAAGGTTTACCTTCCAACATGACAATGACCCAAAGCACACAGCAAAACTGACCACACAGTGGTTGAAGGAGAAAAAGTTGAATGTCCTTGCATGGTCTAGTCAGAGCCCAGACTTAAACCCCATTGAAAATCTGTGGAATGACTTGAAGACTGTAGTCCACAAACGGTCACCATTAAATTTAACTGAACTTGAGCAGTTCTGCAAGGAAGACTGGGCAAATATTGCAAAGTCTAGATGTGTAAAGTTAGTAGCGACATATCCCAACAGACTAAAGGCTGTAATTAAAAACATTAAGGCTAATTAAAGCAAGGGGGTGATCCTTTTTTCAACTCCAAGTGATTCTGTTTTTTAATTTTTTAGTTTTTTTCTGACATGTATGTGTTATATCTTTCACTTGGATGTTATAAGTTGCACTGAGTAAATACAGCTGGATAAAACAAAAACTGTGGCCGTCTTTATTTCAGGCTGAAAAGCAACTAAATGTGATTATTTTAAAGGAGGGTGATTCTTTTCTATACCCACCGTATAAGTGCATATAAACTAATAGATTTGTATGATATGATATTGTATGAGATTTATCATTTTAGTCATATTTCAGAAGTCATTCACGACACCATTGCCCACTTTTGCAGTATTGTACTTTCATGTCATCCCTGTATTTCCCATAACCTTGGGACTGCATGTACTGCAAAATGTCTCACAACTCTTTTTACTGATCTAGCACTTCAGTCATCTCATGCATTATAGAAGAGAAAGCATAAAAATGTGCAGTACACGGGGTCCCCGGGTTTTGAATTGAGGACTACTGCTTTACCTGACCAACAGTGTTTTCCCTACAGGAAATATGGCACCATGGCTCTGGACACATGCCTCAGGGGATGCGTAAAAGTCTGCAGAATGAGGCTCTGTGCTTTGTTTGGCAGCTTGCCAAGCCATTTCAGCTATAGCGGGAAAGGAAAGAGAAATGGAAGGAGGGTTAAAAAAAAAAAAAAAAAAAACAGAACTAGGAGAAGGAGGCAGTACTGTATTTTTAACTCTTGTGGTGCCTCATAAGGACTAGAAACAGTGCACAAAATGTGATTTGGGCCATTGAGAGAGAGGAAGAGCAGAGTGATGGATACACTTTCCTCCTCTGCTTGTACAGAAAAACTTTCAATTCTTAACTGCTGGAACAGATAAAAATATACTTAGCTCAAAAATAACATAATTGCTTTGACTATCTTAGTAAACACTATTAAAAGCCTGACCTGGGTTTGGTTTTGGAGATGGTCAAAATATTGCAAAAGCCCCAGAACTCAGACACACTCAGTACGAGGAATGCATTCGCTAGACATATTACCTCTCTCCATATCTCCTCTCTCTATATATATGCTACAGTTAGCTAGGGTTTTCATTTGCGTCACACTGTATTTGTGTGTGCGCGTGTGTGTGGACTAAGGTTACTCCCGAGTGTTGATTCAGCTGCAGCCTTCCTCCTCACTACCAGTGAATTGGCGGGTTCTTACACCACTGCCTCACCGTAACTTCAGCCTGCAATTATGACTCAGTTAACCCAGATTGAGCGACAGTGCTTACCTCGGTTTATTGACAGAATGTGTTAGAGGCCACTACAGTCCAGTCAGAGCTATCCAGCTGCAACCACTGCTGCTCTTTAAGATATTTGACCGAATGCCTCATTTGACACTTACTACATCGAAACAGTTACAATCATAGACTATACATATCAGTGCATTCCAAGTAATTTAGTATATTTTAAAGATATTTCTACAAAAATTGTAAGATAAGACCCTTCACCTCTTATACACTGACTGTCCACCTGTACATTCACGCAATTAACAAATCAGCCAATCATGTGGTAGCAAAGCGATGCATAAAATCATGCAGATACAGGTCAAGAGCTTCAGTTAATGTTCAAATCTCGATTTTTTCAGAGACTGCTGATCTACTGACATTCTCATGCAATCTTTAGAGTTTACACAGAATGGTATGAAAAACACTGCCTGATCAGTTGTCTAGTTAGCCCACTGTAGCCTCATATTCCTATACTGGGCTGACAGGAGTGGAACCTGATATGGCCTTTTCTGTTGTAGCCCATCCGCCTCAAGGTTCTAAGTGTTATGCACTCTGAGATGCTTTTCTGATCACCATAGTTGTAAAGAGTACCATAGCCTTTCTAGCCACTTGGACCAGTCTGGCCATTTTCCTCTGACCTCCCTCATCAACAATGTGTTTCCACAAGCAGAACTGCTACTCACTGAATGTTTTTTTTTTTGTTAATATTTTTTTTTTATACACCATTCTGTGTAAACTTTAAAGACTATTGTGTGTGTGTGAAAAACTCAGGAGATCAGTAGTTTCTGAAATACTCAAACCAGCTCATCTGGCATCAACAGCCATGCCGTCAAATTCATGCTGTCAAATTCACTGAAATCGCATTTTTCCCCCATTCTGATGTTTGATGTGAATATTACCTGATAGGTAATATTCAAATACTAATCATTTTGTATGTAATTTTCAGTAAACACTTTATCCTGGTCAGAGTTGTGGTAGAGTCACACCATACACACGCATTCACACATTCATTCACACCTAGAGCAGTTTAGCATAGCCAAACCACCTACTGGCACCCTGGGGCTGTGAGGCAGTAATGCTACCCACTGTGCCACTATGCCAGTCTGTTCTGCATGTATGCTTGATTTTAATATATAGGACATGAATCATTACAGTGTTGAGATAGAAGTGGCACTGCAGATGTAATGTAGTTATGTCTTTTTTCCTGTTGTTTTGTACAAGAGTTTCCTTCTGTTCTGTGGTCCATGATGGGACAGTGTGATTGTTAATGTGTGGTGGCCTGAAGTCCCTATGGTTAAATTTTAGAAAACAATCAAAAATGATTTTTCAAAAATCTGGACAAATATTTTTTTCAGCCAGGAATATCTCTAAGTAAACATAAGCACATTATACTAAAATAAAAGAATAAAACATTTAATTTTAGGAAAGCATGTAGTTTTCTAGGAGTACATAGTAGAACATGTCAAAAGTTGACCATGTGAAGGGTTTTCCCAGGTCAAATACACTGGTGTTTGTAATATTGTAAGTACAGATTGTTCAACAGTTACTATATTCAATTCAGTTCAATTCAACTATATTACATCTATTCACATTTCTCAGCATGAAGACACAGTGTAAACATACAATTATGTACATACAGTTATGTAAGCATACAATTTTAACATAGTGTTAAGTTTGGTATAAAGCCAAACAAACACCAAGCTGTGAATATGTATAAATGGTCTGCTTGGAATTTAAACTGTATGCTCAACTGTTGTATTACAAAACTACAACTTGCTAAAGCAGATAAGCAGAAACTATAATAACTAATGAGTCTCTTGCTTGCTTTGCTTATTTCAGATTCTCTTCTCCTGCACTGAATTGCTCAATTGAACAATCACTGACGCCAATTTAGTGGAAGGAAAAGAATCAAATATCTTTATGATCCTCTGAAAGAAATTATAGATATGAGACAGCTTGTCGTGATAAGGAAATATGTGCTGCTGTTGATAGCTTAGGGAACAAACTGCCAAACAGCTCTTCATCTACAAACATTTCTATGAAGCAAAGACATTAACAAATGGGGGGGGGGGGGGGGGGGGGGGTTTTGCTTAAGGAGTTTGGAAGCTGATAAAAGTATTTGAATATGAATTTCGTATATAATTATGCATGTTTTTTTCTGTGGTGTATTTAATAAATTTACATAAAAATTTTTCTACAGTCTTACTATTTATTTACGTATTTAACCTTTATTTAACCAAGAAGTCCTTTGAGATTAAATATTTTTTTCAAGGGAGACCTGGCCAAGAAGGCACACCATTACAGAGTAACAGACTTAAAAGTCAAATGCAAAAACAGACATAATAATAATAATAATAATAATAATAATAATAATAATAATAATAATAATAATAATAATAATAATAATAGAAAGCACATAATACAATATCCAGTTTATGAATAGCAACTCCACACTCTTCAGTTAAACTTTTTTTTAATCAGAGCTTTAAACTATCCCACTCTAACAAAATGATTAAGCTGTAATGTGTTCTGAAGATTATTCCATGACCAGGGCACAAAATAAGCAAAAGCCTTTTTTCCAACTTCTGAACAAATCCTGGGTACCCTATAGAGCAACCATCTAGAAGAGTGATAATCATAACTGCTGCTCATAGGTAATAGAAGATTACACATATAAGAAGGGAGTTTTCCCTGGATAGCTTTGTAAATAAAAATATACAGATATTGTTGTCTCCTTAAACTTAATGAATGCCAAGAGACCAAATAATAAAGAACACAATGATGTGCAATAGACAATGAATTGGTTATAAAACATAAAGAGCTATGATAGACAGTCTAGACAGCGAAGTATAGAGGAAGCAGCATGCATATAAATAATATCTCCATAATCAGGAACGTTTAAAAATTTAGCCCGAACAAGCGTTTTCCTAACTGCTAAATTATCCTAGGGCTAAGAGTTCAGATTCAGAACCCTAAATGCAAATCACAAAAAATCAAATCTCAAAAATACAGATTTTATGTAAATTGGGTCAAAGGTAAAACTTCTGCCACACTCACACCATGATCGAGAAGAGAAGAGAAGAGAAGAGAAGAGAAGAGAAGAGAAGAGAAGAGAAGAGAAGAGAAGAGAAGAGAAGACCAGAGCTGTGGAGTGGAATTTTAAAAAATGGAAGATGAGCCAGAAAGAGGTACCTGTAAGTACATCTAAACTTTTATGTTCTACTCAAATAGCTAGTTTTCTACATTGAAGATAGAATAGAGAATTCAACAATGATGTGGTGTAACATTAAAGGCTTAACCAGTAGCCTATGCATTACAACAATGGAGTCATTAAGTTATTAACTTAAAATTCAGCATTTATTGAGCAATCTATAGGATTTCACATTTGGTAAAGAATGCTAGAAATGTTGGAGTATTCGCACAAATAGCAGCACAGTAAGAGGCCATGGGGTGCTACAGGGAATCAGGTTGTGTTAGCACAGGTGCATCGCATAGGCGGTCCTGTTCTCGGCTGGAGTGTGTATATCATGTATGCACCCTCAAACACACAACACCACCTTTGTACTGATCTCTCTGCTGGTTTCTGTTCTCTTTTGTTATAGCACGTGAGACTTCAGTGTCAAAGTTCTCCAGAACAAACACACACACATACACAGACAGAGGGTTTCATGTACACGCTGATTTTGAATAGTCAGAGGGAGTGAGTCCTCACTGCTGTCTCATTGTGTAGTTTGGCTTTGTTACTGCACACACTCAAGAGTCTATTTTCCAGTCCCTTCCACACCCTGACTTGATTTTATTTTCTTTTTCTCTTTTTTCCCGTCATTTAAAAGATTATAGTGTTCCTCTCTTCTGCCTCCAAGGCTTTTTCTACCAGTAGAAACAGCTGTGTGTGTGTGTGTGTGTGTGTGTGTGTGTGTGTGTGTGTGTGTGTGTGTGTGTGTGTGTGTGTGTGTGTGTGTGTGTGCGTGTGTGTGTGTGTGTGTGTGAGTGACCTCAGGAGCTCTGAGGTTACTGTAGCTGTGGCAGCATTGTGGGATCCTGTGTTCCTGCTCCGTGGCCGGCTCATTCTCTTTTACTGTGGCAATACAGTGGAACATTTTGAAGGTCTCGGCTTCCACACAAGCCAGTGCTGTGGTTTACAACCAATTAAAAAAGTTCTGGAAGTGCCACCAATAGCAGCTGCGTGGTCGGTGGTGCAAAGCAGGAGGAACAGAAGGAAGGAGAGCAGTGGGACATAGCAGCTGAGTTTGGAAGCATTTGGAAGAGAAGATTATGAGCCTATGGAGATAGATGATTTAGAAAACACTATTTTAGAGGAGAGAGAGCGACTAAAATGCAGGATGAGCATAATGGCCAGGTCTTTCTGACTCTGAGCTCAGGAGAAGTGTCCAAATTTGAATGAGAAAGTGTGATGTCAGACTTAGGTCAATTTCATATAAATAAAGTTATGAGAAAGGTATGTATGCTTGCCTCATATGCAGCCTTAACCTTGACATAATTTTCCTACAAACTGCAAATTGTTTAAAAGCTTTTGGCTTTTCACTCACTCCGATCTTGCAGTGACAGTCTACCTTTTCAAGACGTAATAAGTAGGATGTAACTGAATATGGATACATTATACAGAATGAACAGACAATGTGTTTTAAACAAATACAATTACAGATATGAATAGGAGTATTTATTTCCTTTTCCTTTTTTGATAACTTGGCAGAAATCTGTTTTTTGTGTGAATTGTGTGAGCAGTAAGATTAATAAATATAAATAAGTAAAGCAAATAAAATTTTAATACAGGTGAGAGGGCTGGTATGGAGCTTACAGGACAAGCACATTTGCTAAACTGAGTTACTGTGCAATATATTTACAGTATTCATTCATTCATCCTTAGTAACTGCCTGGTCAGAGTTGTGGTGGTTTAAATTAGGCTACTAGTTTGTTGGTTTTTTATTTTATTTTATTTTATTTTATTATTTTTATTTTTTCGGGAAGTAGAACCAACTAAATTTGTTAGAATGTCTTTTGTTGAGACCAATTATAAAAAAAAAAAAGTGATGTAGCTGATATAGGCCAGAATTCACAGATCACGCTACCAACATTTTTTAGTGTTGATCATATATTTAATTTAGGCCATGAACACTTGCCATCTAAATCTGAATGCAGATAAGAATATGTGGAGGGACTACAGAGATACAGAAAAAAAGATAGTGGAAAATTATATAGAAAAAGGTTGCATTACACTAATTCTAAAATATAATAGCCCATCCTCTGGCATTGTTCTATATTGGAGCTGAGTGACATGAATCAAATCAGACCTCCTTCACCAGATGAAGGACTCTCTGAACAACTCTCATGTCTTTCAAGAAAAAAAAAAAGACTCTGAAGTTCACTCCTCAAAGTACAGATGATATGATATTTGAGGACAGGAAGACAGGAAACATGCTGAATAATACATTGAGCAAAATGTGCTTGTATCAATAGTGGTTTTGTCTATAGGTGGAGATAGAATGGAGGAATGAGAAGAGTGAAAGATGTTTGCATGAAAGCCATGAATCTGTGTGATAACTGGCTCTCACCATGTCATCTCTGAGCCTGCCCTTTTAATAGAGATGCAGTCTAAAGGTCCGCTGTTCCTGTCCCAGCCTGTAACTGTCTGACACGATATGCAGTCTCATTCCTAGAGGGTTCCTGGTCCTGGGCCAGCCTGATTCACCCCAGAGAACAACCACCAATTATATTTCTCAGATCCGAAAGTGCTGTACAGGGGCTGATGAGAACGCCATTGCTGAAGCTCTGGAGTCTCTCAGGTCAGAGGTCCTAAGGGGATGTTTTATTATGCTGTATGTTATATTAGGACAAAGATCTCACTGTTACATACAGTAGTAAATCCTTTGACAATAACTTGTCCTTCAGTTCACTGCAACAGGCTTTATATCTGTTAAAGACCTAAGGAACAGTATTCACCCCAAATGTATTATATGGACATTAGTATGTAGCTTAATGGATTTGGACAGTCAGTTTCAATCTGTTGCAGTTAAGGAATCTTGATAATACACTCTTCTCAACTCGGAAGAGACAACAGTAGTGCAGTGTTCCTACCATAATTCCAAGCCACAGGAGTAGCAGCTACACAGCTGTGTGTATGTGCGTGAAGGACACACTAGAATTTTCACATGAGAAAAACGATAGAAGGTATGTACAAGCAGCGGAGAAAAAGTGGGAGTGAAAGAATTAGATGATTCAATCATACCCTGAAAGAATCTGAAGGTATGAGACAGCTTGTCATTATAAGGAAAATATATGAGTGTGAGTGTCTCTACTGATAAGTCAGGAAATAAATTGTTATAGACAAATTTTTACAAAGTGTTCCTAGAATTTGTTCTGCTGTTTGGAGCTTCCTCTTGCAGGCTAGAAAACTGCTGGGGCCCTTATGGGACATGCTGGGCTTGGGTTTCCCCTACTCTACACAATAATTTACAGATCTGACAGTAATGTGTTACCAGGTTTTAAGAAACATCAAAACATCAAAAACTTCAGCATCACTGGGCAGCTGAATATGCGTGGAGAAGATCATTAATCACCTTATTATGTATACTGATGCTAACTTTTTAACAGGAAGAAAGACAAGTCATCCTTCCCAAGCAGAACAGGCTAATTATATTCTTTCAGACTCCCAGCTGTGATGACAGGACAAATGCAAATGCTGACTTCTATTAACTGATCCCTGTAGATGACTAGTGTCATTCTGATTGACAGGAGAGCCATTTGTAAAATATACAGTAACCATAACCCATAAACTGAGATCTATCCAAGACTTTTCCTTTAACTATGGTCTAAAACTATAGTATAATCTCATGAAAAGACATTGCTCCCCAGACAGCAAGGATGAGTCAATTCTCATTTAGCTACAAGACAGCCTCTGTCAAGGCTGTATTCATTGAGTTTAGACCTCTCGTGAATAAAGACAAGCCTTAATGAGATCTTTGTTTGCACTAAAATTTTGTAGTACTTCTCAGGTTCACACTTGGATCAGGAAAGCTTCAAATCATATGTGCCATAATTATATTGTTAGACTAAATATGCACAAATGTCAATTGATATCTTCTTCTTATTCTATTTTAAAAAAATCTGGCACACATTTTTGTAAACTTACAGAATTATGTAAATGCAATAAGAACACATTCTGGAGGCCAACGGTGTACAGGGGACATGTTACATATGGGTAAGCTGCTGGTAATTAGAAAATTGTCCTCAAAGATTGCACTCTCATTATAATCACAGTTTTAGTGTGTTTACACACACTATCTGGGACTGAACTTGAATGTATAAAATATGTAAAAACAGAAACTCTTTTCTCAAAGACTTTAATTATGTAAGGAATAAAACACAACGGGGTGTGCTGTTATAGGAAAAAAAAATCCATAACAGGGTGCGATGCAGAGTTACCAGCTTGAAGTTGATTGGTTTTCAATAACAGCACATCCCTAAGTGGGGTTGCACATTCCTCTTATACCTCAGCAATTTATCAACAATAGCCATTTTTAAAAATGTAATGCCATGCCAATGAGACAAGTTAGTTCCTGTTATCACTCACATTATAGCAGCTATAAATGTCTTCAGCATCCTCTTTTTTTTCTCTCTCTTGAAGACAATAATACTAAAAATGTTTTGTCATAAAGTCCGTACAGAATTTCATGGAGGTTTTTTTTTTTTTTTTTTTTTTTTTTTTTTTAATTATTGTTGTGGCCAAGAATGCTTGATTTTGGATCTGCGGTAATTTAGAAAAACTTCAATCTCAGGGTGCTTGATTTTGCATTAATTTCTGTGATAACAAAATCGCGCAATCCTGGAGGGACTGGTCACATTTCAGAGAAACAGCAAAACAAAAGACTTTCCTATGGTGGAAAACATCTCGGGTTACTTGACTGTAACCCTGTTCCCTGAAAAAGCGGGAACAAACGCTAATGAGAACATTCTTTGTTCAACTGGTTGCGAAGTATGTGTGTCAAACATGCCAAGAATTTCGCCTAAATAACCTCGTTGAGTTATTTAGGCCAATGAGTTACGTCATTGATAACGTGCACCTGCAGGTTATAAATAGATGTAAAACGGGCATACCTTCAGGTTACACTTTGTCTGAGAGATCCCAGACATGTCTGCAGTGCAGCATTGAGGCACAGCGTCTCATTCCCGCTTTTTCAGGGAACAGGGTTACAGTCAAGTAACCCGAGACGTTCCCTATCAAAAGCTACTCTCGATGCTGCGCATCAAATGCTAATGGGAGCGAGAATACCAACACCGCCGCACTGGAAGTGTCTGAGCCCCCAAGGTTGGGTAGTGTGTGCGCACAAACATTGAAGAAGGTCTCAGACATGCCTAAGGGATGTTAACTCAAGGACATGCGAGCCTGGAGTAGCATGGACATCCAAGCTATAGAATCTGACAAATGTGTGCGGAGAGGACCACTCAGCTTCTGAGAGGACCACACTTGCTGGAAGGGGACACCTTTTGCCAAAGCCATAGAAGATGCAACCCCCCTGGTTGAATGAGCCCTAACTCCTAGCGGTGAAGCTTGACCACGAGCCTTGTAGGCTAGGGCAATGGCATCCCTCACCCAATGAGACACCGTTTGCTTAGTGGCAGCCGCCCCCCGATTGCGGCCTCCATAGCATATGAAGAGCTGCTCCGACTTACGTCACTGGCTGGTGCGGTGGATGTAAATCTGAAGAGCACATACTGGACACAGTAAGTGAAGTCTTTCCTGCTCCATAGTCATGAAAGGCGGAGGACAGAAGGCTTCAAGAATGACCGGATGCATGGTCGAGAATGGAACTTTTGGGAGGTAATTAGGGTGAGGATGCAAGATAGCTTTAACCAGCCCAGGGGCAAAGTCTAGGCAGGACCGTGCGACTGACAGAGCCTGCAAATCCCCAATTCTCTTCAGAGAAGTAATAGCCATTAGAAAAACCATCTTTAGGGTCAGAGACCTGACAGGTGCTGACTCTAGTGGTTCGAAAGGGGTGCCGACCAGACCCTTGAGCACTATAGCTAAATCCCACAAAGGGACTGTAGCTCTTGTGGACGGTCTCAACTTCTTGGCTCCAAGAATGAAGCGAGTGACTAGAGGGTGCTTTCCCACAGAAACCCCATCAATCGGAGTATGGCAAGCCGAAATGGCGGCCACATAGACTCTGAGAGTACCAGGACATGTGCCTGAGGATAATTTCCCTTGCAGGAACTCCAGCACTGAAACCACTTGGCAGTGAACTGGGTCTATGTGGTGCACCATACACCAATTTTCAAAAATGTGCCATTTGAAGGCATAACTTCTTCTAGTGGAGGGGGCCCTGGCACTTACAATGGTCTCTACTATGTCAGCAGGGAACCCAGCATCTCTTAGCTGGTCCCACTCAGGGGCCAGACGTGAAGGTTCCATAGCTCGGGCCAGGGATGAAATATTGTCCCCTGTGCCTGAGATAGGAGATCTTTCCTGATTGGAATCACCCACGGTGAGCCGTTGAGGAGAGATATTAGATCCGAGAACCATACTCTGGTTGGCCAACGGGGCGCTATCAGTAAGAGGCGAAACCCCTGTTGACGGACCTTGGCCAGGTCCGTCAACAGTTGCTCTGCCTCCCGGGAGCAGAGCAATTGGGGGAAATGCGTAAAGACTCCGTCTGGGCCATGTATGAGCCATGGCGTCCAGACCCAGGGGAGCTGGAGGAGTCAGAGAGAAGTAGAGGGGACATTGTGCCATCCCCTGTGAAGCAAAGAGGTCCACCTCTGCTTCGTAAAATCTTCCCCAGATTTGACTGACCACTTCGGGGTGGAGTTTCCATTCCCCAAGTGTCACAACCTGTCTGGACAGCAAGTCTGCTCCCACATTCATATACCCGGGGATGTAAATCGCCCTGAGGGACAAGAACTTGTCCTGTGCCCACAGCAGGACCTGCTGTGTGATCCCTATTTGCCTCTGGGGATTGGCCCTTGGATGAAATCCCCTGGCTCTGAGCCACAACTGAAACGATCTCATGTGCAGGAGGCCCAAGGGTATCACCGTGGATGCAGCCACCATGAGACCTAAAAGCTTCTGAAAGAAGTAACCAGTAATTCTCTGGCCTAGCTTGATATTCTTTAGGGCATTTACAATGGATTCGACGCGTGCAGGAGAGAGCTGTGCCTGCATCGTGATCGAATCCCATACAACCCCCAAATACATTGTCCTCTGAGCAGGAGAGAGAACGCTTTTCTTGGTGTTGAGTCTCAACCCCAGAGATTCGAGATGAGCTAGGACGACATCCCAATGTCAAAGCACCAGCTCTTGAGACTGAGCCAGAATCAGCCAGTCGTCTATGTAATTTAAAATGTGGATGCCCTGGAGTCGCAGAGGAGCCAGTGCTGCATCCATGCAGTTCATGTATGTGCAAGGTGACAGAGCTAGGCCAAATGGAAGAACCTGATACTTGTAAGCTTCGCCCCCGAAAGTGAACTTCCTGTGTTGTGGCAAGATTTCTATATGAAAATATGCGTCCTTGAGATCGATTGTGACAAACCAGTCCCCTGGCTGGATCTGAGACACAATCATCTTGATCGTCAACATCTTGAACTTGTATGTTCTGAGGTAGCGGTTCAACCCGCGAAGATCTAAAATTGGATGCAACCCCCCCATCTTTCTTGGGAACCAAAAAATACCGGCTGTAATAGCCTGACTCTCTGTCTGGTTGGGGAACACGTTCTATGGCCCCTTTGTCCAGCAGAGCTTGCAATTCCAGTGTCAAAAAATGGGTTCATTCCGGTTTCACGGAAGTGGAGACCACGCCGTTGAAACACGGAGGCCGATATGCAAACTGAATCCTGTAGCCTTTCTCTACAGTCCTTTCTACCCATGGAGAGATACTTGGCAGTAGCTTCCATGCTGCCAGTTTCTCTGAGAGGGGCACTAGTTTTGACACTTCGCTTAGATGGTGAGGTGTTAGGTGTCTGGTGTCCTGAAGCATGGTAGGAGGCAACCAAACACCTAACGTTTGGCTGGAGGGTGCCAGGAAGGAGCGTCTACTTCCCGTTGGAACTCCTTGCACTCCTCCCCGGAGGGGCACACCCCCACGGTCCCGAGGACTTGACCCTCAGGACTTCTTCCCGGATGAAATGATCGTCCTCAGGTCCGGCCTCTTACTTGGCTGCTGAGATCGGTGAGCCACTCCCCAGTCTCTACGAGGGGGCAAACGGCTCACAACACTCCTTCTGTGACTCTTGCTGCAGAGAGACCGGATTGGGTCAGGGCTGGGTGGCCGACAGCCCCAGCATCTGAGCACGGCGGGGAAGAAACTTATCGAAAGCCTCTGCGTGTCTCTTGGCCTCCCTGAACCTAGTGACGACAGTGTTCATGGCGTCGCCAAAAAGGCCAGAAGGCGATAAGGGGGCATCAAGGAGGAAAGCTTTGTCCCTATCCTTGATGCCTGTGAGGTTGAGCCATAGATGTCTCTCCATGGCAACTAAAGCAGCCATAGAACGGCCCACGGCACGGGCTGTCTGCTTGGTTGCACGAAGAGACAGATCCGTGGCTCGGCGCAGCTCTAAAAACGCCTCCTCACTAATATTCCCGCCCGTGCTCAGGTCTTTCAGCAGGTCAGCCTGGCAAAACCACCATGGTGTGCAGGGCAGCCCCAGCCTGACCCACTGCCTGAAAGGCCTTCCCCACCAGAGACGATGCTACTCTGCAAGGCTTGGTGGGGAGGGTTGGCTTCTTAAGTGATGATGAGCTCCCAGGGGAGAGATAGCCCGCGAGTGTCTCTTTGACCTGAGGCATCGTCACATATCCATGCGCCTTAGCACCCACGATAGTCGAATAAATCAACGTCGTGGGTACAAGCATACGTGAGGAGTAAGGCCTACTCCACTAACGAGATAACTCCTCATGGAGATCTGGGAAAAAGGGAAGAGATCGATGTTGGAATCTCTCCCCTTGGCCACCCGACAGAAATCTGTCATCCAATTTGGAGTGCCTGGGGTTCTCTTGCTCCTGTGGCCAGTCTAACTTAAGCCTGGCCACTGCAATAGTCACTACCTCGAGTAGCTCCACAAACGCCTTATCATTGCGCGAGGAGCACTCAGAGGCAGTGCTCTCGGTCTCCATATCACTGGAGGCAAGCCTCGTCTCGCTCTGAAGAAACGCCGGGGCGCGCTTCAGCAGCAGAGGCGGGGGCTTCGCGATCTGGGGAGAGCGCAAGAGAGAGAGGAGGCTCTCTCTCGGCCAGCTCGACATGCGAGCCCCATGATCTTAGTGAGGGTGCTGCAATTTGAAAGAAAGCGAGCCTCGAGTGGAGCACTCGGAGAGGGAAAAGCTCGCAATGCATGCACTCAGCGTCCACAAGAGCAGCGATAGCATGCTCTTCCCTGAGGCACTCCAAACAGAAATCGTGCGGATCATCATCTGGAATGATTCGTGTACACGGCGGCACACATCACCTAGCCGAAGCACAAGCCATTGATACAATTTACCACTTACACACACACACACAAAGCGGTCTCGAAGACAAAGAAACCTGAAGGTATGCCTGTTTCACGTCTATTTATAACCTGCAGGTGCACGTTATCAATGACGTAACTCACCGAGGTTATTTAGGCCAAATACTTGGTGTGTTTGTCACACATACTTCGCAACCGGTCGAACAAAGAATGTTCTCATTAGCGTTTGATGCGCAGCATCGAGAGTAGCTTTTGATAGGGAACTAGTTTCAAGTACTCTGGTCATGTAATTACCTTACAGGCTGCTAAGGTTAAAATATTAATTTAGAGTGTCCCACAGCACTGTTGAATTCTCTAATCTGATTGGTCAGAAGGTGTTGATTAATTTTCCATAACATCACTGGTTTATACAAATGCACTCATATTAATACATGCAGACTCTCCACATAATATAAGTATAATAATAATAACCAAATATTGTTATATAACAAATAAAAACGTATAATTATTGATATGGGGAAACTTTCTATAAGGATATATTTATTTAAGATTCATGGAAATAGTCTTCAATGTCAGTTCTTTGCAACAGTTAGAGGTAAAGCTGATCATTTAGGTTCTATTCTCACAAAATGAATTTGAAGGGATTGAGATTAGGCTACTTGCGGCACACGAATAAAAAAAACATTCTTGCGGTCTAATTATGTCACTCAAAACAACACTGTAAAAGTCTGTTAAATGTTTCTTCAATGTTTTGCTCATGTTGTAGGAACTGACAGATTTGCATCCACGTGCTCTCTTGTTCTCTGCTCATGTGTGTGTACTTGTCAGGGTGTGAGCCAGTGTCTCTCTGCTGTACATGTTTCTAGTCCCCAGCGTTTTATGCTATCAGAGTTCCTCTTGCTGGAGGAAGATTAGACAGTCATTATGTCTGGGACCAATCCTATCAAAAGTCATTTTATCACACAAAGACTTCTGCCTGTATGAAGTGAGATTCTGCTCATCTTTAATGTTATTTTTAGGGTATCATTTAGTGAACAAACTATCCATGTGCAGAACCTAGAAATACCTGAGTGATAAGTGATTGCTTATTTGTGTTATTATCACTGCATTTTCAATGCTCCAAGCTTCAATAAGGTGCAGTAGTACGGAAGTAACCGAATATGAATACATTAACTCAAAATGTATGGAATGTATTCTAAACAGATACAAATACAGACATGAATATGACCAGTGCTTTTTAGAGAGCTTGCCAGAAAGGATCACAGGACATTTTTATTTTCATGTGGGTGTGAGCGACATTCGCAGGACAAAGAACATGAATGTGCAGCGCTGCATGATACATTTACATTGCATGATTGCATTTGCATAGTTCATTTTTTCATCCTTAGTAACTGTCTGGTCAGGGTCATTGTGATTTTAAATTAGGTTGCTTGTTTGTTTATATTTTGGGAAGTAGAATCAATTAAATTCATTTGGAAAAACAAATCACTGGCAAGTACAAAAAAATTATAGCTCTGAGCAGGATTTTAAAAGAACATCCCGTGCACATCTCTAGTTGAGACCAATTACAAACTGGTAGTAATATGGTGCATTTAAAAAAAATGCTTCATGGTTCGATCCTGAGCTTGGGTTACTGACAGTGTGGAGTTTCTATGCATGTTTGTTTTTCATCTGGGTTCTCCAGTTCACAGTTTAGGCCATGCCCACTCCAAGTTTAAATCCAAATCCAGATACAGATATGGATATTTGGAGCAATAAACACACACAGGTACAGATACAAATAGTGGCATTGCACTACACCCCTAGTGCATTTATTTAGTCCATAATAATTATTGCTAAATGCACTTTACCCATTATAAATTTGCCTAAATACAACCCCAATTCCAGAAAAGTCTGGATTTTTTCTAAAATGCAATAAAAACAAAAATCTGTGATTTGTCAAGTCTCTTGAAACTTTAATTAACTGACAAAAGTACAAAGATATATTATGCTGTGATCAAGGCAACGTCTTTTCCCAGGAAGTCCATGGTTATTTCAGCAGGACAATGCCAGACCTCATTCTGCATGTGCTACAACAGCGTGGCTTCGTAGACACAGAGTGCCTGTGCTTGACTGGCCTGCCAAAAGTCCAGATCTGTCTCCTATGGCACATCATGAAGAGGAGAATCAGACAAGCGACGAAGGACTGTTGAGCAGCTGAAGCCTTGTATCAAGCAAGAATGGGCAAAAATTCCACTTGCAAAACTGCAACAATTAGTATCCTCAGTTCCCAAACGATTAAAAAGTGTAATTAAAAGGAAGAGTGGTGTAACACAGTGGTAAACATGAATCTGTCCCAACTTTTTTTGAGTGGGTTGAGGGCGTCAAATTCTAAATTTGTTTATGTTTACAAAATACAATTAAGTTGGTCAGTGAAAACACTGAATATCTTTTCTTTGTACTTTTGTCAGCTAATTAAAGTTTCAAGAGACTTGACAAATCACAGATTTTTGTTTTTATTGCATTTTAGAAAAAAATCCCAACTTTTCTGCAGTTGGGGCTGTATTTAGTAACAAGGAACTAATAAAAGGAGCTATATAGTGAATTATCACTTGATTGAAATTCATCATATGTGAAATTTTTGTTTTTTTTAAATTATTATTATTATGCCATGTTATGTTTAACACATTTTCCACATGTATAGGACTTTTTATATCTGCATACAACATTTATGCAATTTTAAAATATGGGGCATGTGGTTTTGTATTTCACATGTGCTTTAAAAAAAAAATATATATATATATATATATAAATTATTATTATTATTATTATTATTATTATTATTATTATTATTATTTTATTAATGTATTTTTTTTAACAAATTATTCAATTTTAAAATCTGGGGCATGTGGTTTTATTTTTCATGTCTGGTTTTTCACATAATTTATTTATTTTCATATGTTAATTTTTCAGAGGTAATGTTTTGTTTTCCACATGTGATTTTCTCACTAATAATTATTTTTCATATGTGATCATGTGCAATTTCAAGGCATAAAATTGTGAAAGGCACTTTCACATGTTTTTCACATACGATCACATACAGTGGGTATAGAAAAGAATCACCCCCCTTTAAAATAATCACATTTTTTTGCTTTTCAGCCTGAAATGAAGATGGACACAGTTTTTGTTTTATCCAGCTGTATTTACTCAGTGCAACTTATAACATCCAAGTGAAAGATATAACACCAACATGTCAGAAATTTTTTTTAAAAATTAAAAAACGGAATTACTGAGTTGGAAAAAGGATCACCCCCTTGCTTTAATTTGCCTTATTTTTTTTCTAATTACAGCCTTTAGTCTGTTGGGATATGTCTCTACTAACTTTGCACATCTAGACTTTGCAATATTTGCCCACTCTTCTTTGCAGAACTGCTCAAGTTCAGTTAAATTTGATGGTGACCATTTGTGGACTTCAGTCTTCAAGTCATTCCACAGATTTTCAATGGGGTTTAAGTCTGGGCTCTGACTAGGCCGTGCAAGGACATTCACCTTTTTCTCCTTCAACCACTGTGTGGTCAGTTTTGCTGTGTGCTTTGGGTCATTGCCATGTTGGAAGGTAAACCTTCTTCCCATTGACAACTTTCTGGCAGAGGGCAGCAGATTTTCCTCAAGAATTTGACGGGATTTTGCCCCATCCATTTTCCTTCTATCCTGACAAGTGCTCCAGTCCCTGCTGCAGAGAAACACCTATTTCCATGTGGCCTCAGAGTCTTCAAGGTGCATTTTGGCAAAGCTCAGTCGTGGGTGACTTTTTTCTTGCAAACCTCCCATACAAGCCACATTTGTGGAGAATTTGTGATATTGTTGTCACATGCACACAATGACCACTCTTTGTCATAAATTCCTGCAACTGCTTCAGAGTTGCTGTAGGCCTCTTGGTAGCCTCTCTGAGCAGTTTCCTCCTGGTTCTTTCATCCAGTTTGGAGTGACGTCCTGATCCAGGGAGGGTCTGTGTTGTACCAAATACCTTCCACTTCTTAATAATAGACTTCAATGTGCTTCAATGTGCTTCTATTTTCTGACTTGTGCCTGTCTACAAATTTGACAGTGCCTTGCCACCCACAGTTGATTGGTTGCTTCAGCTGCACTACAAAATGCTCCAGGAAAGCTCTTTTCATGCTGAGCTAATCAAAATGACCACAGCTGATCACAGTTGAAAGTCAAATGGCTTTGTGTGCCATTGAGAAGGTGATTAGCTACACCTTATTGAGTTTACAAGTCATTTTTAGGAGGGGGGTGATCTTTTTTCCAACTCAGTGATTCTGTTTTTTTATTAAAAAAAAAAAAAAAAAAATTCTGACATGTTGGTGTTATATCTTTCACTTGGATGTTATAAGTTGCACTGAATAAATACAGCTGGATGAAACAAAAACTGTGTCCGTCTTCATTTCAGGCTGAAAAGCAACAAAATGTGATTATTTTAAAGGGATTCTTTTTATACCAACTGTACAGTATTCACTTAATACAATTTGAAATGCATATTATTTTTTCCGTAAGTGCATCCCTTCAGACAAGTGATTTAAAAAAAAAAACAAAAAAAAACTTTCTATATTTCATTGTATTATTTTGTTCAAAACCATTACCATCCCTAGCATTTTGTGCTTAGATGAAAAACTGTGTGCAATTAGCATTGCCCAAGTATTTGGCTTGATGTATGTCCCCAAATATATTTTACATCTCAAAAGCTCAAATGTGTTATTTGATTTTTTTTTTTTCTTAAAGTCTGCAAATGTTTTTTGTAACTTTTGGGTTGTATAGCTGTTTGTTGATGTGTCAAGTGAATCAAACTTAAAAAAGCACTGAAACAAAACCCAACACTTGCAACACATTAAGGAGTGATGAAGATTCTGGTTCTCATTAGCGAAGAGCTGATAGCTGAGTGAACACTGGCGGCCCAGATCCAACAACTTCTCCCTGTCTCCTCTCAGTGTAGTGATTCATCATTCCAGTCGATGATGTGAGCTGTATGCATCTTTCCAATTCTGCCTCAGACGGGAAGGTGGGATGATTCCCTCATTGGACTTCCAAAGCTGGAGAGGTGAACATACATCTGTATAAACAACCACCCTGGGCAGCCAGGGGTGTGACAAAATGTGAAAGGAACGCAAAGCTTAATGTATGCTTTTGGATTTGCTCCTAAAAAGAACTCTAGTGTGAAAAGCAGAGAAAGGGGAAGTGGAGTGAGAATGTTTGTTAGGATTTTTTCCACAAATAGATCATTTCATTTGTTGGTTGTCATGCAGAGAAGGATGGAAAATTCAGAGTAGGTTTGCAGGTCTGAGGTCACTCTGCCCTTGATGATCTCTCCCTCACTCTGTACACTCAAGGGAAGCTCTATTCCCTGTACGGCTTTTGGAGCTAAACCAGCTGTTAAAGCTTCTGGCTCTATCTATCATATTATATTAGCTCTCATAATCACATACATTCAACATCGTGTAGCTGTGGTTAACACACATAGCTACAGCTGTACTGCACTACGTCAAACTCACAGGCTGAGTATTACACTAAAATGCAACTGAAGTAAGTAGTGTGTACAGTAAATACAGTTTCGGAGAAATAAATAGTCTTTGAGGACAGCTGTTTCATTTCAAGAGAAAAATACTACACAGTGGGTCCACTTCTTCGAAACCGGAAATCATACAGACAGCACATTGCAAAATAATGCACATACACGCCATTCCACCCCCACCTTAACTGCTGCATCTCAAGTATAGGTCTATCTTAAATAATAGATATTATTTATCTATTAATATTCTCAGTTGCACTGCCCAACACAGTATTCCCTAAATTATTAACAACACTCTTCACTAACACTCCAGCTGATTCAACATATTGCAATTACTCATAGAGAATAGGGAATAAACCAAGCTTACTGTATTACCTAAACTTTTTGCATGATTCAGCTGCCATACAACTCATTACTACAGTGCCCTCCACTAATATTGGCACCCTTGGTAAATATGAGCAAAGAAGGCTGTGAAAAATTGTCTTTTGACCTTTTGTTAAAAAAAAAAAAATCACAGAAATACTCTGCTGTCATGGATATCAAACAATTGCAAATAAAACACAGGTTTATTAAAACAAACAAACAAACAAACAAACAAACAAACAAACAAAAAAACCCACACAGATAGATAACAGCTCTGAGTCTTCTCCTATAATGCCTGATGAGGTTGGAGAACATGGTAAGGGATCTGAGACCATTCCTCCATACAGAATCTCTCCAGATCCTTCAAATTCTGAGGTCCACACTGGTGGACTCTCCTCTTCAGTTCACCCGACAGGTTTTCTATGGGTTTCAAGTCAGGGGACTGGGATGGCCATGGCAGGACCTTGATTTTGTGGTCAGTAAACCATTTTTGTGTTGATTTTGATGTATGTTTTGGATCATTGTCCTGCTGGAAGATCCAACCACGGCCCATTTTAAGCTTTCTGGCAGAGGCAGTCAGGTGTTCATTTAATATCTGTTGATATTTGATAGAATCCATGATGCCATGTATCCTAACAAAATGTCCAGGTCCTCTGGCAGAAAAACAGCCTCAAAACATTAAAGAGCCACCACCATATTTAACTTTTCCCTATGGCTACCTCTCTGTGTGCCTCAAAACCACCTCTGGTGTTTATTGCCAAAAAGCTCTATTTTGATTTCATCTGACCATAGAACCATTTGAAGTTCCAGTAGTGTCTGACAAACTGAAGACGCTTGAGTTTGTTTTTGGATGAGAGTAGAGGCTTTTTTCTTGAAACCCTTCCAAACAACTTGTGGTGATGTAGGTGACTTTGGATTGTAGTTTTCTGACCCCAAGAAGGAACTAACTTCTGCAATTCTCCAGCTGTGTTCCTTGGAGATTTTTGGCCACTCGAATCATCTTCTTCACAGTGCGTTGAGACAATAGACATGTGTCCACACAGGTGTACTAAAAATGTAAAATATCAATGGGAATATACTTCAAATATATTTTTCTCATATGAATTCGTAGGGGTGCCAATAATTGCTGCACAACAAAGATGGTTTTTTTTTATTTTATAAACCTGTGTTTTGTGAATTTTTTAAACAAAAGATCAAAAGGTTAAACAATAAAGACAATTTTTCACAGCCTTCTTTGCTCAATGGTGCCAATAGTGGAGGGCACTGTACATCTAAGAACTGGAATTGTAAATAATCCTTTCAATAAATGTCATGAGATTAAGCTTGACATTCATTATCAGAAACTCAGAAACTAGATAATCACAAAACATTAATTTCCTCTGAATCACAAATAAATTGTCAGCAAAAAAATTATAGATTGTAATAAGCTAAAACAAATGCAGTCATCACATACAATGACAGTTAAAAATATGGTTTAAAATACACTTCAACAAACAGATAAATGCAGATAAATTACACCACAAGATGACAGTTGTGTTTGGGTAATCATTCAGGAGTGAATGGATGTTTTGCTATTGATTAGTCATAATTTTTCTATTGCTACAAATATGAAAAACATAAATGTAAAAAAAAAAATAAAGAAAAAAAAAGAGAGAGAGATGTGGCACAGTAGTGTAGACAGTTGCATTGCTGCCTCACAGCTCCTTGAGCTTGGGTTACCTGTGCTTGGGTTACTGTCTGTGTGCTTTTTTTCTTTGGGATTCCTCTGGGTTCTCCGGTTTCCTCCTATCTCTGAAAAGCATGCCAGTAGGTGGATTGGCTACTCTAAATTGAGGCTAGGAGTGTGTGAATATGTGTGCATGGCCCTGTGATGGACGGGTGTCCCATACAGTGTGTGTCCATGCCTCTGGTCAGTGATCCTGGGGTAGGCTCAGGATCCACCACAACCCTGACCATGATAAAGCAGTTACTGAAAATGAATGATTTTTACTTTTATGATAGATTTCAAAATCGAAATGCCTTGATTGTCCAAAAAAAATATTTTTCAGGTTCCCTAAGGGAAATAAACATGCAAAAGCTACAACAGTGGTACTTAAGATCCAATGAAGTACCATACATCAGTGCAAATGAGCTTAAAGGTAAACAATTTAATGGTTAAATACAAAAGCCATTGAGGGGACCATGCCAATGACAATCATTTGCACCCTGAAAGGTACAGGTTAGTTTCTTTTTTCTAAGTGTATGTGTTGAACAAAAAATATATACATTTAAATTTAGTAAAATAGTCATAAAACTCAGTCCATTACACATGTAATTTCTGTTAGTGATTCAAATTTCAATCTTAATCTGTATTGCTCTTTTGGTAACGTACTAACCTGTTTGACTCTTTGATGACTGGTATTTATCCATTTATGAGCGATTTGGGAGGTAGCCACACGCCTCCTTTTGGCTCGGGCGGATTTGAATCCCGTGGTCATTCTGGAGCCAATGGGAATGCACGGCACTTCCGTTTATGGTCTTTATGGGAGGGGCTAGTTATCAGGCCGATTGCTCACTCGGGACAGAAGGCGCGTGCAGGCACCGCATCTTTCACTCCGACCACCTGTTGACTGAAGCGTAAACTTAACGAATCACACTAGGCTGAAATCGGATCGTTTCTCGTACAGATGTGCATTGGCGCTACATCTGCACACCGAACTCTGAGACAGCGAGCAAAGTTCTTCCACAAGTTTATTAATCGAGGGACGCGTTTGAAAGAAGAAGCGCGGGCAACTTTTGCCAAGTGACATCTTGAGGACATGCACGTCATTTACAGTTTATGCGCAATGTTTTTTGGAGCTGTTTAGGAGTTGGAAATCCAAGTGTCATCCGTGCACGGTCACCTAATCTGCATTTTATGTGATTTACGCGTGAGATGGTCCGTTACAACCTCTCAGGTTGGGGAGAAATAACTTAAAACACTGCGACGCGCGTTTTCGCCCTATCATGAAAGTAGTGAGCGTGGTTTTTGCGTTGGTCGCTTTGTGGAGGATAAGTGTGGCGAGCAGGAGACACTGTCCCGACCTCACTGTGGAGAGCTGTGAGTGTGCAGCAGAGCGCTCTAGGGCGCTGAACCGGCGCAGCGCGCGCGTCACGGTGACTTGCGATGATGCGGATCTGACGGACACGCTCGAGCCCCGCGCGCTGCTCAGCACCACTGCCTCACTGTGAGTCCACTGAAAGCAACACGGGAGGGTTGGGTGCATGAGTTAATGGATGGATGGATGGATGGATGCATGGGTTTGTGTAGGAGTATCATAATCCTTTAAACCAGGTCTTCTCAAACTTTTTACTCCTTTAACTAAACTCCTTTAACTGTAAAATAAATTCCACACACCCCTTTAACCCACATCCATTTATTCAAATATTAGGCAAATTATTTAAATGTATACAATAATTTTCTGGCTATTTACTGGAGCCATAGAGCATTTTACTCCTGAAATTTAAATTCAAAGAAAACTTTAGGTCCAATTTGACATTATTTATAGGCCTACCTGTTATTGAGGTTTGGATTAAACTTGTTCAGTTCAAGGGCCCAGTTACAGTGAGGGGAAATAAGTATTCAGAAACTTTTGTTTTTGTTATTTAATATACTTTCAGTGCATACTGTATATCCACTTCAAATTAACACACAATGTCTAAATATAAACAAACAGTATGTATCAATAAGCATAAAGAAAAGATATGGTTTACAAAAACGAAACTGATAAAGAAAGAAGTATTCAGACATTGTTTAAAATATACTGTATATGTATATGAAGACTCACTGTAAATTGGCTAATAACTATAAGAACACAACAATATATGTAATAGCTTTGATTATGTTGGGCTGTAATTTCCACCATGTAACGCAACTAAAAATAAAATTTAATAAAATTAATAATGGACCCATGGCTATGCTTCACTAGCCCTGGCGGTCCCTGGATACTACTTTGAGAAGCACTGCTTCAAACAGTTTAAACAATGCATGACAATGATCTCAATATTTAGGTTTGCTAACAAGGTACCAGCAGATAGTAATAGTAAGGCAAATAATAATAACAAGAAAAAACAATAATAAACAAAAACATAAGTGCATACATTTAAGTTATAACTGCATTTATTACAGAAATGGAAGTAAAATGAAACATCTATTAGAAGGATTTTATTTATTTATTAATTTTATTATAATTATTAATTAATTACATTTATTTATTTTATTAATACTGCTGATAACGCCTGTGTATATGTTAGAAAAATACACAGTGATGTAATTTACAATGCTATAATGCTACACAGTGCTATAATCAATGTAATATTGTCAAATTGCTCACTTCAGTGGACATACAGCTGCAAGCAGTTATAATTAGTGCATTCAATGCAGGCAGTAAGCAGCAATAGCTAAAAAAAATATTATCTCATGACTGATAAGATGATTGGAAACTTCTTTCTTTCTTTCTTTCTTTCTTTCTTTCTTTCTTTCTTTCTTTCTTTCTTTCTTTCTTTCTTTCTTTCTTTCCTTCCACATTTAAATCATAGTGGAATTTAGTGCCTAGAAATTATAGGGGCAGAAAATAATTCATCCAATTTCCATGTCAAATAAATCTAGCAATGAATTATTAAAAGGCTCGTTACTTAGCAATTAAGTTCTCTTTTCTGTTGACTGCACAGTAGTCTAACTGAAGCTACTTCAGTGCCTGCTGTACTGAGTAAGACACTACGGGAATAAATCTTGTGAGAACATTACAGGACATGTTAAACTAACACCTCTAAATGGACTCTATCAACATAAACAGAAAACCTCTACTTCCTTGGGTATACTGTTACATATGCCTTATGGCTGATCTCCTGCTTAGTCAGTAGATTTCCTGCAGAGTGGGTTATTGTGAAAGTTTAAGCTGCATAAGTGATTTTCCTCAGGTTAACATTGGCATTACTGGACTGTGTTGTGTATGATTTATCTTATCTTTTTTGCTGTAACACAACTCAGATTAGATTATTTATTTAGATAGTTTATCTGCAAAAATAGAATGTAATTGTTACATGCATGTAACATGCTCATGAGGAGCCCTTTTTCTGATGCCAGTGTTCATTCAGAATCAACATTAATATGTCAGGGGGTATCAAATCCCAAATGAATTAGCTAGCCCATCAGCTGTGTGAATGCTTAATTGTGCTTGATGTCTTGGTGGATGGCTGGAGTAGGTCAGGCGGCTGTATTTGGAAACAAGGAGCAAGCTACAGTTACAGCATTGTGCATCATACTGCCAAGAAATATCTGTATATCTATATCTATATCTATATCACATATATAGCACACAATCTCCTGTATGTAATGTACTGTGCATTTGTATTGAGGTATACACTCCTGGGCAAAAAATAAATGAAAAAAATGGGCCATGCCCAAAATTGATGATTTTCCGACTAATGATTTGTTGTTTAGACTATTAAAAGCTTAATATTCTGCCATTTTTGGCTTGGCCCATTCCCCCCCCCCCCAGGAGTGTACTTATCAATGAAAGGTGCAACAGTGACCTGAAATTTGGTTAAATGATCATTTCTAATTTCCTGCTGAGCACTTGAGAATATCTGACATACATTATAAAGCCCATAAAATTAAAGTGAACCATGTACTTAAAGAAATAGTGTAATTATAGTATAAATTCATTCATCTTCAGTAACTGCTTTATCCTTGTCAGGGTGAATCTGGAGCCTATCCCGGGAACACTGGACACGAGGCAGGAACACCCTGCATGGGAAATTATAGATGTTCAGTTTCCATAAATAACAGTACATAATGGGTGAAGGTGGTGCATGGGTAGCATTGCTGCCTCACAATGCCAGGGTCTTGGGTTCGATCCTGAGCTATGGTTACTGTCTGTATGAAGCTTTATGTGTTTGCATGTGTCCTTGTGGGTTTCTTCTGAGTTCTATGGTTTCCTCCCACCTCCAAAAAACATGTGACTAGGAGGATTTGCTAAAATAGGTGTGTGAATTGTGTGTTCATGGCTGGCATCCCACCCAGATTGTATTCTTTGATCATGCCCAGTGTTCCTGGGATCCACTGTGACCCTGACCAGGATAAAACAATTACTGAAGATGAATGAATGAATGATGTTGTGAATATACTTACATGGTGAAGATATTGTTATAGTCCTGATACAGCATAATGCTTTGATGTCAGTTTGTTGCAAACACACTACGTGCCTAAGCACATTCAGTAGGGAGCCAGATATCGTTAGTGCTCCACCTATAAATGCAGACTGTAGTGGTCTTGACTGTTTTCATGCCTTCATGCTGAGGGCTTGCTCACTAATGGCCAGGGTGCCATTTATCTGATTACCACATTCTCATGTGGTTTGCAAATTTAGGTTGAGTGTAAAGGAAGGCTTTAATATGACAGGTGACAGGAATTATTTCCCAAGAGTATAAACCAAGCCTACTGGATATGAATACCACTGCAGCTTTTCGGATCAGTTTGGTGTAATGTTGCTCATGTTTCAGCAGCTGTGACATATGAAAGGGTTTCAACTTGATCATTTTTGTATTGTATTCTACATAATTCTGTGCTGTAGATAAATTCTTAAGCAGCACAATGAGACATTAAATTCTGTACTTGTTATTAGCGCATTACGGTTCTCTCTCTTGTTCCTTCATGTAATTTGTACATTCTTTGGACAGTATGCTTAGTCCGTTTACTTCTAGTTTGTCCTACCAAGGCATTAATGATCAAGAAAGTAATCCACATAATTAAAAATTACAGCCCTTATTGTACCTTCTCCGCCACTACTGATGATGTGTTATGGCTGGAGGTAGCAGATAAAACACATGAAATTAAATACATTAAAAACAAATCAAGGGGTGGTTCGGCAAATGTAAGTATGTTACACAATTGTCAAATACAGGCTATGTAAATCTATTGTATGGGCTGGAAAGGTATCAGCCCCAGCTTCTAATTCATACCATTCTGTGTATTTGTACATATGACCATGGGTGGTGCTGTTGTTCTTAGTTCCACAAAAATAAAAAGAATCCACTTTAAGCCATTTGTTAGCAGTAAATGTGAATGCCAAAAAACTGACCTTTATTTTTAGTTTTTAAATTCATTATACCAGTCCTGGTATTTAGTTTTAAACAAGCATTCCCAAATGTCATTTAAAGTTATTTTACTTCAAATAAACTGTTCTGCTGTAAATATGTAGCCTTTACGTATATTTTTCATACCTATGCATATGTACTTGACTTTTGGCTGGAAATTCGATCCTATGTTTTGGTTCTAGCTGGCCAGGAAGTCTTGTTCCTGCACTAGGAAGTGTGACCTTTTATCAAACTGAAGTGGCCACCCTCGTCTCACTTTTGTTTCCCCACACTGAAAAAATAAACA
This sequence comes from Cranoglanis bouderius, assembly GCA_023630585.1. Lineage (NCBI taxonomy): Eukaryota > Metazoa > Chordata > Actinopteri > Siluriformes > Cranoglanididae > Cranoglanis > Cranoglanis bouderius. Next base: position 13,622,532 of record CM042536.1, on the reverse strand, counting down.
GTTTCAAGAGGGAAGTGTGCGTATGGCCAGAGGTAAGCTGACTGGACTGTTCACTCCTCTGGCTGTGTACTAATTCCTCCCTTTGGTCTCCTTCATTTTCACATTTATTGCCCTTAGACCCTGGGGTGCTGCTTTATCCTCCTTAGCATGCTGGCATTATTGCTCCTCTGAGTACATGGAGCAGGATGCCTCCCTTTTGTAAGAGCAACAAACTGAAGAGGCAATCTCATTTGATTTATTAGTGAAGATTGAATTATTGGAATGATTATTGAAATGAAGACATTCTGGGTTGCAATGAATGTTGTTGGATCATGTTTGCATTAGGTTCATGGAGTCACAAGGATATTTACTCATTTGATAGTTCAGTCTAAGGAGATTGGACAGGTCTTTCACATTTAACAGCACGTTCACATCTACAGTGGGTATAGAAAAGAATCACCCCCCTTTAAAATAATCACATTTTGTTGCTTTTCAGCCTGAAATGAAGATGGACACAATTTTTGTTTTATCCAGCTGTATTTACTCAGTACAACTTATAACGTCCAAGTGAAAGATATAACACCAACATGTCAGAAAAAAATTAAAAAATTAAAAACCAGAATCACTGAGTTTGACAAAGGATCATCCCGTTGCTTTAATTTGCCTTAATTTTTAATTACAGCCTTTAGTCTGTTGGGATATGTCTCTACTAACTTTGTACATCTAGACTTTACAATATTTGCCCACTCTTCTTTGCAGAACTGCTCAAGTTCATTTAAATTTGATGGTGACTACAGTCTTCAAGTCATTCCACAGATTTTCAGTGGGGTTTAAGTCTGGGCTCTGACTAGGCCATGTAGGGGTGGGCAGTATGACCAAAAATCTATTTCATGGAATGAGTAATTTTATTTCATGGTAACGATATATATCAGGTAAAAAAAATAGTCATTCTGGTAAATCAACTATAAATCATGCTTTGATATAAATTGTATGCTTTGACATAATTTAATTTTAAGATGATAAAACAGGTTATTGTGCTACCGCTGCTAGCGGGAACATTCGCGCGACACAGTATGCAGATTTTTTTCTGCTCTTTGTCAGATTTTGTAAACCCGAACCACGTCCATACCACCGATGTCGTGCCTCTTTTCATAACAAGTTCCTCCTCCTGCTCAGGATTGTTTTGTGGGACTTCTTAACAAGCGTGCTTATCTTTCTCCATGTTTTTCCTCTCACAACTACTCTTATGCACAGCTTCTTGATCATTCTCACTTGCAGGAGTGCTACGCACAAAGTTAACCACGCACACTTATTTACATTTTGCGGTATACATGGAATAGAAAAATCTGTAACGGTAGACATTTTATTCCGCGGTAACGGTATATACCGTCATACCGCCCAGCCCTAAGGCCATGCAAGGACATTCACCTTTTTCTCCTTCAACCACTGTGTGGTCAGTTTTGCTGTGTGCTTTGGGTCATTGTCACGTTGGAAGGTAAACCTTCTTCCCATTGACAACTGTCTAGCAGAGGGCAGCAGATTTTCCTCAAGAATTTGACGGTATTTTGCCCCATCCATTTTCCTTCTATCCTGACAAGCGCTCCAGTCCCTGCTGCAGAGAAACACCCCCATAACAGGATATTACTCTTCCATGCTTTACTGTAGGAATGGTGTTATTTGGATGGTGAGCTGTATTGGATTTCCGCCAGACATATCGTTTGGTGTTGAGGCCAAATAATTAAATTTTAGTCTCATCTGACCATAACACCTTTTTCCATTTGGCCTCACAATCTTCAAGGTGCGTTCATGGGGCCTTTCTTGAGGAGTGGCTTTTTTCTTGCAACCCTCCCATACAAGCCACATTTGTGGAGAATTTGTGATATTGTTGTCACATGCACACAATGACCACTCTTTGTCATAAATTCCTGCAACTGCTTCAGAGTTGCTGTAGGCCTGTTGGTAGCCTCTCTGACCAGTTTCCTCCTGGCTCTTTTATCCAGTTTGGAGCGACGTCCTGATCCAGGGAGGGTCTGTGTTGTACCAAATACCTTCCACTTCTTAATAATAGACTTCACTGTGCTTCTAGGCATTGATAAAGCCTGTGAATTTTTTTTTTATCCATCTCCTGACTCGTGCCTGTCCACAAGATGACCACAGCTGATCACAGTTGAAAGTCAAATGGCTTTGTGTGCCATTGAGAAGGTGATTAGCTACACCTTATTGAGTTTACAAGTCATTTTTAGGAGGGGGGTGATCCTTTTTCCAACTCACTGATTCTGGTTTCTTCTTATTATTATTATTTTCTGACATTTTGGTGTTATATCTTTCATTTGGATGTTATAAGCTGCACTGAGTAAATACAGCTGGATAAAACAAAAACTGTGTTCATCTTCATTTCAGGCTGAAAAGCAACAAAATGTGATTATTTAAAAGGGGTGTGATTCTTTTCTATACCCACTATATTTCAGAGCATGTGCAATTGTAATAAAACCATTATCATCTGTGGAATTTTCACAGTAAATATTCATCAGGAAAAGTAATTTAATATCTATTGTGTCTGAGCATTGTGCCTGTTTATACTATAGCCTGTATTTTCTCTGACACTGACATAATTACATTTGGGACTAGTTTTTAATATTAGCTAATAATTAATAAGGATAGCCATATTTATTGAATCACTATGAGCTATAAATCAGTAATTACAGTAATTATATTATAGAATCAACTTTTAATTTAGCTTTCTGTTGACTAGCATTATGAAATTACAGAACAGACCTCCCCACTAGTTTAATTTATTTACTGGCAGGGTGTGAATTCATGTGCAGACTGCAGTGGAGATTTTAGAAATACCACAGCAATGTGTTTTATATGTATTTATTCAATTCTATCAACAGACATTAATTGAATTGATTTGGAAAATCCCTGATGCATGATACGTTTTCAAGCTCAAAATTAACAACAATCCTTCATTGTCAGTGTGCTTGTGCATTCTTGTAAAGAAGGACAAGTATGCTAACTTTGTAAGTGATGTGACAGGAAAGCGTAACAATGCTGTCAGTTGTGAATGTTCATCTGGAGTGTTTGTAGCACACACACATACAAGAATTGTGGCAATTGTATGGTTGTGCACCCCTTTTTATTGGATCACCTTCTTTATTGTTAATTGGCTCCTGTTCACGCATGTTTATTTCAGCAGAAGCTTGTGGTACTTTGCTTCGCAGAGGAATGTGTCAGTTCTGCTTTGGACAAACAGCTGCCCAATTATTTTTTCTTTGGTGGATGCTCTTGTCTTTTGACACATACTTCTGGAATACTGTTGATTTATTATTCAAGTCTCTATTCAAGGTTTCTTTTCATTTGCACAGTATATTACTCAACATTCTGTGCCAATCTGAAGAGCTATGTATGTTACAATCATACTGTATACCAGTTATTGTAAGTTATTACAGTCACACACGAATTAGATGTATGCAGTTCATTAGTTGGTGATATTCTGTTTTTGTTGACATTCATTCATTCATTCATTCATTCATTAAATTGGGGTCTCCAACTTATTTAACACCATGAACCAATTTTGTTTTGAAAATATTCTCGTGGACCATGGGGGTGGGGGGGGGATTGAGGTGTGATCAGGACAATCATTAATTTACTAATTTATGTAACATTTAATTATTATGTCTCAATGTCAACTGTATACAAAAACAAACTAAACAAACAAAACATTACAACTCACAATAACGCTCAATCAGTGGGAGCCATGGGCTTGTTTCCCACCAAGGAGGGATGGTGGACAGTGAGACTCCAAGCTTATTGCAAATGTCCAGTCTGCTCTGTAACTTTGTTTTGTTTTGTTTTGGCTGTCAATGTAGAAACCTCCCCCCTTCGCAAAGGTATGGAGTAAACTTTTAAGAGCCTTCACTCTTTTAGATACAAGTCATCATATTTTCGGTTAAAGACAGCTTTTTTTCCCTTTTTCTTGTCAGTAGCTGTCTCTGCATTAACGCTATCGCTTGGTTTTTTCTTACCTCCTCCACTAAAGAAACTTTCAAGCGATGTTTGTTTCACACTCACGTTAACATTAGCTGAGCCTGTTGCAAGAGTGGAACCAGTGTTTTCTGAAATCGTGCCCTCTATGTAAATTTGATTAGTGGCTCTTAAAGAACGCACAATAAATTATACAGTGGTGTATATAAGCATTTTTCCCCACAACGTTCTTGCGACTCGGTAGCAACTCTTCCACGGCCGGGTACTGGGTCACGACCTGAGGGTTAGGGACCTCTGTGTTAAATAATTTCATTTATTCATTTTCAGTAAGTGCTTTTCCTGATCAGGGTCACAGTAGATCTGGAGTCTGTCCGAGGAACACTGGTCATGATTGTATAATACACCCTAGATGGGACACCAGTCCACCACACAACACCATGCACACACACACATTTACAGCTTGGATTGGAAATTTACCAACATTCTGTTTGTGTAATTACATATTACATATTAATTAATTAATTCATTCATTCATTCATCTTCAGTAACTGATTTATCCTAGGCAGGGTTGTGGTGGAGATAGAGCTCTTGGGGAACGCACTTGCTATGAGGTGGGAATACACCACGGATGGGACGACAGCACATTGCAGGGCACAATGCACACACATTCATACACTCATTCACACCTAGAGGAAATTTAGTGTAGCCAGTCCGCCTACTGACATGTTTTGGGGAGATTGAAGGAACCCTGAGGAAACCCACACAGACACAGGGAGTGGGAAATGCGAAGCTCTACATAGACAGGAACCCAAGCTCAGGATGGAACCGGGGACCCTGGATCTGTAAGGTCGCAATGCTATCACCTGCTCATTAGACATTCTTACAGTAGTGGTCCTCTGATAAAATTAATACAAGCAAAAGGTAACATTATCTATGCAGTTTTCAATTATCATGATTTGATTCAAGCCAGTAGGGTCCATCTGTGTTTTTTTGCTTGTCTAGAGGACTGTAGTGCTGATGTTGTGGTACCTTATCTATGCAGTGGAAAAAGTCTGAGCTCTGAATTGGTCTTAACTGTGTGTGACACAAGGCCAAATGTAGTGCAGCATTGCTGCTACTGACGACAGGAGGAGTGTGAATGCTTACTGACAGCTGCTCTGGCACTAGGATCAGTTACAGCAGTGAGAGAGAGAGAGAGAGAGAGAGAGAGAGGGTGCCTGTACAGAGCTACTGCTTGGCACACAGATGAGGACAGGCTTCTTGTGGAAAGGATCTGTCCACGCTCTGGTATTTTCCATGCATGGACCCACACCTCACTTCCATAAGTGACAGCGTGAGTGAGGTTGTGTTTTAGTTTCCTCAGGTTTGAGGCTGAGCAGCTGCCTTTTGGATTTCTGATACTTTTTTTTCAGACTGTGGCAGTCATATATTTGGAAATGATGTTGCAGTTTAAGGGAAGAAGACTAACTTTGGGAATTCACTGCTTTTTATTAGTTCTGATTTGTGTTGAATTAGTTCACAGACATGGAACGAATCTGTGGTTTTCTACTGGCACAATAAACATGCCACCAATAAGGCTGTTGACCCTTAAACAGGATCATTCAGCCTCTTTTAGTAAACCACATTAGTAAGATGAAAGGGTCTGAGAACCACAGAGTTCACCAGAGCAAAAGAAAGAAAAATGATGTGTCATTTGCAATTCCCTGATGTTCTTGGAGGTGTTAATGTATTCAATCAATTTTCAGTGCCTGAACATTTAAATATTGAACTAACGTTGATTCTGATGTGAACATGGTCAGTTTAGTCTGGCAGTTCTTTAACCATTCACTTATGACACTAATCACAGTGTTCAAGCTACAGCATTACTCCTGCCAATCAGCATTAGTCCTTCCTGTCTTACAGTCCTGATTACGAGAACATCTGAAAGGAGCTGTTATGAAATCAGTGGACTTATTGTAAAAATAGATTCTGGGATTTTTCATTCATTCATTCATTCATTCATTCATTCATTCATCTCAGTAACCACTTTATTTGTTACATCTGGTTCCACTGCCTATCCAAGAGCCAACACTTTTTGTCCTGATCAGAATCCAGCCCAGACATTACAGTGCTCACACTCACCTGACTTTGAGCACACCTGTTTCCTGTTTTCTCCCAGTCACTATTTAAACTGCTCATTCACACACACACACACACACACACACACACACACACACACACACACACACACACACACACACACACACACACACACACACACACACACACACAGTGAGGTTTTACCATAATTTCTGTGTGCAACTATGAGTGTTAGTTTTCCACTGTTTTTCTCCATTTGACCTTCTGCCTGTTTTTGATCATGATTCTGCCTGTTGATTTGGAATTTTAATTAAAAAAAAATAAGCTTGTGCTTAAATCCCCATTCCTTCAATTCATTACATTATCCTGCTCAAGGTTGTGGTGGATCTGGAGCCTATCCCAGGAGCGCTGGGATGCCATTCCATCACAGGCTACCATGCACACACACTTTCACACCTTAGGGTAATTTAGAGCAGCCATTCCACCAATCCACATGGTTTTAGGAGGTGGGGGGAAACAGAAGAACCTTGAGGAAACTTCGGAGAAACTCCACACAGACAGTAACCTGAGCTCAGGATCAAACCTGCCAGCATTTTGAACCTGTCAGTCTTAGCCCATTTTTTTTTTCTTCTCCACTACTTTCTCCCCCCATCAATTTCATTCACATTTTTTTGGCTTGGTTTTCCTCAATTGTAACATGTATCCTGTAGCTAACACACTACTGAGGAATGAAAATTTTACAGGCAGATAGCAAGTGATCTGAAGTGCATGAAGGCCGCGGGTTAACATGTACCTCAGCTCTGCAGCTTCTAATAGGAAATGACAGGTCCAGAGATGCCCTGAGTTAACTATTCCATCTCATCAGCAAAGTCTCTTCCTCTCTCTCTCTCTTTCTCTCTCCATATTCTTTCTATCTATCTCTCCCTCTTTCTGTAATCCAAACTGACAGTAAAAGTAGACATCACGGAATGATATGAAGTGTGGTGACATAATCTCAAGTGTTATGTCTTCAGTTCCAGAGATGATACGCTATCCCAGGGCAAGGTCTCATGTACTCAAGTCATGGTAATCAGCACTGCCTTATCTCTCTGTGTGGAGATCACCCGAGGCCAGTAGACAGTGTTATTCAGTGCTCTGTAGAATGCTGGTGAACAATAATAGCTATGGGCTTTCTCTGAGCATTTAGTCTAGGACACAGGTTTTAGCACTAACTCTGAGTTTTCAAAGTCAAACCCTGGAGAGGGAAAGTCAAAACCTGGAGACAGTTAGCATTTCCCCTGTCTCAAACATTCATTTATCTTCAGTCATTACTTCATCACCACTGTATGTTACTTGCTGCTCCACCATGCTGCCTTGTCCTGCCACCAACATCTATCTACCTCTAACGTATCTAATTTAATTTGATAAATAACTAATTAACTACTGTAGCCCACTATGCCTGGAGTTCAGATTAGAACGATACCACAATTGTTTTCAGGGGCAAGGCCACGTTTAGAGGCAAACAGTGGCCTAAACACAATCCCACCCCAGTTGCTACCCCAACTTTGACCTCAAGTCACATCTGAAAGGTTTTATTACCTCCATGCTTAATTCAGCATTATTTTTATCTAGCTAACTTTTAAATTATTCTTGTAGAGTAAGCATTTTGACCAAATCCCCTGACATGGTGGTGCAGTGGGCAGCATTGCTGACTTGTAGCTCCGGGGTCCCTGGTTTGATCCTGAGTCTGAGTTACTGTCTATGTTGTCTATGTGGTGTTTTGCATGTACTCTATGTATCTGCATGGATTTCTCCCACCTCCCAAAAACATTCCAGTAGTTGAATTGGTGGCCCGGGTGTGAATGAGTGTGTGAATTTGTGTATGCATGATGTCCTCTTATGGATTGGCATCCAATCCTGGGTGTGTTTCTGCCTCATGCCCAGTGTTCCCGGGATAGGCTCCGGACCAACCATGACAATGACCAGGTTAAAGCAGTTACTGAATGTGAGTGAGCAAGAGCACCAATACAGGATATAATAATGTCAACGTCTGGTTATTTACACCAAGGAACAAATCAGTTTGGTGCTGTCACAGCTTACTGTCCTTTCTCCCATTATTCCACCCACATCTCTAAAACTCTGGACATGCCACTAGTGGATTATTTGTCAACTGACAATGACAACATACACTGATCAGCCTTAACATTAAAACCACCTGCCTAATATTGTGTAGGTCAAAACATTTCTGACCCGTCGAGGCACACAGGTGTGCTGTGGTATCTTGCACCAAGACATTAACAGCAGATCCTTTAACTCCTGTAAGTTGCGAGTTGGGGCCATAGATTGGACTTGTTTCTCCAGCACATCCCACAGATGCTCGATCGGATTGTGATCTGGGGAATTTGGAGGCCAAGTCAACAACTTGAACTCTTTGTCATGTTCCTCAAACCATTTCTGAACAATTTTTGCAGTGTGGCAGGTCACCTAGCCTTCTCTTCCTTTGCGCATCAAAGAGCCTTGGGCACCCATGACCCTGTCGCCGGTTCACCGGTTGCCATTCCTTGGACCACTTTTGGTAGGTACTAACCACTGCATACCAGGAACAACCCAGAAGACCTGCCGTTTTGGAGATGCTCTGACCCGTTGTCTAGCCATCACAATTTGGCCCTTGTCAAAGTCGCTCAGATCCTTACATTTGCCCATTTTCCCTGCTTCCAACACATCAACTTTGAAAACTGACTGTTCACTTGCTGCCAAATATATCCCACCTTGACAGGTGCCATTGTAATGAGATAATCAATGTTATTCACTTCAGCTGTCAGTGGTTTTAATGTTATGGCTGATCGGTGTATATATACATAGATGAATATCAGCTAGACTAATAACATCCATTTGAAATCTGAATGCTCAAATCCATTATATGTTGTGTTGTTTTACATATTAATTCAAGACAGATGATGATGATAATGATGATGATGATGATGATGATGATGATGATGATATATTAGGATTGTCATGATGCATGGGAATAACTTTGTTTTGAAAAGTGCTGGAGACAAGAATGGTGATGGGGCAAAAAACTTTTGCATGATCGATTATAAACTAGGCCAATTTGCACAGAAAGCAGTTCGAAAGCATTTTTGGCAGAATAAGATGCGCTTATACAGCGTTTAACTCTCGGTATGATGGATGGCTTGGAGGTCTTATAAAATTCTGTTGCTATGGTTTACCTACAGTGTGTTTTTACTGGGAGTCTATTAGAAGAGTGTGATCTTGCAGGCTGATTAAATCAGGCATTAATGACAAGTACAGCTGTTTTCAAATCCTCACACTTTATAGTGCGTATATATATATATATATATATATATATATATATATATATATATATATATATATATATATATATATATATATATATATATATGTATATATATATATATATATATATATATATATATATATATATTTTTTTTTTACTATTTGGATCAGTTTCTGCGTTCTATAAAATATTTGTTATAAAGTGACAGGACCATGCATATCAAAAAGCATTCTCAATGAATGTTATGCCAATGTCACTATACCAAAAGTTTGATTTCAATACCAATGCCAGGTATAGTATCGTGATAGTGATTCATATGTTAAACAAATAAGTAACAAAGTAATTCAAACATTCATTTAATAATATCACATTTGAGCGATATACACTATCAACCACTAACAACTGACCGATAAGGATTCTTGTGGCAAGTTTCTGTTGTCTGAATGTAATGCTATTCATTCTCAAAAACATGCAGAAAATGTTAGCTATAGTAGTTACAGCTCAATGCTGTCAGTCACTAAATATCATTGTTGAGAAGCTAAAAATTGCATCCCACATGCGAAGAGTAAAGGCCTGGGGAGCGTAATGAGATATTTGCACCATGTGCAGTGTGCATGAACTGCTAAATGACATCAATTCTCTTTTAAAATTAGTTTACACAAAATATTAGACTAGGAATTTGTGATGGCAATCCTGAGACACTACACAATTAATTAATCAATTAATCATATACCTAAAAACCTTTTTATATTTACAAAAGCTTCCTAGCATTTAGCCATCTAACCTGCCGAGAGGTCTGGAGGTCATCATGCTTGTTGACCAGATGCTTAGCCAAGTTGCTTATGTATGCTGTTTTGCAGTAGAGGGACTATTTATAACACTTTTTGTTTACAGTTTTTTGTCTGTTAGCTGCATGTCTTCAGCAAGGTTAAGAAAAGTCAGTCTTTTCTATAAGCTGAAATACCATTAAAAAAAAACAAAACTGTGCACTTGCTGCTCAGTCATATTAGCACACACAAATTGATTCGCCAGTAGGCAAGCAATGTCAGATTAGTGTTGGCTTATTTAAATGCAGCATTGAAAATACTGAAATTTATAAAAATCTAATCATTTCATGCATTCGATGCCTCTGCAGTATATGTTGATATTATATTTTGTCTTTTATCCAATTTCCAAAGTGAATAACCCCAGACAGGCAACTTGTGTTGCCTTGTATCAAATACATGAACTCTCACTCTCAGGAAAGTTCACAGACTGCTGAGTTACTGCTACTAAGCTGTCTCTGAGAGATATGTCAAAGAGTATTATCCAAAACAACACACTGTATGATGCATAGATGAAACAGAAATGTTTCTTTGAGCCATTCCCACTGTATAATAAATGTATATAATCTCACACACTTGCATGCATATAACAAAACGTCATAAATCCCATTGTATCCTTCAGACAAGTTAAGAATGTGTCTGATAGTGTGATACTATTCACTATCTGAGAATATAAGGAAAGGAAAATAGGGAGCCTGCCAAGCATCTGTTACCGCGCTGTTGTCTCTGCCTCCCTTTGTCTGGACATAATAAATAGTTAAGTTATTTAAACGCTCATAAATCTGTTAGACCCCTGGCAGCCCAGGCCCTCAGAAGTGTGTTGTGCGCTCCAGCTTTCCTAAACATCGTAAAGCAGCCGGGTTAACATCCCGAGAGCGCGGCTTCTGTCTGTGGGGGTGAGCTTATGAGAGAAGGAATGTTATCAGCTCTCCAGAAAGAGGATTCATACAGGTCATCATCTGATAATGTGTTGGAAGGCATTGACAGCTATAATGCAAATTGACGACCGTGTAGTGGTGACATGCTCTATGTTTTTAATTATTTTTTTTTTTAGTTTTTTAATCTGAGCCACTGTATCAGCAGTTATTGTTTGTCTTTAACTACAGGATTACTCGACTGCAGGATAGCTTTATTCTCACAGAGCACAATGTTATCTTGTCACAATTTTCCAAGCCAACTGCAACAAGATGTAACCAATCCACAATGTGGACAGGCTAAAAAAAAGTCCTGCAGGGCTGGTGGCTAAAATAGCCAGAATTGCCTCTCTGCATTGTCCAACCAGATGTGCCACACTCTCTTCTCCTCCAAGTCTACAGCCTCCTTAATATCCATCTGAACTATGTCTGATTCACATCCAACATCAATGTTAGCCTATTTGAAATATGTTATTCTGGTTAGCCATTCCAAGAAACCTGATATTACAGAATAACACAGGGTTTGGAGCCGAAGCTGGAAAGAACTGGGCTGTCCGCTCGGCATGTTTGTAATAGTTCAAATCTTGATTTCTACCCTACTTGGTCAGTGTGACTTGTGCCCACCAAGGGCTGAAGCTTGGGTTATTTTCATTTCTTCCACCCCTATAATAATGCAGTAGGATGGCTGAATGTCCTGAGGCTGTTTTTAGAGCACTTCTCTCAGGGTTTGGCCAGCTGTGGGCCTCTGAAAGCCGAAAGTGGAGATAGGAAATAGGGAGTGTGTGAATTAAGTCTATGCTTCGGCTCTGACTTTTACCCATGAAGACCAACACAAGGCAAATCTAGAAAAGATCTACAGCGGCTGCTGCATACTCTAAAACTCGTATACACACACACACACACACACACACACACACACACACACACACACACACACACACACACACAGAGTTAAAAGGGGCCTCTTTGTACCGTCAGCTAAATACTGTATATGGGAATGTCTATGAGAGAGAGTTGTGTGTGTGTGTGTGTGTGTGTGTGTGTGTGTGTGTGTGTGTGTGTGTGTGTATTGCGCACCCCTTCCTGATGGAAGCGATCAGAGAAACACAGAGTGCAATGACATAGACCATTTGCTCCGGCAGCCCCGGCGAGACAATATTTGATTTGTCCTCTGCCTCTCTGTCTCTGAAAGCTGCTTATCCTGGGATAGCATAATTGATATTGTAAATAGAAAGTTGGAAGGACACTCTGGATGTTCGGCATGTGCTGTTTACATAATGTACAATTATGTTTTGCCTGCGATTTCCTGGACGTTGTGCAGAGGCCTGGAAATGGCATGAGGGGTCGAGTAGCAGCTGAGCTTCCTCTGGCTAAACGGAACCATGGACACAGTGCTGCACGCAGTCACACGCTTGAGTTTGCACAAACACAGAGCCTCTGTTCCTGCTATGCTCCCTAGTCTGAGAGAGTGAGAGAGATAGAGAAAGACAGAGTGAGAGAGAGAGAGAGAGAGAGAGAGAGGTTACTAACCCAACTTTACGCAAACTAATCCAGTCATCCATTTTATTGCTATAAAATATTGTTTTACCGCTCAGTTGGAGTTACAAGCAATGCAGCTCTAGTACATTACATAACATATATATGTATATATATATATATATATATATATATATATATATATATATATATATATATATATATATATATATATATGCACAGAGTATAGAATCTAATCTGTACTTCTAATTACACATGTATGATAAGCAGATATGCAAACTCTTCTCACTTCTCACTCTCGTACCCTGAATTGGAGCGAAATCGATACTTTCAGTTTATTTTTTTATTTGTTCCTGTTCAGTTTCACACTGCATAATTGAAGATTCAAAAGATTCAGTCTCCCTTCATATTATGAATATATTAAAGATACACAAGGACTCATAAGACCTTGGGCATAAAGGCTTAGAAATTACACATTACATTTATGCAATTTAAGCAGGCCAGAAAATAACTGAATAAATTGCTAAGGATGTTGTGGGAAGGGGCAGGGCACAGAAAACATAGTTGCAAAGGTTTTTGCTTTTATTCCCTGGTCTGATATATAGAAATCAAGTGAGCACTGAGAACAGAGCCAGTGCTAAATATTAAATACCCTGCCCTTCGACATGCTACGTTAGCTGTTCTTATGCTCTGCTCATATCATGTCCATGTAACTTGGAACTCATATAGACATTTACACGCCTTGTTTTCCTGCTCAGCATGAGAGGAGGTTAGTGTTTCAGTTTCATCCCCTTACCTGGTAAAAAAAAACAAAAAAATAAATAAATAAGTGAATTGCTTGCATTTGGCAGACTTGAGACCTGTCAGCCAATAAGACACAAGTATTTCCACGTATTTTCCTGTATTGTCTGATTGGTCTTGACTCCGTTCACTGAAGATAAAAAGAGAGGGTTAAAGAAAAATTCTTCAGGGCTACAGCCCCAAATACTCCCAAGTTACTCCCCTGGTACTCTCTTTCTTGTGGGTGGGTGAAACGGTCAGGGGCATTGGGGTGACCGCCTAGTTCGCCTATGCCTGGAAACAGCCCTGAGTGAACTTCGAACATTCATGCAACATTTTGGCCTGAAATTGCAGTACAGCAACAACAGCGGACAACAGCAAGTAGCTTAAGCAACAAGCTAGCCAGTTAGTTAGCTAACGTTAGTTATATGAGTGATAACTGTAATGTTGTTGATTACCTTCTCAGAACAGCGGTTAGTGTGGTCAGTATTATAGATTTAACCAAGTAGTGTCTGTTTATTGACGGATCTAAAGCCAATACTGCTATAAACTAATTTAAAGTAGAGAAGGGGCATGTTACACTGTTCACAGTGTGTGCAGACATGCTGATTTGACGTCACTCTGTAAATGGGGAAGGAACTGGTAGATGAGAAGACTACCCCAAGTTGATGAGTTGAAATGTCAAGTTTGAGGGGGCATGTTCTGTGGCTGTTACTGGTTAGAGACACGGAATTACAAGTTGCAGCCTTGCATTGAACACAGCATTAGTTCACTAAATTGCCCCTAGATGTGAATGAGTCTATTAATGTGTGTGTACATGGTTCCTTACAACGGACTGGTGTCTTGTCCAGGGTGAATTCCTGCCTCACACCCAGTGTTCTCTGGCAGGGGTGGAAAATACTTGAGTATTTGTACTTTGTTACTATACTTAGGTATTACATTGGAGTATTTATACTTTACCTGACTATTATAGAAATTGAACACTTGTAGTCTAATTTAAATACATGTACATTTCCAGGAAATAAAGAAAAACTTTTCCAGACCTTCAGAATACTTGAAAGTCTCCTTTTCTTTCATCCAGGAAAAGACCATATGACAAAATGAATAGCAGTAAGAGGTTAAACACATTTCAAATTGATTAAATACTCAATATATGCCCTTACTTAGATTTTAACACATCTCTAAACTGTTTTTGAAGACTTTCATTGTAAAAAGCTGATCTGAGCTCAATAGCTGTAAACAAGCAAACAGTGCATTGGATTAGGTGTGCATTACCTGAGGAGGCTCTGAATCATTAGTTATGGCCATATAGAGCTCATGATGAGGTGATGCAGGAAAACATGAGTCAAGCAGTACCATTCCTTGGCCAGGATGTGTTACAAGACACCAATGCCTGAAGGCATGTGCGTGTTTTTGTGTGTGAATTTTTACTAATGCCATGGTTCTGGCAAGTAGGGTCCATGGACCCTGTCTTTTCTAGCAAGTTCTTTTTATACTCAAAAGCTCAAGAACTTGAGAACAAGTATGAAAATTATGACAAATGAAGTCTATCTTATTATTAAAATAAAAAAAAAATAAAAAAGCAGGAACACACACACCGCATGTTTTTTTTTTTTTGGAAGTGGGTAGAAACTGGATAACCTGGTACATGAAAAAATCTACATAGACAGTAACCAGAGCTCAGGATCAAACTCAAGACCCTGGGGCTCTGAGATGTCAACGCTACACGCTGCAACAATGTCCTGTTCTATATTATATATAATTATATAATATAAGATAATAATAATGTAATGTGTAATTTGGAGTGTAATGCCTCCAAAACTGTTTGCCTAGAGAGTGCAAAGGCATCCTAAACCATAGGTATGTCTTACCCCTAGCAAGCATGCATGTAATGCAGTAAGCCAGCATGGCATGCAACAACACTTTTGTAATATGGGTAAACAGGGTTGGCATGTTGGCACAGCAAGTGTCCGTGTGGTTTTCCACTGGGTTCTCTGGTTTCCTCCTAAATCCCAAAAATATGCGGATAGCTGGATTGGGTATGCTAAAATGCCTAGGTGTGAATGAGTGTGTGATTGTGTGACTCTGGTACCTTGTGATAGCCTGTTGTTGCATGCAGGGTGTATTCCTGCCTTATGCGCAATGGCTCTGGAATAGGCTATGGATTCACTGGGATCCTTCATCATGATAAAGCAGTTGGTGAAGATGAATGAATGAATGAATAAATGAATAGCTCCAATAAATAAATATGGTGGTAAATACAGTATTTGCCTAAAGGGGCATAAAGTAGTTGACTTGCAGTTCTATAATTAAAAGGTGGTCTGAAAATGGTGTGAGAACCTCTGTCCTAAAGTTTTCCCTTCTAGCAGACAGATCATTTTCAGACAAAATAATATAGAAAAAGCATGCAAAATCATGGGCATGAAGTCAGACAGCAGAAAGCCTCTGAGAGAAGATCACTGCCCTTTACATTACAGTTGTGCAATTTTACTACTGTACAATCTCACTCCATGCCCTTCCTTTCCCAGAGTTCTTTTTCCCTAAAGAGTTCTTTACCATTTAAGTTGGAACTTTATCTACCAGGTACAGAGTTAAAAGTACACCATAAAGCACATCTGGAGAGTTTATTGTTTGCTGCTTTTTCTCCTGTATGTTATTCTTAATTCATTCTCTCTGCGGTGCTCAGGAGTGGAGGTGAACAACCTTGAACAGATTTGCCCTTGTTCACTCCCGTGTTGCTAATAGACCACATGTGGAACTGGTCTGTGTATTTGCTCTATCGATGGCTTACAAATGTGTTTTGTAAGAGGTTCCTCATGGGAACTTATAATCTTTATTCAGCTCCACACTCACAATGCACGGTTAGCTGCTTCCCTAGAGCCGCACCCGACCTTGGGAGAGGTTGGAGGAGGATGAAGGAGCTAGCTCTGGTGATAGTGTGTAGGGTAAAGATGGCATTCTTGTTCACATAGTGCATGTAAAGCATGATCTTTCTCCTTCACACACACACACACACACACACTGACATATACATACACACCTACACTGTGATGCATGCTAGCATGCCTGAGTGAGCAGCATCTCAGGTGACAGGATGATATAATGTCTCACCTCTGTGATCAATATTCCTGCAGACGTGAAGTCAAAAAATGCAATTGTTCGCCATGCTCCCGAAATAATGAGCACAAGGGCGAGAGACCAATCATGACATTTATCACACTTTAATGCCTTCTTTCTGTCTGTCCTTCAGTTTTTCTGTCTATAATTCTCTCTGTGTCTCAGCAGGTAACAGCCTGTCTATGATTTAACAAGAACTTCTGGACCTTCTGAATGTCATTCTTTTGGTCTCTCTTTCTGTTGACTTTATGTTAGTATTTCAGGCAGCAGTGTACTAATGAAAGTAGGTATTAGGTTTGTTGTTCAGAGCCAAAATTAACAGGAAGTTATGGCAATTGCTTCAGTGAACAGCATAAATTGATCTGTTTTTTTTTGTGCTCCTGCAGACAGACTTGTATCTGAGTGAACATGGAGCAGAGTTTGGAGCTGATCTTCTGTTGCAGCACTTAACACTCAGTACTAAATCTTGTGTGCTGTCCTTTAAACAAGACACTGTGGACTAGGGCTGGACAATATGTCTATATAACATTGATCTTAACATTGTGATAAATTATGTTACAATACACTTTTCTGAGAAAATGTCACAACTAGCTCACCTAGCTTGCACTGATTCAATGCAAGCATTTAGTGGAGTTAATTCAGTGGTAGAAGTGGTTGAATCAATGCTAGTTGAATTTGATGTGGTGGCTCAGTGGTTAAGACTTTAAGTTACAGATCCGAAAGTTGTGTATTTAAATCACAACCCCACCTCATGGTTGGGTCCATGAGTAAGACCCTTAACCTTTAGGTCAGTTGTATCCTGCATCATCCAAACGAGCAACTGTATGAGATTATGTGTTATTTTATACTATGTAATTATTATAATACTTGGTAGCTGTTGTATGATAGGGAAGAGCTGGCTGGTGGGTGGGATTTGGCAGTCTGTACAAGATTTCAAGTTTTTTTGTGATTGTTGCGGCCAAAAATGCTTGATTTTGCTGTGGCTTTTGTTGTTGTTGTTTTGTGCTTTTTGCGGAAAACTACTTGAATTGGTGAATTTACAGTTGCACGAAATTGTTTTGCACGGTCTTTCACATTGATGTTTGTTGGTAAATGAGACCTTTTAGCTGTACTCATGTTCAGAGCAGGTGAATTGAAGAGGGCTTTGGCTGAATGCGTGTTGTGATGGTGTCTTGGCCCAAATCTGCTGAAAATCTGTGGTAATTTTGAAAAATTGCAAGCTCCTCAGAATATTGTGGAGTTTGCTTGATTTTGCATTGATTTCTGTGATCACAAAATCGCTAAATCCTGGGGGGACTAATTTGGTAGGTGACCAAATTGGGAAGACAAATAACCCAACATTAAATATAAGTATTATTAAACTCACAGTTTTTTTAAATGCAAAACTACTGTTTTGCTGGTGGCATATATATTGTGATACAAATTGTGTATTTTTAATTAAAAAAAAAAAAAAATTAATATGATATTTTTGTCCTATCACTCACTCCTACTGTAGACGGTCTAAACGTCTGTCACTTTCTCTCATAACCCAATTGGGTTTTATAACCCAAGCTAACAACGAGTGTGAACATTATGACAAAGGAAATCTAGCTACAAAAAAAGTAAATAAATAAGTTAAAAGGCAATACACACTTGATAGGATGCCAGTCCACCGCAATGCACATTTCTGCCAGGTAAAGATTCAAAGGTAGCCCATAGACCACATCTAGAGAATGTAATGTTAACACAGCAGTGTTGCTCAAAAAACAGTGATTTAGTCTGTTATTTTCGCAGAGGGAGAAAGAAATTGGCCAATCCAGATGGAAATGAAATCACAGAGTAGCACTTACAAGCGATGGAATAATCTGATCCAGATGTAAATTTAGTCCCATCGGAAAAGGGCTAAAGGTGTATATTTAGGGCTAAATCAAGCCAGCAGAAACTGCCCAAAAGTAAACTACAGCTGAGTCTGTAGTCAATTAATTGGCTCACCACTGTGACACACCACTTATTCAGTGGATTTTATTTATTTATTTATGTTACATATTTTATGTGTGAGTCAGTGAAAATCCATCAGTGTAACTACATTTCCCATAAGGAGGTGGTTGCTACTTGTAAGTCAGGTAGCTTGTAAAAGGTAAGAGTATTTTATCAACTTTCTTAACATAATGCACAGCACGTTTCGACCTGATGGATGAGCAAAAAAACAAAACAAAACAAAAAAAATAGCTTAAATACCTTTAACTACATTTTGAAAATAGCATGGTCATTCAAGTTTAAATCCAAAATTTGGTCATTTGGAATCTCCACCACAGGTGATGAGCCTCTTTAAAACGATTGAAGGATTATTTTTCTTTCGAGTGGGTGAATTCATTTTTAAATACATTATGCCTAGTATATTAGCAGTTATACATTTTTAAATATTATTTTTTGTTATTATTTATTTGTTATATTGCACTATTTACTTTGAATTAGTTTGCACAATAACTAAAGTTTACAATGTTTGAATTGAAAACTTTTTTTTTTCTTTAAGATTAGGGTAGTATTCAGAGGGGTGTTTTTGTGCAGGATGTTTTCATCTGAGGTGTATTACATTATATTACCACAAATAGTAATAAATACTCCAATAAGCAGTGCCTCAGACATTTATAGCATGCCCAGAAATCCACATAAATATCTCTTCTAGTAGCAAAAATGGTAGTCTGAAGGATTTATCACACAGTGTGGGTGAAAAAAATGACACGGTCATGTTTTATTTATGAATTTGCATGATTTTTGCTGATGCTCATTTTCTCTTCCCCTTCAGGATCCTCAGCAATAACAAAATCTCAACAGTGAAAAATGCTTCTTTCTTCGGCTTACGCTCTCTGGAGAGACTGTGAGTACATTTAACCTTTCCATGAGCATTAATATCGTGCTACAAATGATTTTAGCACAGAAGTGTTGGCACACAGTTTGAACTGTTCTGCTCGCTGATGGCTCAAACGAGTCCCATTTGTAAGAATTGATTGGTTCCAATAGCTGGCTTATTATTTTTAGAATCTAAGTGTTTCAGCTCCATGTTTGAATCTCTGTCCCAGGATTAAACTGTGTTTTTATCTCTGTGTTGAAGTCCGTTTGAGCAGTGCATTTGGTACTGATGATTCCAAAATGATGTGTATTATATCGGTGTGCCAATCAATAAGTTTAGGTTGCCTGTGCCACAGGCCATGTAATGTTTGCTGGCAAGCCATGGATGAATTTTTCACAAAAGATCAAGTAATGAGCAGCTAACAGACCAGGAGCATGTGTGGTCCTATTGATTACTCCCCCACCTTGATTTTAATTAAGCTCCATCACCCAGACGGCCACGCTGACATTCTAAAGGGCCTTTCACAGCAGCTATTCACGTTTTACTGACAGGCCACTTTGGTGCAGATTGCCACCAACTGTGAAACCCAACAGAAATAATGAGAATAGCACATGCAAAGGGCATCGTGTGATAATTTGCTCTGGTTTGAATGCCAAACACAAACATGAAGAAATGTGAGAGACTAGCATGATTCCAGCAAGACAGTGTTGCAGAGCGGGGGCTAATGTGGGGTAGCGCATCAACGCGTAATATTTAGTGAAACACTTGGCTCCATTATTTTTCACACTTACTTCACAGAAATCTTTGATTTATTTATAGACATAGTAGATTTAACCAAGCAGCACAGTTTTCAAGCAGCAGAGAACTTCTGATAGCATTAACCATTATCAAGAAAACTATCCTGAGAAATTGGAAATCAAAGAGCTCAGTTACTGTCTGCTTACTCTACAATTCTAGTACATTACTATATTGTAATACTAATAGTGTAGTAGTGTAATAGTACTCTACTATTGCACTATTTAACTAGATGCTAAACTGCATTTAATTGTACTAGCACTTGCATTCTGTGCAATGACAGTAAACTTTATTAAAGCAAGACACTACAGGCAGATAGCGTCATTTGAAAACAATACATATTACAATCAATCTTTGCCAGCCGATTACTGATGTTCTTACAAGTATTTTTCGTATTTGAACTTTTAAAAAATAATTACAATTATTTATGCAAAAAAAAATATTTATGCAAAAAAAAAGTACCAAATGATACTGTTATAGATTTTATTTTCTATTATGTCATATGTGTTAGACAACAGAATCAGAGCGGGATACAAGTGCAGGGAAATGTCACTTTAATGGGAGCTTCAAAAGTGTTGGGACAGACAAAGTCATGGAGGTCGGGAATCGAACCACCAATCCTACGATTAGTGGACAACCCTCTCTACCACCTGGGCCACAGCCACCCCGTATAAGGTACCAGACAGTAACCAGAAAGAGAAAAATGTACAAGTTGTTAAAACCAAGTACTTATCAAAATATGGTGTTAGTTTTTCAAACTATTTTGCCTGTATCACATCTGTAAGATGTATGTGATTACCATGGGCAAAAGAACAGGAAATATTGGAAATACATAACCATTAATACAGTCCCTTAGACTTCCATTATAAATGTAATTCGAATTGCAGGGTTTTCTGTTGAACATGTACAATATGATTTTCCTGGAATCGAACAGATGCAGTAAATAAAGTAAAAAAAAAAAAAAAAAAAAAAAGATTCTACAGCAGATCTTAGCATGCCCCAACTCTATCTGTTAGTGCTGATTATCAGGTATTACGGACATAAAAAAGCCCATTGAGGTTGTAGTCTAGAGCATAGATAGTACTCTTATAGAATTTGGATCACTAAGAACCTACATTAAAACCCCAGAATGCACCATGTGTGTCTATGCCAAAACAGTGCAATATACTGTATAAAATCTCAAACTGGCAGGTTTTCATATAAGGTTAATACTATTGGTTAATATTGTCATAGAAAATTATACTATTTCACATTATTATATCTTCACCTTTAACATGGCCCATTTTTTCCACATTCTGCGATTTTCTTATTAGCATCTGGCAGTGATAGAGAGTTCTCTACACTCTTTACCATCACACCTCTCATAATCAAAATTTGATGTGCAGCCAGATTGAAGTCCATTTAAATTACTGTAGCATGGCCTTCCTGCTCCAGGCCACTATGCTGATACCAGCTGCCAGAATCTGTCACTACACCAGCATTGGGCGCTCGTCGTAGGGATAATGTCATTGCTAGCTGCTGCTGCATCTGTCAGCTGTGTATAAGACATGCTATTTTGTGTAGAATATGAACATTATTAAGACTTAAACTGTATGGTTTGCATTGGTGTCTTCACAAAAAATGTCACAGAGCAGTATTTCATGCATCAGGTTTGCTTTGTGGCAATAGAGCATTAACTAACGATCCAAAATGTATTTTAAAAAGGGGGGGGGGGGGGGGGTAATGAGTTCCCCAAATAGTTAATACAACTTTTAGTAAAAAAGAAACATGCATTACTGCTAGTCAGGCAGTTATATGATATTTATAGTTTATAGAATAGTTTATCAATGTACTAACTGCTGGTTCTTACAGTGCTGATGAACTGATAAGTAAGTTCATCATCTGAAAGATAACATGGGGACTTTCAAGTATGCATGCTTTAGTCACATTAATTAAGTTAATTATTTGCTAATTAGAGCTACATTTTTGTTCCACTTGCAGCCCAGCATCACTTCCGTACATTTTCCTCATTTTCTTATTATGCTCAAAAAGCTTTCGTGCTTTCAAAATGCAGTCCCCTAATAACTAACATATAGTTAGTGTAATTAAAGAGAACAATATTAATGCTCTCATGTCACTTCATATGAACCTACTTTACTTCACTACTTTACTGAAATTCACTGTGTACCAATTACCATTGGCACCCTTGGTAAATATGAGCAAAGAAGGCTGTGAAAAATTGTCTTTTTGTTTAACCTTTTGATCTTTTGTTAAAAAAAAAATTCACAAAAACACTCTGCTCTCATGGATATCAAACAACTGCAAATACAACACAGGTTTATAAAAAAAAAAACATTAAATATAGGTGTGCAACAATTATTGGCACCCCTATGAATTCATATGAGAAAAATATATTTGAAGTATATTCCCATTGACATTTTACATTTTTTAGTACACCTGGGTGACTAGGAACAGGAAATTGTTCAACCATGACTTCCTGTTTCACAGGGGTATAAATATGAGGAAACACATAGGCCAAATTCCCTTAGTCATTCATAACAATGGGTAAGACCAAGGAATATAGCTGTGCTGTGCGGCAAAAGGTTGTTGAGCTTCACAAAATGGGAAGTGGCTATAAGAAAATAGCACAAGCATTGAAAATGCCCATTTCCACCATCAGGGTAATAATTAAGAAGTTCCAGTCAACTGGAAATGTTATGAATCAACCTGGAATTGGACATGTGTCTATATTGTCTCAACGCACTGTGAAGAGGATGGTTCGAGTGGCCAAAAAATCTCCAAAGATCACAGCTGGAGAATTGCAGAAGTTAGTTGCGTTTTGGGGTCAGAAAGTCTCCAAAACTACAATCCGAAGTCACCTACATCACCACAAGTTGTTTGGAAGGGTTTCAAGAAAAAAGCCTCTACTCTCATCCAAAAACAAACTCAAGTGTCTTCAGTGTGCCAGACACTACTGGGACTTCAAATGGGATCGGGTTCTATGGTCAGATGAAACCAAATTGCCAAACTTTTTGGCAATAAACACTAGAGGTGGTTTTGGCTCACACAGAGAGGTAGCCATATGGAAAAGTACCTCATGCCCACGGTTAAAAATGGTGGTGGCTCTTTAATGTTTTGGGGCTGTTTTTCTCGACATTTTGTTCAAATATCAAACTATCAAATATCAACAGATATTAAATGAACACCTGACTGCCTCTGCCAGAAAGCTTAAAATGGGCCGTGGTTGGATCTTCCAGCAGGACAATGATCCAAAACATACATCAAAATCAACACAAAAATGGTTTACTGACCACAAAATCAAGGTCCTGCCATGGCCATCCCAGTCCCCTGACTTGAAACCCATAGAAAACCTGTGGGGTGAACTGAAGACGAGAGTACACCAGCGTGGACCTCGAAATTTGAAGGATCTGGAGAGATTCTGTATGGAGGAATGGTCTCAGATCCCTTGCCATGTATTCGCCAACCTCATCAGGCATTATAGGAGAAGACTCAGAGCTGTTATCTTGGCAAAGGGAGGTGGCACAAAGTATTGACAAAGGGTGCCAATAATTGTTGCACACCTATATTTAACAAAATTTTTTAAAAAACTGTGTTTTGTTTGCAATTGTTTGATATCCATGAGAGCAGAGTATTTTTGTGAATTTTTTTAACAAAAGATGAAAAGGTTAAACAAAAAGACAATTTTTCACAGCCTTCTTTGCTCATATTTACCAAGGGTGCCAATATTAGTGGAGGGCACTGTATTTAGTGAGTTTATAGAGTCTATACACTCATCATCTATGTGCATGTATTTATCCAGCCATGCAATCATGTAATGGCAGCACAATGCAAAAAATCATGCAGATACAAGTCTTAGCCATAGCCGACCTGTCTCTTTGAACCAATCTGGCAAATCCTCTCTGAGCACGCTTATTGGACGTGTTTTTTTTTTGTAACATTCTATGTAAAATCTATAGACTGTGAAAATCCCAGGAGATCAGCAGTTTTTGAAATACTCAAGCCAGCCTGTCTGGCATCAACAACCAAGCCACGGTCAACATCAATATTCAAGTTTCCATCCACGTTTTTACGCTTTTCTGTCATCGACAAAGTGAAAGTGCATAAAAAAAAGTTTGAAATTTGCTGGTTCCCGCCTGTTTCCATTCAATTGGCCTTTTACCGATAAAATGGTGTATTTGATGATGTCATCCTTTTAAAAAAATGTTGCATAAGTTTTGGTCTATCACAAAAGAAATCTGCTCTTGAGCTGTTTCCATACATAATTTTGTATATATTGCAAATTGTGTACCTTTTGTGTCCCACATGTCCTCAAATCTTTGTAAAATGGATAGAGTATTGAGACAATTAATTGAAATTGGCCAGATTACTGTCATTTTAATTTTACAAATAATCTAAATTGTACAAAATATCAGAATGGAGAATGGAGCAGTTGTTCGTCTGATAGGGCTCCAAGTAACTGCCCTTATGTGACGAAGCCCATGGGTCTGGGAGAGACCACATAATAGGTCATTCTGAGAGGTGGTGGTGGAGAGTGACTTCACAGAGAGTCTCTGGCTGCAACATTTTATAATGTCACGGCCCAGGTTTGAGATGCTGTGACAATTAATTGGTCCTGATGTTGCGCACATCGCAGGTTGCCACCGACCACCGGTTTCGACCCGAAAGTGGATTGCCATCGCCCTGTTAAAGCTGGCAGCCTGCGGCATTATATCAGGCTGCCGAATGTAGTGGAGGCCAATGAAATTGCATACCGTAATTCCTTTGCACATCTTGTGCCACAGGTTTACGGTGCGCTAAATGGCACGCACATCCTTATTCTTCTGTCATGTAACACATTTTATTCCCATGAATGCCATTTTTTTTCTCTCCAATTTATCAATTTTCAATTTATTTGTATAGCGCTTTTAACAATGGACATTGTCCCAAAGCAGCTTTACAGAAATATATAAATTCAGGACATAGATTTTAAATTTATGAATTTATCCCCAATGAGCAAGCCAGTGGCGACGGTGGCAAGGAAAAACTCCCTGAAATGATATGAGGAAGAAACCTTGAGAGGAACCAGACTCAAAAGGGAACCCATCCTCATCTGGGTAACACCGGATAGTGCCATTATAAATAAATAAATCCCTTCTATAAATGTACCAGTACTACATGGTCAAATAGCAGTTGTGAAACCATGAAAATTCATTACAGTTTTTATATGAAGTCTGTTTTGTTGGACTTCTCCACTGTTCACTGATGGAGACTTGAGTGCCAAACTGTTTGTGGCAATTGCAGTCCTATCCATCATAGCATAACTGTTCATATGAATTGAGGTCCAAAGCCATCTTTAGGGTTTTTAAGTTTAAATTTAAATTTAAAGTCAACACTTGTGAAATTTTATCAATAATTTGCCTTTCCATCAGCTATATCGGTAAACATTTCAATGTGCTAAACCTTTTTCCACAAACAAATCCTTGGATGGAAACGTTTTTTTCTTGACAAAAACTGTTTCCAAACAATTTTTTTCACAACATTTGAAGTATCGAAATGTAAAGTTTAAATTTAAAGTCAACACTTGTGAAATTTTATCAATAATTTGCCTTTCCATCAGCTATATCGGTAAACATTTCAATGTGCTAAACCTTTTTCACAAACAAATCCTTGGATGGAAACGTAACTACTGAGATCACATTTTCCCCCATTCTGATGTTTGATGTGAACTTTAAATGAAGATCTTAACCTGTATCTGCATGATTGTATGCAGTGTTCTGCTGCCACATGATTGGCTGTTTCCATAATATTAAAAAAAGAATGATCTGGTGTACAGGTGTTCCTAATAAAGTGATTGGTGAGCGTAAACCTTGACATTGATAAAGGTAGCAGTGTACTAAATGACTCATCTTCAAATATATTATTAACTAATGCTTAATCAGTTGTTTAGTACTATATCAATTATGCATAATCACTGTCCTATTAATAGCATGCTGAATGCCTTATTTCAAACAAAATCTCAAATATAATGTTTTATCTTTAGAAAAGGCACAGCCTGCTGCTGTCTGTGATTGCTTTTGAAGGAAACAGTTGCACGTAAGGACAAATGGGTTGCAGCTTTCAGCTTTCACAGCTTGGCCTGTGACCGAGAAAAAGTCGAAAGGTCTCCGCCGGGATTTGGCTTCGGCTCTGAGTCTGATAAAGGGGTTGTTTACCAAGCACACATCTAGAGACATGAACATGGAACATTACCAGTCTGGAGGTCAAAGGCAGAGCTGCGATGACAGCACGAGTGTCTGAATGTTCAATGTGCAATGCTTTGCTAAGCTGAGTTTCCAAATAACACTACTTGTACAAAGTACTACACACATGTACTTTAGTCATTTTGGGGTAAATCTGAATACTAAAATCTCTGTGATTATGTTCCCGACTGCAGTAATGGTATTTTAAGTCAGCTGTGTTTTTATTATTATTATTATTATTTTCAGGCAGTCTGAGAAGAAATTCATTTCTGCATTCATACATTTATAATCAGAAACCTGGACTCTGACCTCTACATTGAAAATAGACAAGAGATGTATCTTCCCGGTAATGTTGTTTATAACTATTTATATCTATGTTAGGTGTATTTATGCTGAAAGTGCCACAGTAAAGAACTCAAAATGAATTGAAAGGCTGTTACCATGAACAAATATTTAGCATAACAGACCCATATTATCTCAGAATTTCACATTTCTGTACCCCGACTTTGTGTTGTTAGAAATCAGTCTTCTCTCCACTCCTACAGGAACCCGTGTGCACCTTCAGAATGTATACATAATATTTCATCATTCATCGTTTATAACTTTGATGTATTTTGACCATTCAGGCCCTTGAATGTAGATTCCCCCACTCACGATAAGTGAAGTGCCATCCTGACTGAGTGGGCATCGCTCTGGGACCATATCAGGATTCTTTGTTCTGCATCAGCCATTCTTCTCTGTCTTTGGGAGTCAGTCAATGAGACTTCCTCCTGAAGAGTTCCCTTGTTGTTTTGGCTGGAGTGGTGTCATTTATCTCTCCCTCTTATGGACTAGGTCTCCTTGAAAAGCAATTGATGAATAGTTTGGTGAATTGTCTGGAGAGTTTTCAGTGCTCTTTATGTGGGTGACAAAAATACACATGAAAAATGGGTTGTCTGGGAATTCTGGGTCTATCTGATACATGACTGAAATATTATGCAGAGTCTGTGCCACTTGAAATACCACTTAAGCTGTTATGTGGGTCATAGGCTAATTGATATGACCAAAACATCATGGAACAATATTTTAATACCATACCATAATACCATATTTGATGGTATTTTGTTTTCCAAAGCAACTAACACTCACCTGGCTAGCTCTTAAATGGTCAAAGATTGCTTGTAGACCCACCCTTTGCTGTAACACAGGATAAATCATAAATACATTAGCTAGCCCACTGGGCAAGTAGAAGCGCCAGTGTGCTGCCTAGTCCCATGTTTTAATTACCCAGAAATGAAATAAAAAGGTTAAAAGTGGTAGCTGAAATAATATTATATTGTATGTAATATTGTTTGGTGAGTAATACAGTATAGCTATTATATGGTTAAAAGTATCTGGACACCTGACCATCACACCCATATGTGGTTCTTCCCCAAACTGTTGCCACAAAATTGGAAGCAGGTTTTGATAACGTTTTGATGTAGCACATTCATGTGCTTTTGCCCCTCGACGAAAATTCGACAAATAGTAGGGAAATGTTTTGGCTATGAGCTGCTGTGTTATTTCCTCAAATTGCAAGTAAAACAATTGCAAGTCTGGCTAGTGTCTTTATTTTCTATCGATATGTTCCTCGGTTTCATTAGTATTTCCAATTACCGGCATGTTTCTGATTTCGAAAAGATAATCTGCCATCCGTTTCATACTACTTATCCTACACAGGGTCGCGGGGAGCCTGGAGCCTATCCAAGGGGAACTCAGGGCACAAAGCAGGGAACATTCATTCACACACCATGGACAATTTGGAAATGCCAATCAGCCTACACCACATGTCTTTGGACTGGGGGAGGAAACTAGAGTACTCAGAGGAAACCCCCGAAGCACAGGGAGAACATGCAAACGTCGTACACTCAGGGCGGAGGTGGGATTCGAACCCCCAACCCTGGAGGGGCCAGGGAAATGTGCTAACTACTAATCCACCGTGTTCCCCGTAATTAATCCTTCTATTAAAAATTGTTTTACTGTCAGCCTGACTGCACCTTGGCCCATGTGTGTATTTGTGCTGACGGTGGGATTAGCATGAGCTATAGATAGCATCACTCAAGGTAAAGTAAATTAGGTAAATACAACTGAGAACCTTTATTTTACAAACAAATAGGAAGTTTTTTAAAAAATTTTATTTATCTAAACTAAACCATAGCTTGTTGTTCTAATAGATAGATATAAGGTTGTCTTTGCGTAGAAATGTGTCCACCAAGGTTAAAAAAAAAAAGATGGGGACAATTTTCCATGGAATCATTGGTAATATTTCACTTATATGGCAAGGTTAAGGATGTGATTTTATAGGATGGCGTATGACTGGTAAAAGTAAGGAGCGGCCTTCCCTGTTGCTCACACTCCACATGTACATGTCTCTCAGGACAAATTCATCTTTCCTCTCCTCCTCTGACCAAGAAAAAGAGAAAGGAAAAAATAGAAACAAGCCTATCCCTTCACTTTCAGATCTTAAATCGTGGCATTTAAATTTGTTTACCCTTTTGGCCTGCATGAGCTCATTCTATTAAAATGCTTTTGTGAAGATTTCCAATCATTTTAACTGTATGCAGACAAAAGGATTCCAGCTTTATTTTAAAAAGCACACAGTAAATCAGCCAGTGGTAAGTAGATTCCTACAGAGTAAAAATTTATATCTACACAGATGTTTTACTTGGGAGATGTTTTTAACTGTGATATGAATGTGGTTTATGCAGTGCACAAGTTCTGCTTAATTGTATGTGAAATAATACTACACTCACCGGCCACTCTAATATGAACAATTATCCAATCAGTCACTCATGAAGCAGTAGCAGTGAAATGCATGAAATCATTCAGAGCAAGCGCTTCAGTTAATCAAACATCTCAGAATCCAGCCATCCATTTTCTGTAACGCTTATCCTACACAAGGTTTGCAGGGATCCTGGAGCCCCAATTTAGAGATGTACTACAAAATATGTCTTTGGACTGGGGGAGGAAACCCCAAAAGCACAGGGAGAACATGCAAACTCAGAGGCAGGAATCAAACCCCCAACCCTTTAGGTGCAAGGAAACTATGCTAACCACTAAGCCACTGTGCTCCCTGTCACAAACAAAAAGTTAATCAAATTTACACAGAATGATGGGAAAAACAAACAAAAAAAAACATTGCCTGGCCTTTTCTCAAACTTACTTTAACTTGTCCAGTTATTGTAGACTCAGATTTCTGCTCTTGGCTGACAGAAGTGAAACCCAATGTGGTCTTCTGCGGTTGTAGCCAATCTGCCTCAAGGTTCAATATGCTATGCATTCTGAGATGCTTTTCTGATTACCGTGGTTATAAAGAGTGGTCATTTGAGTTACTCTCTGGTCATTCTCATCTGACTTCTCTTATGAACAAGGTATTTCCAACCACAGAACTGCTGCTTGCTGAATGTTTTTTGTGTTGTTTTTTTTTTTTTTTGCAACATTCTGTGTAAACTCTAAGACTATTGTGGAGATCAACAGTTTCTGAAATACAACCCCATTTCCATAAAAGTTGGGATTTGTTCTAAAATGCAATAAAAACAAAAATTTGTAAAGTCTCTTGAAACTTTAATTAACTGACAAAAGTACAACGAAAAGATATTCACTGTTTTCACTTACCAACTTAATTTTATTGTATTTTGTAAATATAAACAAATTTAGAATTTGACAGAGACTGAGCTTTTGGTGGATGCTCCTTTTATGCTCAATCCTGATACCCTCCCCTATTACCAGTTAACCTGATCCTCCAAAATGGTGTTACTTGAATATTCTATAAACTTTTCAGTCTTATTTTGCCTCTGTCCCAACTTTTTTTGAGTGTTTATATTTACAAAATACAATTAAGTTGGTCAGTGAAAACACTGAATATCCTTTCTTTGTACTTGACAAACCACAGATTTTTGTTTTTATTGCATTTTAGAAAAAAAATACCAACTTTTATGGAAATGGTACTCAAACCAGCCTGTCTGGCACCAACAACGATGTCACAGTCGAAGTCACTGAAATCACATTTTTCAACATTTGTTTCATGTGAACATTAACAGAAGCTCTTGACCTATATCAGCAAGATTTTCATGCATTGCACTGCTGCCACACAATTGATTGATTGGATAATTTCATGAATGACCAGGAGTACAGGTTTGTCCTGTCAGATAAAAGAAAACTAAACAAAACATATAAGGACCTTAATGCTAATTTCCAAAACAACTATATTATTATAACAGTAAGGTTATTATGTCATAATGTGACATTGTATATAAAGTCATTAGATTTTTCTTTCCTTATCTATCTATAGGATACAGTAAATAAAAGCCCACAAATAAGCACTTGCCCCTTGTCACTCTTGGAGCTGACTAGTCATTGAGTTCAAACCATCATGCTTGTTTTTGTGCAACAGCACATCAGAAAATCTGAAACAATGTATGAGTTCCTGGCATGAGAGGCAGAGGTCGCATTCTCAGTATAGGTCTGTGAAAGATATAATTAATTAGCAGAAGGTACTGAGAAAATGTGAATGTATGCTACCGACTGTAGCATTGTAATCCTTGCGTAAAATTATGAAAACTAGATATACACTATATGAATCAGACATAATAACAACTAATCTAATTTATTTTACATAATTAGAGTTTGAATCACACAACACATGAAATTGCTTCCTATAATTATTTTCGATTAAGTTGCAGATTTTACTAACCTGAACATGCAATTATTTAATCAAATATATTTCCATGCTAAAGAAAATGGAAAAGAAGCATAGGACCGGACCACCGCTAACCAAATTGACCATTCTCAATGCAGCATTGACACTGACATAGTGTTTGTGGCGCTGGTATGAGCATTTCAGATGCATAAGTGTTGCTGGGATTTTAAAAAACCTTAATGTTGAGAAACCAGAATTATTGATCTGACACCAGTGTGGTGGTCAAAAAATGGCACAGATTAAGAGGTAGAGGATGATTAACACAGATTGTGCCTGGAAAGCAATGAGATGTACACTGTTAGAAGTAAGAGAAAAGAGACTTTTTGCAGTTTTTCAGTTGTCCCTCTGGGGAGCCATTTGATGCAGGGAGAATACACGTGTATTTGATTGCCCATGATTGACGTTGCTTTTTTTTTTTTTTTTTTTAAACAAGTCATCTGATCAGATTAGAGAGGTTAATAAAATGAAAAATCCATGTAAGTCTATGAAAACTCTCCTCTTTCTGACCTAATCTCTCTAGCCTGCTGATGAATCTCTGGTCCAGTGAGCTGCCTTCAGCTAAATAATTTAAAGAAATGTATGTGATTTGATAAGCTACAACAGAGGAGCTGCTACAGAGTTCATGTTGGTTCATGTTTTGAAAACTAAACTTGCTGAAATATTGCCAGGTTTTATACACATTTATCTGCACTGTTACACTTTTTTTTTTCAAGTACTGAGTCCTACTGAAATACTTTGCTGGTTGTGTATTTGGGCCTCTGACCATCAGTTGATGACCCCTGCCTTAAAGGTAGGTAGATAATATAGAACTCTACAACAAATTATTTTCCTCTGAGAAAGAGTTTCAAGTAGAACCCTTTTTGGAAGCTAAGATCCTAAGATAATGTGGCTAGAATTTATACACAGTTTTTAACAACCCCAACAGTACTGATCAACAGCTCTTGACATATTTTACCATGAATATGAATGTGCTGAATGAAGTTGAACAGACATTCTTATTAACCACTCATTCTTATTTAACCACTTCAGTGTTCATTTTCTTGTCTTCACCCCAAACCTCACAGATGTGGTCTTTCATCAGAATCAGATCTCTTTAAATAAAGGCTGCAGTGAGATTTTGTAATCTTGGCATCGCTTCTGCTTGTGGTTTCAGCTGACTGATTTTCTATATTTGTGCCTGCTTGTCTGCATTAATTCTCAGAAAGCATACATGAGATGTCTTGGTTATTTTCATTTCTTATGCTCTATGTAGAAAAAAAAACTCACATCAGAGATGTGCTCTGAATTGCAATTGTCAGAAAATGATTATGCGCCAACTGCGTTTGGGATGAAGTGTGAAGAATGGAGCATTCCACCTGTCACTGGTGTTGCTGTTAGCTCTGAATTAGAGCATTTTGGCATGTTGAATGGTGCTTTTATGGGTCAGTGGTTGTTGCTTGTGATTATAAATCGTAGTGTGTGTGGAGTTAGGTTCAAACCCTTAGACACAGTATGTATAACTGAGAGCTCTTTGTAATGTCTGGCTCATGTCTAGGAAGGAAACAGGAAGGGAAAGCAGTATTTCAGACAGTGATGTCATCACAGACACCTGAGTGACATTGTTACACAGGCAGGTTTCCTCTGAGCTCAGAGTGATGGCTGAAGCGAGTGTGCGTGGATAACTCTTTTTGTGAATGTGTTCCATTCTCAGCTCTCCAAATTGTTCTGAACAGCAATTCATCTCTCTTTTGTTCATTATTGCCATGAAATGTGTGTGGGGGGGATCTGATGTTATTTGATTGTTACCTCAGCAAACTGGATTGCCCGGAATGAGTATCATTACCAGTATACTGGTATACTACCATACTACACTACACAATAAAAGCATGGTTTGTTTTGAACCTGAATTGAACTGAATTTATTCACAGAGAAAAGAACAATTATAGGATTTTTCTTCAGATGGTCTTCAAAAACAGTTAATATTGTTTTTTGTGCAGTTAGACTGTATCTAACTGTTAATTAAGCTACCAGTCTGAAGAGACTCTTCACTTTACTTTGTTCTTGGATTAATCACTGTCAAAGATATGTCCTTCCCATTATATGGCAGTTTTTAGACAGTAATCAGATTACATCTCAACCAACCTCCAAAAACTCCCTAATTGACAGTTTGTTTCTATATCCATCTGTGGAATATTTCCTTCATGACTTTGACTGTTGACGCATAGCTATCGTAAGTTTAGTGGAAACAGTAATAGTTAGCCACTAATTATAGAAGTCTTCTCCTGCCCTCTGTCATCCTCCCTAAGACCTTCAGCCTCCTACAGTGAAGACGTCTTCCTAGTGACCCCATCTGGCAGGGTCTTCCAAAACTTTTCTCCAGTAGCAACACACACACACACACACACACACACACACACACACACACACACACACACACACACACACACACATATATATATATATATATATATATATATATACACACACACACACACACACACACACACAGACATGTACAATGTCTTTCTCCACCTACACACATACTCATACTTTTCTCTAAGGCCTCTCTGTGTGTGAGTGTGACCATTAGGCCATAAATCTCCACATTAATGTCACAGTGGGAGAGGGCGGTGTAGCAGCTTGGCTGAATGAGCACGCATAGGGACATGGCACACACACACACACACACACACACACACACACACACACAC
This sequence comes from Cranoglanis bouderius, assembly GCA_023630585.1. NCBI lineage: Eukaryota > Metazoa > Chordata > Actinopteri > Siluriformes > Cranoglanididae > Cranoglanis > Cranoglanis bouderius. The sequence continues at coordinate 13,588,810 of CM042536.1, read as the reverse complement.
ACACACGCACACACACACTGTGAGGGCAGAAGCTAATTAGGTGCAACTGCTGGTGAAATATTAAGTGCAACTGTTTAAGTTTGTCAGGAGTTTAGCACCAGACATAGATACTGTATAGACTGCTGTGTAGAAAGTATAAATGTCAAACAGAGTTTAAGGGAAGAAGCATTGTTTCTGTTTAAATCTCATTTTGACTCTAACCATCTGGAGAGCTTTTCTTCCACTGCATGGAATGTTTCAGTGTTTATAGCTGGCTTATTATTTTCCCAGACTAGAAAATGCTAAATTGTTCATTAGTAAGGGCTACACATTTGCCTTAATGCTTATTTTCTGTGAAAACTAAAATTATTTTTCACTATTTTTATATTGTTTCAGGTTGTTTTAGTAACAGCGATACAATTTTAGACTATAACACAGTCTTGTTTCAGTTTACAAACTTGGACTCAACTCACACTTGAACTTTTTTTTTTTAACTTGACTTGGAATTTAAATTTTCTGACTCACGGATTTAGGAAATTTGGGAAGTTCCAGCCTAGATGAAAATAATCAAAAACTAGTAAATTAGGACACTTTTCATCTACTGGCACTTACCAGCTTTTTTAAAAATTTATCTGTGTCATCTGGAAAGCATCTTTGTTTCTGCTCCAGGTTGTGTTTAAATGTGAGATGATGGTGCCTTTACTAGTAACGTTAATAGAGTTAATTGCATTAATTGCACAGGTAGATGTTGATCTGCTGTGGCATTACTGCCTGTCACACCTCCTTCGGTGCCCATAGGATTACCCTGCTCTTCCTTCAGCCTTGCCAACATGCCTAACACAACCAAAACCGTACAGGCCTCCTCATTAATGCATGCTCAGTGCCACTGGTTCCATATGGCATAGGTCAGCTGCAGGGTCATCAGCTGGCTACCACCGCTCAACAATGTTTCGCTCCTTTAACCCTGGAACATCTCCTGGTGGAGGAGCAGTGGCAATGATGTCTCCCTGCCACCCCCTGCAACTTGACCTTGGGTTAGGTGCTACTACTCCAACACTTCTCCTTTCTCCTCACCCAGAGCCAAAATCTGCTCTTCTCGGCCTCTTCAGCCAGGTCTTTCATGGCCTTCGGCTGGTTTGCTCCAGTTAGTCCCATATCCCTCAGGAGGTGAACAGTTGATGTTCCAACAAAGCCACAGCATCCTACTTCTACCGGGTAGATGATGGTTCTCCAGCCAGCCTCCTTACACTCAGTGACAAGATCTGAGTACTTCAGCCTTTTCCTCTCAAAGGCAGCTTCTACTCCCTCCTCCTATGGGACAGTTAGCTCGATGAGGAGCATGGTCTTGGCACCACTGGACCACATCACTATATCAGGGTGGAGACTTGTGTTGGTGACCTCACTAGGGAACTGGAGCTTCCTGCCAAGATCGACTATCAGTCTCCAGTCCTGGATGAAAAGAACTATCCTTGATGGAACTCTTGACATGGTGCTTGTGTTGCCCCCACGTTCTCTGACAAATTGGATGTGCTGACACACAGGTGGAGGAGCGAAAGACTTCAGGACTTAGCGGGCTTGATCTTCATCCTTGCCCAGGACATCAGTTCATCCATCCTTTTCAGCAGCCTCACTGCATATGGCGCTGTCGGCAAGAGGCTAGTAACAACATCCATGTAACAACATCCATCCTAGCTTGTGGCTGGATGAGGCATGTGCCCTGGTGAACCTAATGGCTCATTCCTTGCTGGGTCACTATACTGCCTTCTGATGTATTCTTCCAGCTCCTCCCTGGGCATTTCCCGCTTCCCACTCTTTGCTCCCTCCAACAGCTGTCTGTCATGCTTGAAGGGGTTCTTTTAGAAGTTGGCTTGTTCCTTCTCCTTCCGCTTCCTGCGCTTTTGGATGCACTCTGCACTGGATGCCCTCTGCAGGCTAGCTAGCCTCTACTTGATATCTTTCCACAGTACTTTGAGACCTTCTTTCTTGCCCAGTGTTGCCTTCCTCCAGTTCCTTTGAAGTTGTTGTTGCCGTTGCATAAGTTGCTTGATCTCTCTCTCTTGCCTCCCTTTTTGTCTCAGCAGAGTGGTTTTCTTGATGTTATAATGCAGAACCTGACTTTACAGTCCTGATGGAGAATTTCTCCAAACAGGTTGAGCCTAGCCTCCACACCCCCTTGCAGTGATCTCTTTGCTAAGGTCTGCATCAAGTCTTTGCCATGCTGTTGCGCAACTGGCCTTTGGCTATTTGATCTTGTCCCCCCTAGCTGGTGCCTGCTCTTCTGCTCTTCTTGAATGTGAATGTGAGAATCTGAATGTGGCCACTTTTTCCCACCCTCACCCACATATCTGCAGGCTCCTCTGATTATCCGTATTCATTCCTGACGTTTCTGTTTGATCCGTAAGATTAGGCCCATCTTTCACCCCGCCTCTCATAGGGCCTATGGGTTGTCTTCTGTCTGTCAACTCCATGGTAAATGACATTGTATCATCACCACCTGCAATATGTTCCTATGTTAAGAGATTTTCAAAGTCAACAAGCACTGAGAATTAACAGTTGCAGAGAAATCATTGCAGGTGTGCATGACACCATTAGAGTACACACCCATCCACCTCTGAAAACCTTTTAGGTCATGCGCATTAGCTTTGGCCAACATTTATAATTTTTGCTAACTTTGGCTAACAAACTTGGTTGCTACTGAAATAAAAATAAGTGTAAGTTATGTGTGTGATGATATGACGTACATATACCCTTTCTCAAATAAGTTATTAAATCTCCATTAAGAATGTACCATACCTAGCACAAGTGTGTTCTTTTTTACCTGCTGCATGAACTATTGTGCAGGAATTCTGACCTTTCATCTGTGAAGCAGGGAGAAAGGTGGAGCAGAGAATAGTCTGCTGTGTGAAAAGCTTTGTAATAAATATAGACTTTTGTTTATCAAAAAGAATAATATGAAATCACAGTGGTATGCTACACAGGGCAAAATCTGGTATTGCGTGCATGCTCATAAGGCTACATTCTACTTCAGTCTTTCACTCTAGAACCCTACTGTCAACATAGAGTCTCATATCACTCACAAACAACAGACTAGCTAGCTGGCTAAGGTTAGCTTTTCCCTGAACCACTACTTTCTCTCCAGAAACACATCAAATCTCCAGCCGAACAAAGAAATTTGCGAGGTGAAAATCTTTAGGAAGCCAACATTAATACAGCTATTGTCAATCATTCATTTTCCGATAAGGAAGGATCATTCACTAAGTCTTTACACCATTATTTAATCTTTATTTAAAACTATTATTAAATTAGTAAATATTGTTAACTCTCTTGCCAACTCAGTGTGGTATGTGATAGATTATTATCTCGAACCAACATAAAACATGACCAGCAGAAGATCCTCCACTACATAAATGTTTCAGACTGTTTCAGACTATATTCTGGGCTGTTCCTGTCTGTTCCTGTTTGAGCTGTTGTTTAGTAATGCAATAAGACTTGAGATTATTGACATTAACAATAGACTCTGTCAATGTTAAACAGTAAAAAGTAACTGATTTGTAAATTTGTGTAATGAAATCAATACATTTAATGGGAGCCAGCGTCCACAATTTGTATTTTCATTACGTGAGGTATATTGTTTTGGTGGTTAAGTTCAACCTTGTTGAACACAGATTAAATTGTCTTAGCCCCAGGTTCAAAACATTTTGGTTAGAAACTTACATTTGTCCCAAACAAATTGGTTAATGAAGACTTGAGTTCATCAAGGCTCTGAATTTCAAATGTAAAAGAAAAGACCCCTTTACAAGCATTGGACTTTTTTATCCTATAAATGCCCACGCTTCTTCAAATACTGTATAACCTTAATATAAATTTCATCTGCAAGAAACCTTTCAATATGATTACTGAAGAGCTATGTGTAATAAAAGAAGCACTAGAATAGAGGAGCAAAGCAAACTTTATAAGACACATTTAAAACACACCCAGAATTATTGGTTAGTTTGGATAACAAGGGAGTTATCTGTGTATCAAGCAAATGAAATTATGAAACAATTAAAAAAAAAAAATGTGGACAAATAAGCATTATATTCTTAGTGCATATAGTTTCTGATGTTTAATAGGGATTTGCAGGTTTACCCTGTACAATGTGCACAGCAGTGCTCTCATTTTAAATATGATTATAGTGTTTTAATTATGTGTAATAAAACGCCTACAGTTATAGCTAAAAGTCCATGACTTGAAACTGGACACGAACATCTGTGGTTTACAATTTTTACTTTCTATTTTCATTTTAGTTTTAATTTACTCTCATAAACCTAATATAAGGGGAGCTTTTATAAGTCAAAGTGCACTTTAACCCCTTGTTCTGTATGGGTCAAAATGAGCTGTTTGAATTTTTTATACTAAAATTAGATCAATACTACAGCTTTATGTGCTTTAACTTCCTTAGGGAATAAGAAGGGTCTATGTATATAACTTTTAAGACAAGTAATAAGGTTAAAAAAGGGGGGTCAAAATTAAGTAAAGATGTGACTTTAATCTCTAGCACATTCCCAAAAGTGTGCACACACCCACCATCAGAAGGCTCAGCAAGCATGTGATCATGTAATTTTGCCTGTCTGTTTCCATATTGCTAATAAATAAGATGATTATGAGATATATTGAGTGTTATAAAATAAATGATACACTGTGATCCGGTGGGTAGCGTTGCCACCTCACAGCTCCAGGGTCTCTGTTTTGATCCTGAGCTTTGGCTATTGTCTGTGCAGAATTTCACATTTTTGCATGTGGTCCATGTGGGTTTCCTCCAGGTTTGCATACAGATAGGTGGATTCAGTTATTGTGAAATTAGTGTATGAATATGCGTGTGCACTGTGCCCTGCGATGGACTGTTGTCTCATCCAGGGTGTATTCCTGCCTCACACTCAGTGCTCCTAGAATAGGGTTCTGGATCCATCATAGCCTTAATCAAGATAAAGTAATTACTGAAGATGAATGAAAGGATTTTACTATTAACTCAAAAGATCCAAAAGATAGTGAACTGACCAATGATGGTTAACCATAGATTTCCTGACTGACATATCGTGACCTTGGTTCTAAGGTTATATAAGGTTCTATTTGGGATTTTACGAATGAATGGTAGACAGAACCTTATAACATTAAGGTATTATAATTACATATAGACAGGTTGGCTGTTAACTGCTGAACATATGCCATACAAAGATAAACAGTGAAAGAGCTTGATAGATGAAAGAATGGAGGGATGAAATGGAGCTGAATGGGTATGTTTCTTAATTGAATACACACCCCATTGAAAGCAGACAGCAATCATTTTTCAGCATTTAATGACCCTCTCCCTCAGGTGCTAAATGCTGAATTAAGTAAAAACCTGCTGTGGGTTTGCAATCAGAAATATCTTTGTCCTATAAAAAAGACCTGAAAAGCTTCACACACTCAGATCATATCAAAAGGAGTTGGATTAGCAATGGTATGAACTTTTATGGGGAAGTAGAGAAAAATATGAATAAAACATCTCAAATTAATTGAGCAAATTAAACAAACATAAAAAGGTATGAACAAACATAATTCCTATGATTTGAAAAAAAAAAAAAGCTAAATTAAAAAAGTAAACAAAAATTTTGACTCTACTGTCTGATACATCAGAACCATTGTTAGCTGATATATTTGAGAATTGCCAAATGAATTTTCCACTTAACGTACTGTGCATGTTCACCATTTAGCTTTTATGGCCCTGTTTGAGCCAATGCTCTAATCAGCAGGCATCAGAATGATTGAGCACATGTGTGTCAGTTATGTCTCCTCACACCGCTGCTGCTCCCAGAGCTCCTTCAGAATCCTGTCACTCCCCTTAGACAGATGCAGGAAATATGAGGACACAATTTTAGGAAGTTTGCTTTGGCCCCGGAGGAACACATGGAGTTCTGAAATCATTGAATGTATTTTTAGCGTACTGGGTGTGCGGAGGCTGAGAGGGCGGGCCAAAGGGAGGGGCTGATTGCTAACGTTCTGAGATGGTGAGACTCTGATCTGATCACTGGGTAGCATTCTACTTCTTTAAACCAGCGCTTTAGCTGAAAGTGAAGGCCCTATTTTTGGAATGTGGGCACAGAGATGACACTCAAAAAGCCCAGTGGAGGCTGATTCCTTTAGATTCGACTGTGCCTCTAAACACACAGTGTGCATAAAGAGAATGGGAGTGTAATGAGGATGAGAATGTCCTCTGTGGCTTGCATTAGTTTAACGAGCATGTGTGGGTGTGTGTGTGTGTGTGTGTGTGTGTGTGTGTGTGTGTGTGTGTGTGTGTGTGTGTGTGTGTGTGTGTGTGTGTGCGTGCGTGTGTGTTTTTGTGTGTGTCTGGGATTACTGACCATCTGCTTTGAAGGGCAGACCATTATGTGGAGAAGTAATTGGTCCCCTCGTGCAGCTCGAAAACCCACAGTGATGTGAGGATTAAAGTCCACATAGACATTAAAGAGAGTGAATATGTGTGTTTGCATCTGCAGAGAGCTTCAACATACAATGAATTGCATAAGTATTCGCTCCCCTTTAACTTGGTTGCTTCTCTGACTAATCGCCTCCTTACCAAGTCACTGACTTTTGGTGGACGGTCTCGTCTAGGCAAAGTCATGCTTGTACTTTATACATTACATTTTTAATAATTGATTTATAGGGTGGGAGTGTCACAGTGGTATAGTGAGTAACATTGCCACATCACAGCTCAGGGGTTTGATTCTGAACTCGGGTTACTGTCTATGTGGAGTTTCACATGTTCTCCCCGTGTTCACGCTGGTTTCCTCCCACTAAAATCATAGAAGTAGGTGGATTTACAATGCTATATTTTGTCTGCATGTGAGTAAATGTGTGTGCATGGCGCCCTGTGATGGACTGGTTGTTATTGAAGATGAATGAGTGAATGATTTAATGATGCTCCATGGGATGTTCAAAGTTTGGGATTTTTTTAATAAACAAACCCTGACTGTTAATTTTCCAGAACTTTGTCCCGGACTTGTTATGCTGTTTGTTTACGTACTGTATGTTCTCTAACAAACTCTGGGATCTTCCAAAAGCAGGTGCATTTACAGTATACTGAAATCACATTAATTTGTGGATTCATTCAACTGATTATATAACTTCTGATTCAAACTGTCGGGGCGCGGTTTACCTCGCACCTCTTGGGTTGGGGGTTTGATTCCTGCCTCCGCCCTGTGTCACAGAGCTTGCATGTTCTCCCCATGCTTTGGGGTTTTCCTCCGGTTTCCTCCTCCAGTCCAAAGAAATGCGTTGTAGGCTGATTGGCATCTCTAAATTGTCCGTAGTGCGTGAATGTGTGTGTGTGATTGTGCCCTGCGATGAGTTGGCACTCCGTCCAGTGTGTCCCCTGCCTCATGCCCTGAGATCCCTGGGATAGGCTCCAGCCTCCCCACTAGCCTGTGTAGGATAAGCGGTATAGAAAATGGATGGATGATTCAAACTAATTGCATTGAAACTTATTTAGGGTTTAGGGTTTCACAGCAACTATATTGACTATATTAAAAGCCATTTTGTCATTTTGTGTACATTCCTGACATACAATCTTAATTATGTCTACTTAATTTTCAGGTTGTGAAAATACAAAATGTGGAAATGGTCCTAGGGGGTTTGGGGGACACAGTAGTTTGTTAAATAATGTTAAATCATTTGTGTCTCTTTCTCTCTCTCTCTCTCTGTAGGGACCTGAGGAGTAATTTGATTAGTACAGTGGAGCCTGGAGCATTTCGAGGATTGGCTGTGCTGAAGAGGCTGTGAGTATGATAATGTATGATAATGTGTGATCTTTGATCTGTACAACTTGATTAGAAAACAGGTTCCACTTCCCATGGAATAAACATTAGGCATGTGTATTCATACCTGGATTTCAACATCTAAATCTAAAATAATAGATTACTTGGCACCTAGTGTACATCTTTTCAATTACAGTGAATGTGGACAGGATGCTTTATCACAGTGCCTGGTAGAACAATGCTACTTGAACACATACCAGCTTTTTGCAGCGCGTTACATTACAAACAGCTTAATAGTGTTGGTAACGTTGTTTTCTAGCTAGCTAACATGTTGGATCTAGCTACAGTGGGTATAGAAAAGAATCACCCCCCTTTAAAATAATCACATTTTGTTGCTTTTCAGCCTGAAATGAAGACGGACACAGTTTTTGTTTTATCCAGCTGTATTTACTCAGTGCAACTTATAACATCCAAGTGAAAGATATAACACCAACATGTCAGAAAAAAAATAAAATAACAGAATCACTGCGTTGGAAAAAGGATCACCCCCTTGCTTTAATTTGCCTTATTTTTTTAATTACAGCCTTTAGTCTGTTGGGATATGTCTCTACTAACTTTGCACATCTAGACTATGCAATATTTGCCCATTCTTCTTTGCAGAACTGCTCAAGTTCAGTAAATTTGATGGTGACTGTTTGTGGACTACAGTCTTCAAGTCATTCCACAGATTTTCAATGGGATTTTCAATTTCAGGCTGAAAAGCAACAAAATGTGATTATTCTTTTCTATACCCACTGTATGTGTCAGTCATTACTAACTCAAAACAAAATGTAATGTTACGAAATTACGAAATGATGTAATGCACTATTTACTGTATGCAGATGCTTGTTAATGACAAATGAGGTCCACTGCTTTAAAATAAAACATGTGCTAGATAACTGTAAGTTTGGGCTTTTTTCTAGTTGGCAGCCAGCAAATGTTAGTTAGAAAAATTATATATATAAGTCATGGAAAACGTATGGGAAAATTGATTTGCTAAGACGAAAGTGAAGCATGTAGGTGTAGAATGTGTGTGCCTATTGAACAGAACTGTGGGAAGAGAAAAAGTGAGAGTGGAGGTGAGAGTGTGTGCTAAATGGAAAAGGGAAGTAATGTATTGTAGTGTCAGTCTGGACAAGCGTCTGGAATCTAATCGCTGCTTTTTTTTCTCTCTAAACAACATTCAAATAAAATAAAATAAAATAAAATTTTATTTGTCATATACATAACCATACATACAGTAGTATGACATGCAGTGAAATGCTTTTTACGACCGCACCAATTTATAAAGAGAATAAAATATATATATATGTGTGTGTGTGTGTGTGTGTGTGTGTGTGTGTGTATGTGTGTGTGTGTGTGTGTATGTATGTATGTATATATATATATATATATATATATATATATATATATATATATATATATATATAAAATATAATTTAAAAAAAGAGAATAAAAAGAGAATAAAGAAGAGAGAATATAATATAATAGAGAACAAAACTAGAATATATGAACAGAAAAATTTTACAATTTAGAATATAATACAAAAAAATTACAATTATATATACTAAATGGAAAAGAAAAAACTGTACATGTGCAAATAGGGTGTGCATATTGTAGGGAGTGCAAAATATGTTGTGAGTGAGTGTAAAGATATAAAAATGTAGTAACAGGATGAGGTAGTGGATGTTGTATGTGTGAGTCCAGTCCAGTTCTAGTCCTTGGTGTTCCCCCGGTTGAGGGCCCGAATCGCCTGCGGGAAAAAGCTCCTCCTCATTCTCTCTGTGTTGGCCTTCAGGGAACAGAAACGTTTCCCTGACCGTAACAGAGAGAACAGTCCATTGTTGAGATGGCTGAGGTCCTTCATTATCTTCCTGGCCTTGGTCCAGCACAGTTTGTTGTAGATGGGCTGCAGGTCAGGGAGCTCAGTGATCTGCATGCGCTCAACTGTTCCCACCACCCTCTGGAGAGCTCGTTTGTCCTGCTTGGTGCTGTTCCCAAACCAGGCTGTAATGTTTCCTGTCAGGATGCTCTCAATGGTGCAGGTATAAAAGTTCCTGAGCACCTTAGAGGGCAGTTTAAAATCTTTCAAGCACCTTAGATGGAATAGATGCTGATAGGCCTTCTTCACCAGGGTGTTGATGTGACAGGACCATGTCAGGTCCTGTGTGATGTTGACACCAAGGTAACGGTAAATGTCCATGCGCTCCACTGGGGTCCCATTGATCTCAAGTGGATGGTAGTTCCTCTCCTGCTTTGTGCTGAAGTCCACAACCAGCTCCTTTGTCTTGCTGATGTTCAGGAGGAGATTGTTCTCTTGGCACCAGTTCTCCCGGCTCTTAATGTCCTCTATATAAGCCTTCTCGTCATTATTGGAGTTCAGGCCCAACACAACAGTGTCATCAGTGAACTTAATAATGGTGGAAGAGTTGGAAGTGGCCATACAGTCATAGGTGTACAGGGAGTACAGCATCAATACACATCCCTGGGGGGCTCCAGTGCTGATGGCGGGGGGTGGGGGGTGGGGGTGGTGTCTGTTCACCACCCCCAAGAAGCAGTGTCTGTTCGCCCACCCTAACTGCTTGTGGTCTGTCCGTCAGGAAGTTGGAGATCCACTGGCACAGAGACGGTCTCAGACCCAGGTCCTCCAGCTTGGTGGTGAGTATGGAGGGAGTTCTAGTGTTAAATGCTGAGCTGTAGTAAACAAACAGCATTTTGACATAATTTTCTGGAGTCTAGATGGCACAGAGAAGTGTGGAGAATATGCGTGATGGCATCATCCGTGGAGCGATTTGGGCAGTATGCAAATTGTAGTGGATCCAGGGTGTCCGGTAGTGATGAGGTGATGAAGTCTCTGACCAGACTTTCAAAGCACTTCATCACAACAGATGTCAAGGCAACAGGATGATAGTCGTTGAGACAGGTGGGCTGGGTTTTTTGCGGGACAGGAATGATGACCGACTACTTGAAGCACGTAGGGATTACTGACTCTTCCAGGGATAGGTTGAATATCTCTGTGAACACCGGTGGTAGCTGGTGTTCAACATTGACTATTGCTGTAGATGATAGGCACAAGCCCACACTTTGGTGGATGCAGTGCATGAAGGAATGCAAAACTCTGCACTGCTTGATGTGTCTGTGATGCCACACAAGTGTCTGTAATCAGAAAGGAGACTCCCTTTGAGGCCATCACCACTGCTTAAGATCTGTGTGTTCAAAGTACTTTTGCATACTCACCCACAGATCTAGTCTTATTGAAATGTAAAGAGAGAGCATGCATGCCACTTGATGTTTGGAAATAAGCTAAATGAAAAGATCCACAGCTCACTGGCACATAATTAGAAACATGATCACACGCTTTCTCACTCATATAGGTTTATTTTTTTTTCAATTGCAATGTAATTTATTGGCATATTAATCATATAACTAATACTAACTCTACTAATACTGAGTAGGACCTCAGAACAGCCGCAATCCTTCATGGCATGAACTCCACAAGGTGTTGGAAGCATTCCTTTGAGATTCTGATGCATGTTGACAGATTTGCATGACCATACCAAATTCTGACCCTGCCATCTGCATATTGCAGCAGATATCGAGATTAATCAGATCAGGCAACATTTTTCCAGTTTTTCAACTGCCCAGTTTTGGTGAGCCTGTGCCTACTGTTGTCTCATATTCCTGTTTTTGACATGGAACCCAATGTGATCTTCTGCTGTAGTTGCCCATGTGCCTCAGGGTTTGACATGTTAGCTCTGAGATGCTTTTCTGCACAGCACGGTTGTAAAGAGTGGTTGTTTGAGTTACCTTAGACTTCCTGTAAGCTCGTAAGTGTCTGGCTGTTCTCCTCTGAACTCTCTCATCAGCAAGGCATTTCCTGACTGTCACTCACTGGGTGTTTCCCCCCCCCTCACCACTCTGTGTAAATGCTATAGACTGTTGTGCATGAAAATCCCAGTTGATCAGCAGCTTCTGAAAAACTCAAACCAGCCCATCTGACACCAACAACCAAGCTAATTGTCTTGACATGTATCATTATGCATTGCACACCTCACACATGATTGATTGATTGATTGATTGATTGATTGATTGATTGAATGAATGATTGTGTATAAATAATAAGATTTTTGTTTATTATGCATACAAGTCACCTGCCAAATTTACTTTAATAAAACAAACAAACAAACCAAGTACTGTGGTCTGTTCTGCAAAAAGGAAAACTGGTGGAACTGCTAATTTTAGAGTAATGGTCAAACCTGTTTTCTTCCAGGAATATTATATTTGTTATATTATAATATATAATTTCATTATACTTTCCCTGTACTGAGAAAAGAGCAGAAAATCTGTTTTGACAAACCTCATAATGGAAATCTAAGTGAGCTTTCATGCATATTCATCTGTTTGCAATTCATAGAAAAATAATTGAATTTATTCTTTTGGAATGTTTGCGATTTGGTTTGGTTTAGTTCTACACTACACATAATTAAACAAACCAAAAAGTAATAGAAAAAACAGGGGTGTGTCACTTCCTACAGTTGGGTCGATTTAGAGTTGAATCTCTTTCTCACTGCAGTTGAACTTCTAGGAACTGGAGTGAGAACGCCTCATTTAGATGTTAGAAAACACACTGGAATTTGATTCAAACTGACTAAATGCTGCATATGTGATTGCACTCTAAGGGCGTTTTCACATTTGTCCCAAATACTTGAGTTTGCACTTGGACCAATTCAGGGCTTGTATGTGGGAGGGGCTCATCCGTTCTGTTTTCTAATATTTTCCTGTTATCAAAGCGGATAAGAACAGTGCTTTTTGGATGCATAGCAGGAATACCTGCCAACAAGGAGCTGTTCTCATATGAAATTACTTTTAGTCATGCAGGCTGGCATGAGATGTGCATTTTTCGTGATGCTGTCATGCAAGCACTAGCACCAGTAATGTTTGCTATTTACAGTCCTAAGAAAGTGTGGTTTTATATATCAGTAAGACTTTCAGTCTCCACCACTGACCATAACAACCCTTTTCCTGTCATCACAAAATTTGAAAGCGGAAGTAACAATTAAATTACTTAGCATGCAGCATTGATAGCTTCCAGTGTGGACTGCACCATGGTTGAAGCGACCCCGACCACTGTTTTCAAGATGACCAGAAGTTATACTTCACCAAGCACACTGATCTCTCTGGGTAAACATCCTGAGTCCAGACAAAAATGCAAATGTGAAAACGACCTTAATACCTAATCAGCTTGTGTCCTTTTCTCAGTACAGGAAAACATGTAAAAATGTCTGGGGTAATTACCCATATGCTAGAGTAGAGAGTAATTAGGTTGAAAATATTAAAATAAGTCTTTAATTTAGTTTGTCAAATGCAAAAAGGCAAGCAAGATACTTAAATTTACTGCTAAATTCCATCCAAAATTGGCCTATTTTTGCCCAAGATAATAGTTAGGTGAAAATCTGGTGTGATTGCTGGATTATGAACAGACAAACAAACATCCTACCTTCAATAATATAAGCCCAGACTGCCAATGAAGGCCCTCGTTGGTTGTTCACTATCCTTCAGACTGATGTAACTGAATTTTGTTTTGCTTTTATTCTATAACTTTTCAGACAGAATGAAGGAGAAAGTGCACCTTTGTCACAATGCCTCTGCCTTTTCTAAACACCTTCTTTCATTATCTCTCATGCTCTCACTTTCTCACTCCTGCATACACACTGACACACACACACAGATGGCAGTGAATAAATAGTAAGTGTGTGTGCTTGTTTTAATGCAGTCGTGATTACTTTTAGGCTGATAATTGTAGAAGTGTGTGCCAGGTCCTGGCCGCTGTGCTGCGCTAATGTGTAAGCCAGTGTGAGCCATAATGGTGTGTACAGCTAATTTAAGAGCTCCCAACTGGTGATTACAGCTGAGGGCTGAGCCACTCCCTCTGCTCAGCTTCTGTGCATATCTTTAATTATATACAGAAAAGGCTCAGCACCATAGCCACTCGCATACACTTAGTCATCAACAAAAAGGTCACTGCTCTTAAGCTCTAAAACAGCTGGCCAGTCCAACATTCAACACACAGTGTAGGCTTTGTCCTGTGTGGTCTGTTTTATCTGAATTACTGTATTTCTGCTGGACTGTATAATAATGTATAGGTTTATGCTGGTATGGATGAGTGGGATGATCTGTGTGTTTTGTGCTTTGGTCAGCATCCTTACTGAGCCATAGATGAGAGGTCTGAAAAGGCCAGAGTGTCTAAGTGAAGATATCATGTTCTATTTTTAGATACTGATAAAATCACAGTACACTGCAATGTGGCATTTTCACACTTGGTTCGAACGCACAAGTCTTCTCCATGATTGTTTGCAAAGTGCATCATTGATCCTGGGTTGCAGAGTGCATTATCATTGCAGATTTGTTCAACTATGCGAACTATGAATTCCTTTTGAACCGTGTGAAAATTGCCTAATTTTACATGCCACTTTTGCTTTTATTAACATTAAGTTAATCAACAAATGATGAATTATTTATATCAGTGTTTCAAGGCTGCCCACTTACATACAAATATAATTTAGCATTTTTTTGTAGTAACTTAAATGGCTTCTTTCCTCAATAAATGTGTGGTGGCCTGGTAAAACCCAAAACATTTCTGACATTTTCTGCTGTATATAGTTCTAATAACTATGTGATTTCTTGGCACTTTGTTAGAATTCTGCCACAGTGACAGGTTTTCCCAGAGCACCACATACACTATATGGATAAAAGTATGTGGACACCTGGCCATCACACCCATATGTTGTTCTTCCCCAAACTGTTGCCACAAGTTGGAAGCACACAATTGTACACAATGTCTCTGTATGCTGTAGCATTACAATTTCCCTTCACTGGAACTAAGTGGCCCAAACCTGTTCCAGCATGACAGTGTCACTGTGCACAAAGTGAAGTCCATGAAGATATGGTTTATGTAAGGTTGATGTGGAAGAACTCGAATAGCTTGCACATAGCCCTGACCTCAACCCCACTGAACACCTTTAGGATGAACTGGAACACTGACTGCACCCCAGGCCTCCTCACCCGACATCAGTGCCTGACCTCACTAATGCTCTTGTGGCTGAATGAGCACAAATCCCCACAGCCACACTCCAAAATTTAGTGGAAAGCCTTCTCAGAAGAGTGGAGGTTATTATAACAGCAAACGGGGACTAAATCTGGAATGGGATGTTCAAAAAGCACATATGGGTGCGATGGTAAGGTGTCCACAACCTTTTGGCCATATAGTGTATATTAAGAAGCCATTTCTTCTACAGAACACTGCATGTCTTTCTCCACAATTGTAACTTCAAACAGGAAGTAATGTGACAACCAATTTTCAACCAATTATGTTATTTGTCGTCTGTCCTGGAAGCCGACTGCTTTCACAATTCAGGTGAAGCAAACCCCAGACCACTATATTAAAGCTGCCCAGAGATGGTTTAACTGGACAGCACACAGACTCGAAAAACAGCTTTTACACATAACCAAGCATACTGAACTCTCAGTGCAAATCACCTCAGTGTCAGAAAAAAAAGTTGTAAAACTGTCTTTAGAGTCATATTTGAACTGGACTATTTTTTACATGAGAACATTCTCTAATGTCATTTCGATGGGCTTTGACTGCTTTTTGACTGCTTTGTCCAAGATAAGGAATCTTTGTAATGTCCCTAAATTATTTCATTGTCCTAATACAAACATCAACAGCAGGGATGATTCAGAAATGAGCAACACATCAATCTTCCTCCACAAAGTTGCAGTGATGTTCTTTTCCCCATTCCTCCAAGGAGGTGTCTTGGGGTAATAAACATGTTATAAATCAGGGAGAGTTGATTAGTTTACTCATCATTTATTCCTGCTCATTTTTCAACAGCCTTCAACATACTAAGCTGGAGGATTCCCAAGCAGCATGTGAGGGAGTTTTGTGTGTCTGTTCCCATTAAGTTTAGTTTCTATTGACAAGTTGTGAACAAAACACAGGGAGTAATTATAGTACTTTCCTGTGTAACGAGTCATCATTGCTTGCATTCTTTTCCACCAGAATAATGTAATGAATCAGGTTTAAACTTGAAATGAAACGAAACAGAAGCGCACGCTTGGATTCAAAGCACCCTTTTAAAGGAGACGAGTTTTAAAGCGTGCCCGCATTATCTACCAGAATGTTTAGTAAATCGGATGAATCTGCAATGTTTAAAAATATTCTCCACCAGTTACAATTCATGTAACGAATTAAAATATGTTTAACACGTTATATGTATTCTCCAATTTATATAAGGAATTAGCTCGAATGGCGTGAAATATATCTATATATCTAATCAACGCGTGTTGTGACCAGTTATAAATATACATCAGCCATGAAAGGGAATTCATGTATGTGCACATATACATATAGATAATTAACTACAACGGATTATAATTAATTATGACTATGTATGTGGTCTAGATCAGCTTTTAGGATTAGCTGTAGTCTAGTTTAGAATTATGAACTCTAAAGAGGGAGTTTATCTTTCTGGCCAGGAAGGAATTCCTGTTTCCAGAGCGGGTAGCGAGGTCTTTGCAGTGTAGATTTGACTCATCACGTGACCAAAACAGGGACAATCAAGCGTGGCGATAATAGATTTTAATAACTACGTGTAACTATGGATACACATAACTAACTGTAAACAAACCATACATATGTACATCTATATACAAGGAAAGAAAAGGTATAGAGAGAAAGTAATGAAATAAAAAGGGTAGCAGACAAAAACAACAATTAATTAGCCTTTTTCTAAACCAGCAACGAACTTAAATCTCCTCTAAACAGGGGTACAATCTTAACGCAGATATAGATCCATTAACTATACTTGCATGGCTTGGGTGTCGTCGGTTTGAAAGTTTGCGCGGTCCAGTAGGAGTGCGCTGGTTCGTTGTTTGAAAAGGCGTGGGCCGTGAGGCGGTTGCATCCTTTGTCCGGGAGAGAGAGAGAGAGAGATTCTGGCTTCCTCTTCCCGGGGCACGTGGCCCCGAGGGAGAGAAACCGGAAAGAGTGTAGAAGTGAAGTTGAAGTGAAGAGTTGAAGAAGTGAGGTTTCAAAGCGTGGTGTTATTTTAAAGACAACACCAACGCACACGCCTCTTTGGGCTATTGGCCAATCAGGAAGTTGGATTTGTTGGTGGGATGAACTCTCTGTCTGGTCTCAGACCTGGATTTGCATGTCCTGGGAGGAGCCGGTTTAAACCGTATTACATATGAAATTAAGGAAAAGCATGAAATAATGTATCCAATTGCAATATGATATGCATAATCAATCAGGGTATCGCAAGACGATTATCTACATACCAAATTCGATGGACTTATGAAAATATTAAAAGGTGAAACAGGGTTACAGACATTTAAAATAATATCCTAAGTTAAGCTATCTAAAATCATTATAGTTACGTTACATAAACACACAATATATGCAAACAAGAAAACATCGCACTATTTGGACATCGAATAATTACATATAATTACATGTTACACTGAAAAGAGATTCTTCCATTGTGTGTGTGCACGGGTATGTGCGCGCGTGTAGGTAAGCTTTGTGTGTGTGTGCGTGTGTGCATGCGCGTGCGCGTGTAGGCAAGCTTTGTGTGTGTGTGTGTGTGTGTGTGTGTGTGTGTGTGTCTGAAGAGGGGGGTCGTGTCCCCTGTAGCATTCCGATGGCATCTGGTGAAGACCAGAGGGGGGTTACTGATAAGAATTCACAGCTCAAGGAAACAGAGAAACTTCTTTGCTAAGTCCAGGCTGATTCAGAAATCAGTTTGATACGTTCAGACGTTACACCTGGGTAGAACTACTCCAGCTTTGATAGGGTTTAGCAGACTTAGATTACCACTACAGAGTCTTGCAAATGTAACCTATAACTTAGTGCATTATTATTAATTGGTAAAGACAACAAATATTAAGACTATGCAAACTTGCAAATGCTGGGTTGCTTATTACTGCCATTATGGTCACCAATCTCCATCCAACACAAACAAAGGTGCCTTGTGAGTCCAGTCAAGAGCATGTGAGATGAGGGAAAAGAGGGCAGGGCTTCCAGGCAATTAGTTTTGGAGATCTGTCAGTCATTCCAGATCAATATGGCAATTGGCTCCTCTCCTATTTTATTGGGAGGAAAAGACTGCACTTCTGGCATATTTTTGAACGGTAATTCATACTAGCATGTTCCGATGTTAAAATGCAGAGATATGATGTGAAATGGGTAAAAATTGACTCGTCTGGTAATCACTGAATATCATGGCAGTGTAAAATAGTGTAGAGATTATTAAATTGTTTTGTACCTGGGACTACATTTCATTTATCCAATCATTTGATGCCTGTCATTAACACCTGTCATTAATCTGTAATCAACAGATGGACATCCTTCAAGATGCACGAGTTGGCTTCCAGAGAAAGCTTTTGTGCAGCTCCACATTTGGTCAATTAATACTTTTTTTTTTATTTATAGCTATCCAGCTTGCTAAGGTAGCTACTGTAGCTCAGTGCTGAGATGAGAAATTGTTAGATAGCTTTGCATACAGACTACTAAGACTGCTAATTTGGGGTTAAATGGTTGACTAAAACTAAATGTGGATGATGTTACAATATTTTCAACAGATAAATTTTGCTTAATTAATGAACTAAAAAAGTATTGAAAATGAACTGAGTTTTGACATTGAAGAGAATATTCTGGAGAGAACTTTTAAGTAGCTGAAGAGGAGGAGTGGACGAAGCAGCAGGCACACACTGATGGCATTAGATTTAGGGATATGTCCTACTAGAAGAAGTCCCATTCACCATACATACTATGAGAAATTATATTGATAGAACATACAGATAATCAAACTTTAAATTAATGGCTGCCCATACACCCAAACACACGCAAGTGTGCCAATACTTTAATTTATTTATTCATTCATTCATTTTCAGTAACTTGAGCTTATCCTGGGAACACTGGGAGCAAGGTGGGAATACCCCCTGGATGGGACTCCAGTCTACTGCACCATTCACACACACTCATTCACACCTAGTGGCAATCTAAAATAGCATTCACCTACTTGCATGTTTTTGAAACTACAGAGTTGTTTGAGTGCCAGCCTTAGCAGCCAATGTACCAAAAAAAAAAAAGAGTTGTGCATTTTGTTTGGCTGAAACTATCTTGGCAGTAGGTGTATGGTTAATGAGTGAAGTATATTACTGGTGTCAATTGGATGACATATATGTATTGCATTTGTGTGTGTATAATAGTTAATTATAATAGTATAATAGTATGCAGTGGAAGCATCAGATCATTTGCTGCATATACAGGGAATTTGTAAGCCCAAACATAAATGCATTTGTAAAATCCTGTTGCTGCGGTTTCTAATCTCCTCCATCCAACAATTACGCACACAAAAGCTACTTTAGTAAGAGCGCCCCCTTCTGGAGAATCCTCAGCCTGCTAAACATGAGTCAGTGAGTAACAAGTCACATGCAGTTGTCCCTGTTGTTTCACAGGAGTATCTGGACTAAAAAGGCCATGTTTATGAACCACAACCCATGGCTTATCCACTGTGATGCTTTTAAATGTTTGGTGTCAGGCAATTTCTGTCAATTTAAGACCTCTCTTTGTGTGTCTATATCTGCAGGGATCTATCCAACAACCGCATTGGCTGCCTTTCCGCTGACATATTTCTTGACCTTGGCAATCTCTCGAAGCTGTGAGTAATGTGCTGACTGAAACACACAGTGTGCTGTCTGCTCCTACCATGACCTGCTTGTGCTCTGTATAAGAAACCCAACTCCCTGACAATATTGTAGTGAATTACATTTGGCCATGATTAGGCTTAATATGAATTGTCTAATATGATTCTTTGTATGTGTTTTTCAGAAATTTATCTGGAAACATCTTCTCCATGCTGCCTGAAGGGCTGTTCATGCACTTGAGTTCCCTGAGAGTTCTGTAAGATTCTTGAGTGGTACTTCTGCACACTAGAAACATCTTGATAACACTATTATAAAGAGATAAACTAATTACATTCACTTGTTACTCATTTACCTGTGTGTGTGTGTGTGTGTGTGTGTGTGTGTGTGTGTGTGTGTATGATCAGACACTTCAGTACGGATTACCTGTATTGTGACTGCCAGTTGGAGTGGTTGCTGCTGTGGGCCAGAGCCAGATCTGTACGAGTGGGAAACGAGACAGCGTGTGTGTATCCCTCACACCTCCATGGCTTCCCAGTCCGTGGCCTCCAAGAACATCAGTTCACCTGCGGTAATCCAGAACATGCATTGATCTACAGTACAGTATGTGTGTCTGTGTTTGATGGGTCTCCATTCCAATCTTGAAAGGCAACACATAGGGACATATAGCAGTTCACTAACAAACAGCTCAGTTCAGCAGCAAATTCGTATCCTGAACAAGTGCATTTGACGTTTTCTCATCACATAAAGCCTGGAGTATACTTGCTTTATCTACACATACATGTACACAAAATGGCTGCTGCACATATCCTGTGGTTTTTTGGAGCTCAGAAATGAGCTCTACACAACTGCGTAGTACAGTACCAAAGTAAATTGTTGGGGCAGTGTAGCACCATGTGACATGGTGTACACAAATGAAGAAACAAACTGGCGTACATCTCGGATACCTTCCTTATGTTTGATTCTAGACAGTTGTTGAATATAAACACTAACTGGTTTTCCTATTACATTTGTGAGTTTTTGAAAACCTTTATATATTAAGGTACGTTCACACATACAGCGACAAAGCAACCAGAGACCATTCATTTTCAGTGAGAGCTGGCGTCTATAACGCAACATGAGCAACAGCGACCATTGGCGGCTAGATGTGGGCGTGTTCAGCAATGTGACAAAGTTGAAAAAAGTGTTACTTTATGCAAATTTAGAGCGACTTGGTGCAGCGACTACCAGTGGGAGTGAAGACAGTAGAGTGCACGTGATCCGCCATGCTGCCTGCAAGTCCGAATAGTTTCGTGGACCCAGACAGTCCTGCGCTTGCGCTTTCACTGCAGATAGATGGCCGCAATGGCAAAGAGCACACACTGCTTCTCCTTCATCTCGTAGGCTGTGATGCATATATACATTAGTGAATAGTATATAAAAACATTCTCCCTCCAGAATGTTTAATTTTAGCAGCAAGAAAACTGGTTTGTTGTCAAAAGTGGAATGCTAGCTAGTTGTGCCACCCACCCATAAATGTTACTATGGCAACCAGTAGTAGGAATGCCTACTGACAACTTTGTAGTACAGCGACTGGTGACTGGTATGTGTGAATGTACCTTAAGTAGATACTATTGAATGTAAGGTCATAGTTTTTGATTTGAGACAATTATAACCATGGCAGAAAGTTTTTTTTTGTTTTTTTTTTTGGTGCATCAAATTGCTAAACAGTTTACGGTTCAATTTGGAAGCCAGCTAAACAGAGATGTTTTGGCTTTAATATGCTATCTAGTGGATTTCACTTTTAATCCCTCAGATGTACGTACATAAGATACCTAGGCAAGTATATCAACAATGCTACACACATTGTCGCTGCTTCTGCAATTGCACACAAAGTCATGAATCAAATATAAACTAGGCCTTACTCTATGTGTGAGGGTAGGAAGAGTTTCTTTGGCAATCTTTGGCTTCTGAGGTAATTAGGTGGGGAACTGATGGCCATGAGTAATAAAATATTATCCACCCATCCATCCATCCATTTTCTGTACCACTTATCCTAAACAGGGTCGCAGGGGAGCCTGGAGCATATCCCAGGGAACTTGGGGCATGAGGCGGGGGATACCCTGCATAGGGTGCCAACCTATCGCAGGGCACAATCACACGCACATTCACGCACCCATTCACACACTACGGACAATCTGGAAATGCCAATCAGCCTACAACGCATGTCTTTGGACTGGGGGAGGAAACTGGAGTACCTGGATAATACTATCCAAAATAACAACAACAAAGAAAATTCCATTTTTAAATGAAACCAGTTGTTTATCAGCTGTCTGACCCTGCATTTCTTATAAATGAACAAATGAGCATTCTAGTTCTAAATTTGCTTGCTTCTGTTAAAATATGTTTTAGAGTACCTGTACAGCAGGGTGTGTGTATGCTAGCGTGGCTGGAATTAGCAGCACAAATCCATTCTGTCTGTTTTCCAGCTCACTCCATCCATTACAGGATTAGGTCAGTAATGTTCAGCCTCTTGGCCTGCATACTGCCTGGCTGCTAGACCAGATCTGCTGCAGCAACCTCATATAAAACAGTATTTATGCTACTGCCAAGCTATTCAGTCCAAGTCCTATTGTAATAGCATTTTCAAGGTCGTTATAACCATGTGCGCTTGCTGTAGTGGACTGGGATGAGCTGTGTGTGTATCATGGCTCCACAACCACTTCATTCCTTCATGCCATGTACTGGTTTGAAACTCACTGCTTTTCAAAAACCCTTGTTTCATAAGAGCGGCATTTAACAGTCACATCCTAGTTCCCAAAAACATTGTCATTGCATCATACACATCTAGCTTCTTACAGGAGATAAAGGTAGATCTGTAGCGCCCCTCTATTGCTTTTTCCCCTGCAATGATAAGGAGTAACAGCCAATAAAAGCCAAAGGTCCTTCTCTGTTCTGTCTATTTTGCATTTACAGTGGAGAAGGACTTTTTATTATATTAATGCAAAAACTGTCAAAAATAAGTGTACAAGATTATGGTAATTTCCTAATTGTAGGGAATGTTGTAGGGTCAAAGAGTAGCATTGGCCCAGTGTAAAAAACACTTAACTACACATTCACAATGTGTTTCTGAAACCCAGAGCACTTGAGTGTGAAACCAGTCAAATCCAAAACCACTGCATCATTTGCAGAGATGTCAGAGGAGTGTCGTCCAAGCATTACATTAGCGTAATAGAAAATAAAAGATGGAGTTTCTCACGGAGGCCAAGTGTTTCGGGGTGAGCAGGTTACAGCCGGTGTGTGGGGTTGCTGGCATTAGTAGAAGCTTCATCTTTCTGTCTGATAGAAGCATATGTTCATATATTCAAATAGAATATAAGTCCTCTCGGCCAGGGCAGAACAGGTACTCACTTCAAGGCTAGACGCTCTCTCAACCCTTCTCTCTGTCTTTCCACCTCTTTGTCACATTCTCTCTTACTTTTCCATGCCAGCCTTTTTACATGTTATAGGTGTCTGAAGACCCCACAGAACTGACAGCACACACACACACACACACACACACACACACACACACACACACACACACACACACACACACTTGCATATTCTCTCTTCACTGCAACAGGTGGAAATTAAAGCAGTACTCCAGCTTTTTTGAGCCTAATTACAATGCACCATTCGGTAGTGTATGTGTGATTATCACAGGCCATAATTTCAACATGTATCCCTGTACTGAGAAAAGAACTAACTCAAAACTTACTTACATTGAAAGTTTAAGGACAGCTGTTGAAAAAATATTTTGAATATGCATACTCAATAATACAACCATTATAGTTTTAAAAATGTCTTAGGATAAGGGAAAAACAAGAGAGAAAGTTGACTGTTTAGACTTGTGTGAAAGATTAATGTGATGAAATACAAATGAGAAGAAGGCAGACATTCAAATAAATAGCTAATAAGATTCTAATATATGGATAATATTTGAATATTGCTGATTGTTTGGAACCTTACACCGATCAGCCATAACATCAAGATGAGATAAGATGTACCTTTATTGATCCCCCGTAGGGGAAATTCAAATTGACACAGCACAGAAAATAATTTCCATAAATACCTATACAATAGAAATAATAGAAACAATAAAACAGATCGCTGTGTATGTACATATGCTATAGTTCTATTTGTATATGTACCTGTGCAATATCCTCAAGTATTTATTTACATACATCTGTGGAATGACAATTAACTGTTGAGTGTCTGTTTCTGTGAGACTCAATCAGTGGAGTAGGAGGTACTGGGTATTGTAGCATTGTGGAGTCTGATGGCTGATGGCATGAAAGAGCCCCCCAGACGTTTTGAGGTACGTGGCTAGATGAATCTGTGGCTGAATGTGCTCCTGAGCCTCCTCAGCTCAGTGTAGAGAGGATGACAAGGATTGTTCATGATAGCTTTCAGCTTCCCTCTCATCAGAATATTAAAACCACCTGGCTAATATTGTGTAGGTCCCCCTTGTGCAGGAACAGCTCTGACCTATTGAGACATGGACTCCCCAAGACCCCTGAAGGTGTGCTGTGGTATCTGGCACCAAGACATTAGCAGCAGATCCTTTAAGTCCTGTAAGTTGTGAGGTGGGGCCTCCATGGATCTGACTTGCTTGTCCAAGATGCCCCACAGATGCTCGATCAGATTGAGATCTGGGGAATTTAGAGGTCAAGTCAACACCTTGAACTCTTTAATTGTTCCTTAAACCATTACTAAACAATTTTTGCAGTGTAGCAGGGCGCATTATCCTGCTGAAAGAGGCCACTGCCGTTAGGGAATATGGTTGCTATGAAGGGGTGTACTTGGTCTGCAAAAATCTTTAGGTAGGTGGTACGTGTCAAAGTAACATCCACATGAATGCCAGGAACCAAGGTTTCCCAGCAGAACATTGACCAGAGCATCACACTGCCTCTGCCAGCTTGCCTTCCTCCCACAGTGTATCCTGGTGCCATCTCTTTTGGTAGGTACTCACCACTGCATACCAGAAACACCCCACAAGACCTGCTGTTTTGGCAATTCTCTGACCCAGTTGTCTAGCCATCACAATCTGGCCCTTGTCAAAGTCGCTCAGATCCTTATGCTTGCCCATTTTTCCTGCTTCCAACACATCAACTTTGAGAACTGACTGTTCACTCGCTGCCTAATATATCACACCCCTTGACAGATGGCATTATAATGAGATAATCCATGTTATTCACTTCACCTGTCAGTGGTTTTAATGTTATGGCTAAAATAACACTATATCCAGCACATCATATGTTTTGCATGAACTAAAAGAAGCCTACTATTTTGTACTGACCGTGGCAGTAAGCAAAAAGCAGAGATGAAAACTGCTGCATCTGTTTTCAAGAGTCAGCACAAGTGATTGAACAGGCCACAACAATATTTCATTTTATTAAACTTTCATCCAGAAAAGTTCATTGTGTGCAGAATTGGATGTACCCACGTCAAGGTCATGAGATCAAGTATAAGTACTTGTCATAATTTTTTCATACTTTTAATTTGCTGTTTCGAGTAGTCAAACTGATAACAACCTGTCAAACAGTGATGCTGAACTTACTGCTTGTGCAAGTAAAATTGAGCCCATGCACACAAATGTACTAGCATAAGTTGGGGATTATATCTGAAGTGATTTCAGTATGACCTCCTCACTATGAATATGACCTAATATTATCTAATATTTAGTTAAATTATGTTTGTGTGCATTTTTCATTTGCATGATTTTTACCTGTGAATGAGGCCCCATAGGTCATGTGTCGTTACTATATGTCCAGTCTAGGACCACAATAATTACAGACTCATCTGTTACAGACCCTCCTCTGGAGCTCCCTCTGCTCCAGCTGATCCCGTCTCAGAGGCAGCTAGTGTTCCGGGGTGACCGACTCCCACTGCAGTGCACCGCCTCCTACCTGGACCCCTCCATCACTCTGAGCTGGAGCCATAACCACTGGCCTGTACACACACAAGAAGAGAGAGGAGTATATGTGGAGGACAGCATTATCCATGACTGCTGCCTTATCACCAGGTAAGAGCGAGAGATTAGAGAAAAAAGGAATCAGAGTGAATACTGTGTCGGGCTTTTTGTTGTATTTGTGCGATTGTAACACAACCGCAAAAATAAGGCAGATTGTTTTAGGGTAGCAGTTATTCTGTATATTTTTCATCATCGTCAGAGCACCTGTGTGTTATGACTTCAGTTATAGACTTCATATCAATATTTTAGTGGTAAAAATAATTGTCTGATGCAGTCAGTATGCATCAGACAATTAATGCAATCAGTATGCGGACCCAACAGATATAGTATAGGTTATCTATAAGCTAGTGCAGCCAGATAACCAAAACAGTGAAAACAAGAACCAGAACTAGAACAGAGAATACTAGGCAAAAACATCCAGATAACAAACGGGACTGTGGAACACACAACGGCACACGGACATGACAACAACAGAAGCTTGACAATCAGGTGTGAAACACAGGAACTTGGTGCTAATCAAGGTGAAACAAGACACAGGTTCGAGTGAAAGAAAACGTGACATGCTGGGGCTGATGGGAGGTGTAGTTCAGCGCTTTTTTGGTGCTATCATGACAGGGCCCTCCGCTTAACATGCAGCTCTCGATGTGTGAAACACGGTCAAAAGGGTGTCCTGGACAGTCAGGCGAGAAGTCTCTATGCTGATAAGGGTCCTTAGGATCCTTAGGACTTAGGATAAGTCCAAGGCGGAGCCAGAGGGGGGAGCGAAAGACAGATGGGTAGGGGGATGTCCTCTGCAGACTAAAGAGGCAGAACGATGTCCTCAGTGGAGCAAGGAGGCAGAGCAGCATCCTCAGTGGATCAAGGAGGTAGAGCGACGTCTGAAGTGGGGCAAGGAGGGTGTCATACTCTCTGTCCCCTGTGAATCACATCAGCACTAGCCGATTGTGTGCATCTGTGAGATCATGTATGCAGAAAAGGACAGATAGCACTTTCCTCTGCGTGTGTTATGCTGATCCCCACCGCACCCAACTTCACCCAAAAAAAAAAAAAAAAAAAAGATAACAGATTGTAAAGATAAATGGACAGGGAAGTCAAATTTAAACAGGTATGCCATCTGTTCAGAGTCTATGGCTCTAGTCAAAAGTGGTAACATGAAGCACCACTATGAAACTACTTTGTATCACCTTATTTATAGCCATAAACTAATCATTAATGGTTAAGCATTAAAAGGTAACTGTTGTTCCCATTCAGTCATGTTAGTTGCGTATCCTGATCTTTGTAAGCAAGGAATTTTGTTTAACTGGACCTCATCCTCATCTCTACGAAGGCAATACATTTGCCGATTTGTCTTTAATTAATTTTGTTCGATGTTCTCTTGATTCTGTAAAATATGGCTCATGTATATATGGAGTCTATTTCTTGTGCCAACTATGCCTACAAAAATTAGTTTGTAAGTTATATGACAGGACTTCAAGCTTTGCTTGAAGGGAAATGGGAAAATACCGGTTTCTCAGCACCACCCATGCTAGCGCAGTTGCATTTAATTCTAGACATGAACATAGCAACTGGCAGAGAGAAGATATACTGGCTGACACCCAAACAAATTAGGAATATACTGGCATTTATTTATGCTTATGCCTACGCAATAGTAGTATTATATCTGGTGTAGTCTGATTTATTTATGTCCATGTTAGTATGTTTAAATCAATTCACAGCACACGGACATGTAAGTGTAAATGTACCTTATCCCAGCTGTGCTTTACTTTTCATTATCATTGCCCTTGATAGTGTTTAGGAAGGACAGGATAGAAACTGAGGATATAAACTGGCAAAGTGCCAGATTGTATGTCCTTTCTGAGGCATGTTAGACATGGTTATCATGCTAGTACCTGCTACACCTTTTGCTAATAATCAGCTCTTCCTTATGCTTTCATTTTCTTTCACTGGCCAATGCAACAAGCATTAAAACACACCCACACAATACACATCTGCTCAGTTTTATGTGTGTGCGTGTGTGGTGTGTGTGTGTGTGCTTGTTACTGTGTGAGAAAGTAGTGCAGCACCGTTGATTAGTTTAACTGCCTCTCCCTTTGGTGTGAGCTGGCCTATAAATATTGATGGAGTGCTGACAGAAATATGTTTCCTGTGTCAACACGACTGGAACGCTTTGCTCGCAGTTTTCATAGAGCGTGCCGAAAGCTGCAGCCTTCATAAACCACCCAGGAGGATGCTCGCTTTTACGCTGTCGTTGTTTGCCCTCGTCATTGTGAGCCTTGTGGTCCCTTTACTGTGAGTGATGATGGTTATATGGCAATGGGAAATCTCAGTGTCAAACAGGACACACTGACTCAGTGTGATCTCCAGAGAATATGAACATCCTGATTCTTGCACTGCTTCACTGTGTTTTTTTCTGTGTTTATTACAGCTTATTCTCATCCCATCTGTACACTTGGATCCTCTTTTTAGTGACGTGAAAGGCAGTGTTGTTTGTTAGCTACTTCGGTTAGATAGTGGAGTGCATATTCTAACAGCATTGAACTAAATAGCCTGCATAAAGGCATTTTCACACTTGGGAAGAATAATTCAGTTCACACTCAGGGTGGATTCTGGGCTTGTTTGGGGGAGGGGCTCATTTTTACAGGTTTGCTTTCATATGGATCGATTGTGCAATTCCATACATTGCTGTTGTGCATGCAGGTTTTTAGAATGGTAGGCACCAAGTTTATCTGATTCTTAAAAAATAATTTTCCTTTGGTACAAACACTCAAACACTGGTCTTTGGATGCATGGCATGTCCCCTGCAAACTTGCATAAGAAGATTTTTAGCTATACAGGTTTCCATAAGACGTACACTTTTCTCACATTCTCAGTGCAATCACTCATACCACGAGATGATGGAATTATAGTAACCTTGCTCAAATCCTATGAAAGGCTTGTGTTAGGCCTATACTGCCACACTGATACATAATTTTTCTTTCCTGACTTTCTCAATGAGTAATGTACATTCATACTTCTGATGGAGTTTCTTTTTTTTTTTTTAATATTACTGAATGCCTTCCGCACCAACAATTGGTTGAAGCAAGCCCCCAGACCTCCGTCTTCAAGAGGACTGGGCATCGGTTTTCTGAACTGGGCTCAAAAACAGCTTTTACACTCCTCCAAATATACTGAATTCTCCAGGCACATGGCCCCGGGTCCGGAAAATAACTCAAGTGTGAAAACAGACCTAAGACAAATACAAGGGTCAGAAATGAACATCCTCTAATGCCATGGAGCTGGCTTTTTTTTGTGTATAAGCCATATAGTAATTGGCTAATTTTGTGTTTTGTACTTCATGAGCACCTTAGCAGGAATCACTTGTGTCCTGTTCCACGTGTCTCCTCTTCCACTGAATAATGAGATTTTTCTTTTTTTTCAGTCTCTGCAGGCATGTGATGGATTTCTTGTCACTCTGCTTCTGATTAAGACGTGCAATTAAGTCCTCGCACTGCCTTTCAACACATAAAATGTGCAGGCCTTTTTTTCCCCCCACATGGAGTTCATGCTGTAATGTTGCTCTTGGCAGCAGGGAGATCCCACTAAATGAGGAGGTGGGGTGTCAGGAACTGCTCTCCTTTCTACCACAGACTAGCCAGTCTGCCCAAGCTGCCAACCAAAACACTGGCCCACTTAATCACAAGCCACAGCCAAGTATATACACACATGTACATGCAAGCTGATTCCTGCTGCCACATGGTAAATTCTGAATGAACTGCTAATGTCTGAAACTCAGCCTGGTGTTCAAAATCTCAGGTTATGTCCACATTACATGCAGTACAAAGAAATAAAGAATGATGCACATGCAAGGAGTGGTGTTTTTTGCCAAAATTATCAGGACAATTTCAAGCTTCTGAGTCATGTCAGTTTAACAACTGTTTAAAGTTAGTTAAGTATCTTAGCAGAGATTTCAGGCTCATTGCTTGTGCTTTTTAACAAACCTTAAATGATGTCAGTCTTAGCAAAGCATACTCCAAGGCTCTAGTTTAATAGAGTCCCAAATGTCAAGTACTAATTGAGCATGGTTAGTGAGCAACATGTGGGTGATTGTGTAAATGACATCACAAGTAGGAAGGTGGACCTCAAAGACACTCTGGGAAGAGGAAACTGAAACTGAAACTCATGTTTTAAAGGCAATGAGATGTGTCAAATTATGTTCAAAATAGTATACTAATCAGGAATAAAACAGCACAGTGCATGATGTTAGGAAAATAATCCACAAAAGGGTGTTGTGATACAGCCCAATGCACACACCAAAATTAATTATTTTCCTATAACAGCACATCCTAAACTGTTGTATTGCTCTTATACTAGAGCAATTTTCCAAAGATTAAAATTTTTTATTTATTATTGACATTCTTTTTAACCATTTGTAGGTACATGGAATGTTGAGGAACACCCTTAAAATAAATTAGTTCCTGTTGTGATTTACATTATAGAAGCTCTAAAGAGTCGTTCCCCTACCAGCATCTCATTTTTGTCTCTCTTGAAGTTAGTATATGGAATTAAATTTGTGTCAAAAGTATCAAGAAAAAATGCAGCTTATCATGTGATCAAGAAACCGGAAAAGTTATCTGTACCGAATAGTCCTCCATGGCAGAAAACTTATTGACCATTACAAAACACTGACCCTACAGAGTGTCCCAAAGGTCTCCATACATAGGGGACTATGTTTGCCAGCACCATGTCGGCTGTGCCTTCGTCAGTGGATGTTCGTGGACGTCCACTTCTCGTTTGGTCCACAACACATCCAGTCTGTTTGAATTTGTTAATAAGTTTGGCTACAGTGTCATGTGTGTTGCGCTTGCCATGTTTCCTGTTAAAATCCATCACAACCTTGTGACAGCTTCCCGATCCAGCCATGAGAATGATTACAATACGTTCTTCTTTTGTCAAAGGCATTCTTAAAGTCTGAATATATATATATATACAGGTGCATCTCAATAAATTAGAATGTCGTGGAAAAGTTCGTTTATTTCAGTAATTCAACTCAAATTGTGAAACTTGTGTATTAAATAAATTCAATGACACAGACTGAAGTAGTTTAAGTCTTTGGTTCTTTTAATTGTGATGATTTTGGCTCACATTTAACAAAAACCCACCAATTCACTATCTCAACAAATTAGAATATGGTGACATGCCAATCAACTAATCAACTCAAAACACTTGCAAAGGTTTCCTGAGCCTTCAAAATGGTCTCTCAGTTTGGTTCACTAGGTAAGCCACAAACATTCATTGCCAAAGAAGCTGGCTGTTCACAGAGTGCTGTATTCAAGCATGTTAACAGAAAGTTGAGAGGAAGGAAAAATTGTGGAAGAAAAAGATGCACAACCAACCGAGAGAACCGCAGCCTTATGAGGATTGTCAAGCAAAATCGATTCAAGAATTTGAGTGAACTTCACAAGGAATGGACTGAGGCTGGGGTCAAGGCATCAAGAGCCACCACACACAGACGTGCCAAGGAATTTGGCTACAGTTGTCGTATTCCTCTTGTTAAGCCACTCCTGAACTACAGACAATGTCAGAGGCATCTTACCTGGGCTAAGGAGAAGAAGAACTGGACTGTTGACCAGTGGTCCAACATCCTCTTTTCAGATGGGAGCAAGTTTTGTATTTCATTTGGAAACCAAGGTCCTAGAGTCTGGAGGAAGGGTGGAGAAGCTCATAGCCCAAGTTGCTTGAAGTCCAGTGTTCAGTTTCCACAGTCTGTGATGATTTGGGGTGCAATGTCATCTGCTGGTGTTGGTCCATTGTGTTTTTTGAAAACCAGAGTCACTGCACCCGTTTACCAAGAAATTTTGGAGCACTTCATGCTTCCTTCAGCTGACCAGCATTTTGAAGATGCTGATTTCATTTTCCAGCAGGATTTGGCACCTGCCCACACTGCCAAAAGCACCAAAAGTTGGTTAAATGACCATGGTTTTGGTGTGCTTGACTGGCCAGCAAACTCACCAGACCTGAACCCCATAGAGAATCTATGGGGTATTGTCAAGAGGAAAATGAGAAACAAGAGACCAAAAAATGCAGATGAGCTGAAGGCCACTGTCAAAGAAACCTGGGCTTCCATACCACCTCAGCAGTGCCACAAACTGATCACCTCCATGCCACGCCGAATTGAGGCAGCAATTAAAGCAAAAGGAGCCCCTACCAAGTATTGAGTACATGTACAGTAAATGAACATACTTTCCATAAGGCCAACAATTCACTAAAAATGTTTTTTTTATTGGTCTTATGAAGTATTCTAATTTGTTGAGATAGTGAATTGGTGGGTTTTTGTTAAATGTGAGCCAAAATCATCACAATTAAAAGAACCAAAGACTTAAACTACTTCAGTCTGTGTGCATTGAATTTATTTAATACACGAGTTTCACAATTTGAGTTGAATTACTGAAATAAATGAACTTTTCCACGACATTCTAATTTATTGAGATGCACCTGTATATATATATATATATATATATATATATATATATATATATATATATATATATATATAATATGGAAGACATTTTGCTAAAAAAAAGTGTTAATTTACCCTACGTATGGAGACGATTGGGACATCCTGTAGAGCCTTCTTTCATCAATGTTACATAAATGTCTCCTTACAGAAATATTTGCTTTTCCATTTATTATAAGCCATAAGTTAGGTAGCTCGTCTGTCATACAAGCCCCTGTGAATAATCTGTTACCAAAGAAACGATAATGTAATATAAATATAAACCTATAATTTGAATTAGAGCTGAACTCTTAGCAGAGATGTGTTGTTATAGAAAAATAATCAACATCTTCTGACAAGTCCAATTGGAGAATTCAACCCAGCTGTAGTATAATGTAAAATAAAAGTGTGTAGACATGAGCATACATTATGTTAATAGGATATATGTGAATAAGAACCTTTTCAAAGGCTCTATTTAAATGCTGTTGGCATCAGAGGTGTGAACGTTGGGTGATTATCCAAAATGAAACCAACTTTACCCAACTTACCACAGTAATATTAAGTAATTATTTTGAAAAAGGTTCTGATTACGGCATGGTCTTAATACATTTTCTTATTATTAAGGCTTAGTTAATTATATTATTTTGTCTTCAACTGTCTGAAACAGGCTTCTGCAAGTATCTGCTTTTCAATAGTACTAATGTGCACATGCAATCATCGCTCACACAGTGATTTTCAGACATTGTAAATCACATTGCAGCTCTACAACAATTTGCATAGACAAACCAGCCTGCATTCCAGGTTTATGCAGAAATGCCCCAAATGGCATATTCATTAAGGCAGACATGCAAAAAGGGCAAGTGATATTTTATTCATTCGAAAGACACAATCCTCTGTGGATTCTGTTATTAAATGAGCTTACACTTTTTTGGCAGCTATCAAGCTTCCATATGTTTTTACACATAGTACATCAGGACCAAAATGTCCACAGCAAGCTATAGAAATTTGTGTAGAGTTTATTTTTTTTAAAATCTGCAGTCTAAACTTTCTACAGGACTGTTTTTAGCATGTGCTATGTTGGTCAGCGTGCAGTGTGACACAAAAGCATGAGCGCTGAGTATATGCAAAGCTTATGACTGAGAAAGTAACCAAGTAATCAGATTCATGGTGATTCTTTCCCTATGTAACAGATATTTAATGGATTGATTAGAAAAAATTTAATCAGATTTGCCTCAATTACTTTATTTTTTACTTTATTTATGTGTATAGTTATCAGATAGATTCTTAACTTTTTTTGGATTAATTTTTTTGGATTAAAATTTTGGATTTAAATCTCAGTGTGTGATTGTTGCTGTGATGCTCGTGTAAAAGCCACCAATAGGAGACCGGAATAGAATGGCGCAAAACTCACAGGACAGCTACAAACATGGTAGTAGTAATCGTGAATAGTAAATAAAACATCCTTATTACAGCACCTCTAGATCACTTTGAAGAAAGTGTCTGTTCATGCAACGTTTTTACACAAGCTTGATGATGAGGATCACAGGTGGGTAGAGTAGCCAAACATTTTACTCAAGTACAAGTAAAACTACTTATAATTACTCAAGTAACAGTAAAAGTAATAATGTTAATAATTATTGTGTAAGAGTCATAAAGTATCCAATGAGAAGACTACTCAAGTAGCAAGTTACTAGTTTGGATCTGATTAAAATGAAGGGAAAATCCTGAATCTCAGACTACATGGAGAACTGTAAGTCACACCTCTCCTTGAAAGTCTGTCTGTTCTGTTTATATGATATAAAACCTGGGTTCAAGATGAAGCAGCATATCCCAGTCCTGTGATGGGTACAATAACACACAACCTGTCATTTCCAACACAAAATCTCACACACCCCAAAAACAAACATTTTCAAGTTTATGTTCTCTTCCTATATCTATTCTTCATCCCTGCTTGAGCTCTAGAAATCCAGACAGACATGCCGTCCGGTGTGAGCTAATAACTAATGACTGGTGTGTTGTATAGCCTGGCACCCATGCTGAGTAATGGCGTGAGGCTAAAGAGCCGGTAAGCGATGGGCGAGAGAGCAGCCGCGGCGTGTGAATCATACCTCATTACTCAAAGCCCTGAAAGCCTGTAGAGTTGCAGACCGCATCGCCACTAATCTCTCCGTTTTTAATCATTCTAACTTGACATAGAATATAAGAATAGAGCAGAGGAAAAAGCGTTTTAGAAAGACGGGACTTATAAAGGTTTTATCTCCTATTTTGCCCCCCCTTTCTCCTATCCTCACTCACTTGCTTTCCCTCAGATTCTTGCCTGATTCTTTGTCTATGTAGGTTGCCATGGAGACTGAGGTCTTAATTGGCTTGTTAGAATGTCGTTTTGGCTTATTGTAGTTAGTGCTGTCCATCTCCTGCACCTAACTAAAGCTGGAAAGGGTGTCCATGAATGAGACAGTAATCAGAAAATAGAGGAAAAGAATTAGAATTACGTGTGTGTGTGTGTGTGTGTGTGTGTGTGTGTGTGTGTGTGTGTGTGTGTGTGTGTGTGTGTGTGTGTGTGTGTGTGTGTGTGAGAGGTAAATACACAGAAAAATAGAAAGGGTTATGTATGCACAAAGAAAGGGTTATGTATGCTCATTTATGTACAATTTGGTCTGGTGATCAGGAGTCCATCTGCTTTATTCTTTCATGCTTCATTATAAATGAGCAGCTACCTGAGGTGATAGAAAGTCATATGCAGCTGTGAGTTGTAGGAACGTTCACCTCGGCCCCATTCTAATTAAGTGCAGACCTTCAGGCTAAGGCTGAATTGGTTCTCCTTCTATCTTTTCAGCAGTGCAAAACCACTAAGGTTCCCCATGGTGTGTGGCATAATTACAATATTATTTCAATTCTTTCAGACAGCCAAAGCACAGAAGGTTTGGTATAGGGTTTAGACATGAGTTTTTCAACCTAATATCTAACTACTTCATCTGTAGCATACATTATGTATTATTGCCACAGGCAGAAATGACAAACTTCCATTTTCAATTACTGTTCAACTAGTGCTGCTTCCATTATCTGTGTTTCTGTGATTTTTTTTCTCTTAGTGACGACTTAGCTTGTTGCATGCAACATGATACAGCACGTGATTATGGTTACCAAACAACGCCACCATGCTGATGATAGCAAGCACTTTAACTGACCATGTTAACTAGTCTTTGGATTGGGACACTGCTCACATTATATGACATCCAGTTAATTTTTCTGACATTTAAGAAACTCCAGGAGCTTGGCAGAATGCACTTATCGGGTGTCATTTACCCTCTAACGCTGTACAATTCATATTTACCATTTGATTCACATGAAGTTTAGCATTGACTCAAAAAAGTGTTGGTGACAGCATGTCTAAATCATGGTAAAATTGTATTGCATCCCAATCTGCCTACTTATACTATCCACTAAATGTATGTACTCTTTTTGTGAAGAAAACGTGCATACTTTTGAGTGTGTAGCAAAAGAGTATGCAAGTACTGGGACATACTAACCAGTCCCTCCAGGATTTTGCGATTTTGCAATCGTCGAAATGAATGCAAAAGCAAATTCCGCAATATTCGGAGGAGCATACAATTTTTCAAAATTACGGCAGATTTTCCACTGATTTGGGCCAAGACATATCATGTGACATCATCACAATGCGCATTCAGCCAAAGTCCTCTTCCATTCACATGCTGTTGTATGGACTGACTAACACGTCGTGTAATGAAAGAGAATGTTGTTGCCTAGTTACATGCACTGTCACCATAAACAAACTCCTTGTTTCATTTCAACTTTTCTTCATTCACTATTCCTTATATAATTTATACTATATAATTTAATTAACCATTTCCTTGATTTATTTTCCCACATTTCATTTACACCTCTCGTCCGCCATGTTTGCAGGTTGAATTCAGTGAAGCAAACCGTCACAAAACTCCTCCTCTCTTGCACAAGGAGTTGTGGGCAATATTAGCTGAAAAAGTGTGCACAGATCAACACTTCAAAAATGTACCGGAAATAGTAGACAATCCGGGTACCTTTAGGATCCTCATTTCGACATACTGCCATTTGGAACACACTAATTCTAATCTCGGATACTATTTAGGACGGATAGTAAGCGAATTGAGACACAGCATATAATCTCGGTTTAAGACAAGTGCTAGCACAGTGGGTAAGGTACTGGTCTACTGAACAGGAGGTTGTGAGTTTAAATTCCACCACCATCAAGCAAATAATGTCAATGTGCAGAAAAAAAAAAAGTCATACATTCACCATACACTTTGTTAGGAATACCTGTACCCCTGCACATTCATGAAACTATCCCTGTCAGTCAAACATGTGGCAGCTGCACAATGCAGAAATCCATATACATACAGATCAAGAGCTTCAGCATCAGAATGGGGAAAAAATTTGATCTCAGTGACTTGATCGTGGCATAGTTGTTGGTGCCAGACAGGAGTGGAAGTTCTGTGGGCAGAAGTGCCTTGTTGATGAGACCAGGTAATGTTGTGGAACCCAGTGTGGTCTGCTTTTGTAGCCCATCTACATTAAGGTTGGACGTGCTGTGTGCTCTGAGTGGTTATGTGTGGAGGCACTGACTGAGAAGTGGATGATAGGGAAGCTGAAAGCTATCATGGACAATGCTTCTCACCCTCTCTATGCTGAGCCGAGGAGGCTCAAGAGCACATTCAGCCACAGGTTCATCTAAGCCACATGCCTCAAAACGTCTGGGGGGGCTCTTTCATGCCATCAGCCATCAGCCATCAGACTCCACAATGCAACAAGCACCTCCTACTTTACTGACTCACAGACACACACACTCAACAATTAATTGTCATTGTCATTCTACAGATATCGCTTGTAATTACTCATATGTAAGTCACTTCTGCTAAATGAATAAATGTATAAAATGTATAAATGTGCATTGCATATGTATATAATACCAAGTATACTGCACATGTATATATATAAATAGAACTCTAGCATATGTACATTCACACAGATCTATTTTACTGTTTCTAATATTTCTATTGTTTCTGTTACTTCTGTTATTTCCACTGAATATGTACTTATGGAAATTCTTTTCTTTCTTTGATGTTACTGCTCCTACTTGTGCTGCTGTGTCAATTTGAGTTTCCCCTAAGGGGGATCAATAAAGGTACGTCCTAATTTATCTTGTTTTATCTTGTCTTATCTTAACCCTTCTTATCTCGTCTTGTCTTGTCTTATCTTATCTTATCTAATCTTATCTTATCTTATCTTATCTTATCTTACTGAATCGCCTTCCACCCGCTGAACTGCCACCCACTGGATGTTTTTTGTTTTTCTCACTATTCTGTGTAAAGCAAAATAGGTAGATGTGAACATGAACTATCACGGAACATTAAATGTCACTGTTTTTGGAAAACTCCACCCTGAGCGCAACTGTCTGAGTAGTGCTCAAGTCTGTAGTTATATCTGAGGTCTGGATAGTGATGCACAGTGTCAGTATTAACTTCTCAATACACACGCATAATTCACCTCTGATTACTGCCTTTGGTCTCTGTAAAGCATTCCTTTCATTTTCTTTTAGTTCCTCCATTAAAGCATTGCTACATAAGAGTATGATGTTTGTGTCTATCTGTGTGCATCCTGTCTGTTTAGTTCGTTTTGCAGTGTCCCTGTGTCTGTACAGAAGCTCCTTATGCATTCATCTTTTTGTGAACTGGAAATATCCATGTCAGTATCACTAGTCTAAAAATATCACTCATATTTACTGAGCTTTGTTAAACACAGAACCTGTTTAGCCATTCTCACACTCCCTCTCTTTATCTTTCTCTGCCGGTCTATGGTCAGGCTGTTGGAATGCTGCTTAATAAATGGCCAGTTTTTTTTTTTTTAATGGTTAACAGCCTCGTGAGTGCTGTTATATAAACAAATCATTAAATATCAGCGCAAGTGCGTAAATGCTCCTAATGAGGCCTTGGGGAGGCGTTGTTTGCAGACAGCTCCACAATAGAATAGCAGCAGTGAGAATTTAGGTGTGTGTGTGTGTGTGTGTGTGTGTGTGTGTGTGTGTGTATACGCGGATGTATGCGTCAGCCTGAGCTGAATCCCTATTTTACTCTCATTAATGTTTCCTTTTCTTCACAGAGTGGAATCCATTGTGCTTAAATTGACCATGCTGACCCCTGCACAAGTGCAGTGTGTTTAATTTTTAAAGCTGGATAGTCTCGTGGTCTTTTTGGTCTGCCTCATGCTTGTCCAAAGCCAGATTGTGTCCCGCCCTGCCTCTGTGCTTGTGAAAAAAACAAGATAGATGGAAGGACACAAGAGGTCGGTATTCAGAGGCTTATTTGGATGTGCACTTAACAGTGATGTCTCTTTCTGCATTCGCATCTGCTTTGGGGAAAACAGGTGAGGGGAGAAGCACTCCAGCTGCATTGTCTGGCTTCAAAACTGCCCATCTTCATTTTTATTTCACCCAGTTTTTAATCCTATCTCTGACGTCCAGGCACATCCATCTTAAACGAGTGTTCATTCATTTTTCAATCTGAATTAAAGAGAGAGCAGTTGAAAGGTTCTTGGCTCCGGGGCTATTCTAGCACAGCGCGGTGCGGAGAGGCCGGAGCGGATGCGGTGCACTGCGGTTATGGCAGCTGAAGAGAAAATGCCTGTTATTTTTGGCGTGTGGTTTCGAAGCAGCTGGAGCTGTGCATGCAGTAGCATCGGTTCCATGTTGCACAACCTCACCATGTGCTCCTGAACCACCAGGCACTTGCTGGCTCATACAGTACAGAGAAATCTCCTGGTTGATCAGTGACACATGTCAGCGCTATTAATCAATGTCCCGTGGTCTGTATTGTGGTGGAGGACAGCTGGAAAGTACAATCATGTGCCATCATTAACCAGTGTCAGTAGATCTCAGGATGATTCATGAGCATGCTTTTGACATTTCCACAAAACCTATTCCCTTTCTGAGCACACGTTTGTAAGAGGAAGACAAGCAACATTAAAATATTCATAAATCTTGGTCTGATTTTTCAGTAGCTTATAAGATGCATACGGCTTTTGTTTATGTTAAGAATATGCAAGTGAATAGCTACTGAAGGTCTTACACACTCTGAAATTCATAATGCTGTTTTACAAAACATTTCCATGGAAAGCGATTATGCATTCATTATTTTACACAGAGCACTTTTGCTGAACAGTGTGTGTCAGTGTGTGCGCACTTATACATTTGTGTATTGTGTGTGTGTGCGTGTGTGTGTGTGTGTGTGTGTGTTTGTGTGTTTAGGATTATTGGATAGAACAGAAGCTTGCCGAGAGGCTTTAATAATTTTTTTTCTGTAAAGATTTGAATTCCTTCGCTTGCTGCGACTTACTGTTTGAATGTCAACTGTCCCAAGCATGACAGCGCTTTTTTGTATTAGCATTTAAAAAGAGAAAACAACTCTTACTGACTGTGTTTCCTTAACAGCTCCTTCAAAGATGCAGAATTTCTTACTGTATAGAATTGAACTGTATTTTACTCCATTAACATGGTTTAATTTAGACAAATCTGGATTGATAGCTCTTTTATAATGGATTATTTAGTGTCTAGTTTTCAGTTGTTTTATTTATTTATTTATTTTTTTGTAAGGATGTCTATATCTCGATTATGAGCATGTGAATGCTGAAAAAAAATGCAAACGTTGTCTCAGCAGTGTCTAGCTGGTCTTGGAGTTGAACCCTTCATCTAATAACAGGCACAGGTGAAGTGTTACTGAGGATATATTGATATATTTTTACCTTGGAGAATAAAGCTATTTGCGAATTTCAAGGATAATTTACATTTACTGCATTTGGCAGACACTCTTATTCAGAGCGACTTACATTTATTTCGTTTATACATCTAAGCAGTTGAGAATTAAGGGCCTTGCTCAAGGGCCCAACAGTGGCAGCGCTGGGATTTTGAACTTATGACCTTCTGATCAGTAGTCCAACGTCTTAACCACTGAGCTACCACTGCCTATAATATTAGTTGCCCTGCTAATTTCAGATGGACTTAAGCTCACAAGATGATTGATAATATCTCCAGAAGATTTGTATTATGAGAAAGGCTCTTTACTTTCCAAACCAGAAAGCCTGATCTCAGTTTGGTTGTGTAAGTAGTCCTGCCAAAAGTGTTGCTCAGAAATCTGCTTTGCTTAGCATCTCAACCATAAACAGCCAAATGCATGTTTCCAAATGTTTAGCAAAGTGTGCTGATGTACTTTCTTTAATAAGGTGAGAACGCAACAATCAAAGCAGTAAACTAAACATGCCGTGTATATTGGGTTGGCACATTTTTAAGTGTGCTGCTAAACTGACCTGAGAGGTACAAGCTGAGCTAAAGGACAGAGCTGAAATGCTGGATATTTGGACTAGTTATTTATATAATTATCATAATCATTTATTTAGCACCAGCTCCATGTTCTCCATACTTGATTTTGTGTGATTTTTTTTTTTTTTTTTTTACCAATGAAGGAAAGCATTTTATGAGTATATTTTCAGTGGTAAGTGCAGAACATTTTTTCTTTTTCTTTTTTGTTTGTTTAATGGGGGAACAGTGGCTTAGTGGTTATCACATTTGCCGCGCCCCTCCAGGGTTGGGTGTTTGATCCTGCTTCTGGCCTGTGTGCGCAGAGTTTGCATGTTCTTGGGTTCTTCAGGGGTTTCCTCCCCCAGTCCTGCATTGTAGGCTGATTGGCATTTCCAAATTGTCTGTAGTATGTGAATGTGTGTGGAATTGT
The DNA here is from genome assembly GCA_023630585.1 of Cranoglanis bouderius. Taxonomy (NCBI): domain Eukaryota; kingdom Metazoa; phylum Chordata; class Actinopteri; order Siluriformes; family Cranoglanididae; genus Cranoglanis; species Cranoglanis bouderius. The sequence continues at coordinate 13,548,073 of CM042536.1, read as the reverse complement.
GCCCTGTGATGGGTTGGCACCCTGTCCAGGGTGTCCCCCATCTTGTGCCCCGAGTCCCCCTGGGATAGGCTCCCCATGACCCTGTCTAGGATAAGCACATACAGAAAATGGCTGGATGGATGTTTGCTTAATTAACCAAACCAAATAGCAAACAAATCCAAAATCATCTATTTAAGTTTGATTCAGATTTGGCAAATGGACTATGTTATATGAATAGTTATGAAAGTATTTTCCAAAAGGTCTGCAGAACAGAATATGAATGTGCTCTATTTCTGTTAACTGCAAACAGTTGTTCTGAATTTAATACGTCTTGTCTTTTTGATACTCCAAACTTTCCATCTCCATCAAGTGTTTAAAAAATACTAAAACATTTTCTCATAATATTTTCTTTTTCTTTCAGAATTTCCATTCAGGTTTTCTTGTGCACCACAATGACTCATGAGTCAACTGCACTTTTCTAAAAATACACATGACTGTAGTACAATGGTTCATTGTTGGTGTTTTCAGAATAATGTTATACTTTTATTCAGTGAAAGTGAAACTATCAGGTATGATCAGTGTTAATATATTGAACCCTCGTGACAGTTATGCGTGATGAAGCTGAATTAGATTGAATGCATTTGTGGACTTACAAAAGTCTCCTTCCTCTCCCTCTTCTTCCCCCTTTCCATTTTCTCAGTGAACTAATCCTCTCTAACGTGGATGCTGATGTTTCCGGTAATTGGCAGTGCCACGTGACCAGTTCCCGTGGCAACAGCTCCATTGGCATGGAGATTGTGGTTTTGGAGACGTCTGCTCTGTACTGTTCTGCAGAGAGGGTGACCGGCAACAAAGGTGACTTCAGGTGTGCAAAGGATAAGAAACACAAACCCATCGTTTCACAATCCACAACACACACACACACACACACACACACACACACAATAATCATGCATACTTTTTTGAGCTCAAGATGCAATATATCCACAAGGTTAATCAAAAGCGTATACAATGGCATTCTTAGCAAGCAACAAATCTTCTGTGGCATCACAATCCAAATTCTGCATAAATCAGCAAATTACACACCTCTCATTTTTTATGATCATTAACTATGTCTATGGCTGGCAGGGCACCACTCAGTAGTTAATGAGACAAAGCCGACTGCCTCGCTCTGGCTGAATTTCTCAGCACTGCTGCTTCTGCTGTACTGTGTGCTCTTTTTTAAATATTATTTCCCATGCTTTAGTTTCCCAAACCTTCTATCTAGCTGCACTCTGCTGCCACAGTTGCTGCACAATATGGATGTAAAGGAAAATCAGCTCATTGTTATGGAGAAAAAAACAGCACTGCATATTTGTTACGACAAGTAATGACCAGCCCCAAAATTATGTTTTTTCATTTGACAAACATGGCCCTTTAGCATTAATTGACTCTTGTCTCGTACAATTTTTTAAAGCCCAAACTGGAACATGAGTTAATATTTTTGTATGCTTATTAGAATGCATGGAGAGTATTTTAAAATTATATTTTGAAATACCATTGTTCCCTATCAAAAGCTACTCTCGATGCTGCGCATCAAACACTAATGAGAACATTCTTTGTTTGACCGGTTGCGAAGTATGTGTGTCAAACACGCCAAGAATTTGGCCTAAATAACCTCGGTGAGTTACGTCATTGATAACGTGCACCTGCAGGTTATAAATAGACGTGAAACAGGCATACCTTCAGGTTTCTTTGTCTTCGAGACTGCTTTGTGTGTGTGTGTTGTCTTGGTAAGTGGTAAATTATTCCGGATGATGATCCGCACGATTTTTGTTTGGAGTGCCTCGGGAAAGAGCATGCTATTGCTGCTCTTGAGAATGCTGAGTGCGAGCACTGCGAGAGAGCACCGCCTCTGAGCGCTCCTCACGCGACGACAAGGCATTTCGGGAGCTACTCGAGGTTGTCACTAATGCGGTGGCCAGGCTTAAGTTAGACTGCTCACAGGAGTAAGAGAACCACAGGCACTCCAAACTAGATGACAGATTTCTGTCGGGTGACCAAGATCCCAATATCGATCTCCCCCCTTTTTTCCCAGACCTCCATAGGAGTTATCCCGCTCATGGAGTAAGCATTACTCCCCGCGTATCTTTGATGTCGATCTATTCGACTATCGTGGGTGCTAAGGCGCATGGGTATGTGAAGATGCCTCAGGTTGGGGAGACGCTCGCGCTATCTCTCCCCTGGGAGTGCGTCGTCACTTAAGAAGCCGATCCTCCCCACCAAGCCTTGCAGGGTAACATTGTCGCTGGTGGGGAAGGCATTTCAAGCAGCGGGTCAGGCTGGTGCTGCCCTGCACACCATGGCGGTTCTGCAGGTGTTCCAGGCTGACCTGCTGAAGGACCTGAGCATGGAGTATTAGTGAGGAGGTGTTTTTCAGAGCTTGGCCATTCTGTGGCAAGCCTTTTGCACGCTCGCTTTTCATGCTCCATACTAGAGTTAGAATCCCAACCTCAACAAAAAAAACAAAACAAAAAAAACGTCACTCTTCAAAAATTTGTTGAGTTCCTTCACCGTCGTGCTCAGGCATCAGGGCTGTCATCCACCCAGCCCCGACCCAATCCGGTCTCTCTGTGGCAAGAGTCACAGAAGCAGAGTGTGGTGAGCCGTTTGCCCCCTCATAGGGACTGGGAAGCGGCTCGCCGACCTCAGCAGCCCAGTAAGAGGCCGGACCTCAGGCCGATCATTTCGTCCGGGGAAACGTCCTGAGGGTCAAGTCCTCGGAACTGTGGGGGTGTGCCCCTCCGGGGAGGAGCACGAGACGTTCCAACGGAAGTAGACGCTCCTTTCTGGCACCCTCAGGAGGGTCACTGGTGTTTCGGGGAACAGCGGCCTCCAGCCAAACGTTAGGTGTTCGGTTGCCTCCTGCCATGCTTCAGGACACCAGACACCTAACACCTTCCCATCTAAGCAAAGTGTCAAAACTAGTGCCCCTCTCAGAGAAACTGGCAGCGTGGAAGCTAGTGCCAAGTATCTCTCCATGGGTAGAAAGGACTGTAGAGAAAGGCTACAGGATTCAGTTTGCATATCGGCCTCTGCGTTTCAACGGCGTGGTCTCCACTTCCATGAAACTGGAACGAGCCCATTTTTTGACACAGGAATTGCAAGCTTTGCTGGACAAAGGGGCCATAGAATGTGTTCCCCTACCAGACAGAGAATCAGGCTATTACAGCCGGTATTTTTTGGTTCCCAAGAAAGATGGGGGGTTGCGTCCAATTTTAGATCTTCGTGGGTTGAACCGCTACCTCAGAACATACAAGTTCAAGAGCTTGACGATCAAGATGATTGTGTCTCAGATCCAGCCAGGGGACTGGTTTGTCACAATCAATCTCAAGGACGCATATTTTCATATAGAAATCTTGCCACAACACAGAAAGTTCCTGAGGTTCGCTTTCGGGGGCGAAGCTTACCAGTATCGGGTTCTTCCATTCGGCCTAGCTCTGTCACCCCACACATACACAAAATGCATGGATGCAGCACTGGCTCCTCTGTGACTCCAGGGCATCCGCATTTTAAATTACATAGACGACTGGCTGATTCTGGCTCAGTCTCAAGAGCTGGCGCTTCGACATCGGGATGTCGTCCTAGCTCATCTCAAATCTCTGGGGTTGAGACTCAACGCCAAGAAAAGCATTCTCTCTCCTGCTCAAAGGACAACGTATTTGGGGGTTGTATGGGATTCAATCACGATGCAGACACAGCTTTCTCCTGCATGCATCGAATCCATTGTAAATGCCCTAAAGAATATCAAGCTAGGCCAGAGAATTACGATTTACTTCTTTCAGAAGCTTTTAGGTCTCATGGCAGCTGCATCCACGGTGATACCCTTGGGTCTCCTGCACATGAGATCGTTTCAGTTGTGGCTCAGAGCCAGGGGATTTCATCCAAGGGATAATCCCCAGAGGCAATAAGGGTCACGCTCCAGGGGCTTTGTACCCTTTCTATGTGGTTCAGACCCCGGTTTCTGACTTTGGGTCCCACTCTAGGTCCGTGTTGTCGTCACAAGATGCTAACGACAGATGCTTCCCTCACAGGTTGGGGTGCGGCCTTGGGTGGGTGGCCGTCCAGCCCAAGGGATCTGGAGAGGTCATCTTCTCGACTGGCACAACAATTGCCTCGAAAAGATGGCTCTATTTCGGGCTCTGAAATACTTCCTCCAGCAGTTAAGAGGCTACCATGTCCTTGTGCAGGTGGACAATGGTGCACCACGTAGACCCAGTTCACTGCCAAGTTTCAGTGCTGGAGTTCCTGCAAGGGAAATTATCCTCAGGCACATGTCCTGGTACTCTCAGAGTCTATGTGGCCGCCATTTCGGCTTGCCATGCTCCGATTGATGGGGTTTCTGTGGGAAAGCACCCTCTAGTCGCTCATTTCATTCGTGGAGCCAAGTGGTTGAGACCGTCAACGAGAGCTACAGCCCCTTCGTGGGATTTATCTATAGTGCTCGAGGGTCTGATCGGCACACCTTTTGAACCACTAGAGTCAGCACCTATCAGGTCTCTGACCCTAAAGATGGTTTTTCTAATGGCTATTACTTCTGTGAAGAGAATTGGGGATTTGCAGGCTCTGTCAGTCCCGTGGTCCTGCCTAGACTTTGCCCCTGGGCTGGTCAAAGCTATCTTGCATCCTCACCCTAATTACCTCCCGAAAGTTCCATTCTCGACCATGCATCCGGTCATTCTTGAAGCCTTTTCTCCTCCGCCTTTCACGACTACGGAGCAGGAAAGACTTCACTTACTGTGTCCAGTATGTGCTCTTCAGATTTACGTCCACCGCACCAGCCAGTGGCGTAAGTCGGAGCAGCTCTTCATATGCTATGGAGGCCGCAATCGGGGGGCGGCTGCCACTAAGCAAACGGTGTCTCATTGGGTGAGGGATGCCATTGCCCTAGCCTACGAGGCGCGTGGTCAAGCTTCGCCGCTAGGTGTTAGAGCTCATTCAACCAGGGGGGTTGCATCTTCTATGCCTTTAGCAAAAGGTGTCCCCCTTCAGCAAGTGTGTGATGCGGCAGGTTGGTCCTCTCCGCACACATTTGTCAGATTCTATAGTTTGGATGTCCATGATACTCCAGGCTCACATGTCCTTGAGTCAACATCCCTTAGGCATGTCTGAGACCTTCTTCAATGTTTGTGCGCACACACTACACAACCTTGGGGCCTCAGACACTTCCAGTGTGGCGGCGTTGGTATTCTCATTCCCATTAGCGTTTGATGCACAGCATCGAGAGTAGCTTTTGATAGGGAACGTCTCGGGTTACTTGACTGTAACCCTGTTCCCTGAAAAAGCGGGAACGGGATTGCTGCGCCTCAATGCCGCACTGCAGACGTGTCTGGCATCTCTCAGACAAAGTGTAACCTGAAGGTATGCTTGTTGCACATCTATTTATAACCTGCAGGTGCACGTTATCAATGACGTAACTCACCGAGGTTATTTAGGCCAAATTCTTGGCATGTTTGTCACACATACTTTGCAACCGGTCAAACAAAGAATGTTCTCATTAGCGTTTGATGCGCAGCATCTCATTCCCATTTTTTCAGGGAACAGGGTTACAGTCAATTAACCCGAGACGTACTTAATACTTTTATCTAGTACAAGTTCAATATCAAAGAAATATTTGCATAATCTTGGCACCAATGCAAGGATAATATTATATTTCTCAAGCATGATTTAATATAAGTGAAATGCATATACTGTATATATACTAATGCATATACTAATTGAGTCTTTATATGATGAAAACAATTTCTAATAGGAACAATATGAATAATTATAAGCAACTGCGTAAACATCAGTATAGAAACATTTATTATATCATATTATATTATATTACAGTCATTTTGGCCTCTTCTGCAACTCTAAACCAATACACTAGTGATCTAAAGTGCATTTAGTGTTGCAGATCTGACGCTGCTCTTATGTCCTACAGGTGGCCTAAAACCCAGGCTGGTTTAATGGTCTTTCTTCACTGTGCCACAGCCTCCTACAGCTCTCACGAGAAGAGGGCGTGGCGTAGGTGTGATAAGCAGGGCCGATGGGCAGAGGACGACTACAATCAGTGCCCTTACTCAAGAAATTTCACCCGCATGCTGCATGAACTTACACAGGTGGGCTGAAATGATTAACATCATCAGTTGTTCACGCTGGGAAAAACAACAGTTGGGCAGAGACTGCATTTATTATGATAATAGACCAGAACACCTGTTGAGTCCTGCTAAGATTTGCCTAAACATTCCCATGGTTGAAAGATTAAATTTAGCTGGGATCAGTTTCTATTAATTCTATCCTGCAGATAATGTGATGTGGTACTAGGGTCGCATGGATGACATCTCCAAATGGGATATTAATGAAATAGCCACAAAAATGTTGACAGTTTTTTTTCCTCTCTCCTCTTCAGAAGAAAACCTGTCCAAAGTGTGCTGCACAGTCTGAGTCAGTACTTGCTAGCTTTACTGACTCTACACTTACAGTACCCTTCACTAATACTGGCACCCTTGGTAAATATGAGCAAAGAAGGCTGTGAAAAATGGTCTTTATTGTTTAACCTATTGATTTTTTGTTCAAGAAATAAAAAAAAATACTCTGCTCTCATGGATATCAAACAATTGCAAACAAAACACAGGTTTATCAAAAAAATATATTTATTAAATATAGGTGTGCAACAATTTTTGGCACCCCTATGAATTCATATAAGAAAAATATATTTGAAGTATATTCCCATTGATATTTTACATTTTTTTTAGTACACCTGGGTGACTAGGAACAGGAAATTGTTCAACCATGACTTCCTGTTTCACAGGGGTATAAATATGAGGTAACACATAGGCCAAATTCCCTTAGTCATTCATAACAATGGGTAAGACCAAGGAATATAGCTGTGCTGTGCGGCAAAAGGTTGTTGAGCTTCACAAAATTGGAAGTGGCTATAAGAAAATAGCACAAGCATTGAAAATACCCATTTCCACCATCAAAGCAATAATTAAGAAGTTCCAGTCAACTGGAAATGTTATGAATCAACCTGGAATTGGATGTGTGTCTATATTGTCTCAACGCACTGTGAAGAGGATGGTTCGAGTGGCCAAAAAATCTCCAAAGATTACAGCTGGAGAATTGTAGAAGTTAGTTGCATCTTGGGGTCAGAAAGTCTCCAAAACTACAATCCAAAGTCACATAGATCACCACAAGTTGTTTGGAGGGTTTCAAGAAAAAAACCTCTACTCTCATCCAAAAACAAACTCAAGGGTCTTCAGTTTGCCAGACACTACTGGAACTTCAAGTGGGATCAGGTTACCAAAATAGAGCTTTTTGGCAATAAACACTAGATGTGGTTTTGGTGCACACAGAGCGGTAGCCATATGGAAAAGTACCTCATGTCCACAGTTAAATATGGTGGTGGCTCTTTAATGTTTTGTGGCTGTTTTTCTGCCAGAGGACCTGGACATTTTGTTAGGATACATTGCATCATGGACTCTATCAAATATCAACAGATATTAAATGAACACCTGACTGCCTCTGCCAGAAAGCTTAAAATGGGCTGTGGTTGGATCTTCCAGCATGTCAATGATCCAAAACATACATCAAAATTAAAACAAAAATGGTTTACCGACCACAAAATCAAGGTCCTGCCATGTCCATCCCTGTCCCCTGACTTGAAACTCAAAGAAAACCTGTGGGGTGAACTGAAGAGGAGAGTCCACCAGCATGGACCTCGAAATTTGAAGGATCTGGAGAGATTCTGTATGGAGGAATGGTCTCAGATCCCTTGCCATGTATTCTCCAACCTCATCAGGCATTATAGGAGAAGACTCAGAGCTGTTATCTTGGCAAAGGGAGGTAGCACAAAGTATTAACTAAAAGTGTGCCAATAATTTTTGCACACCTATATTTAACAAAGATTTTTTTTGATAAACCTGTGTTGTGTTTGCAATTGTTTGATATCCATGAGAGCAGAGTCTTTTTGTGAATTTTTTTAACAAAAGATTAAACAATAAAGACAATTTTTCACAGCCTTCTTTGCTCATATTTACCAAGGGTGCCAATATTAGTGGAGGGCACTGTATCTCATGTTATCTACTTCTGAAATGCATCTTGAAAGTATCATGGTTTCTCTCTTTAACGAATACCGTGGTGTCTGTTTTGGTTTCAGTTCTAGTCTTGTCTGCACCCATGTCCTGTCATGGGCTCGTTGCCCAGTTGTGTTCACCTGCTCTGTGTTTAGTTCTAATTAGTTTGTTTATTCATACCCTGTTATGTCAATGTATCATTGCAAAGTCTTGCCATGCATTACTAGTATTAAGCCTTTTTTTATGTATCTAAGTGTTTTCTCATTCTGGAATTTATGTTTTTTGTACTTCCTGGTTTTGACCCTAGTTTTCATTCCTCGTTTCTAATTATGGATAAGCCCTGTTTACTGGCCTGTGATTTGGCCCACACTATGAACTTGGATTATGATTCTTGGATTTGCCCCAGTAAATCATATACTTGTTTACACACTTGCATCCTGCCTCTAATTACACATTACAAATAGCTACACTTGTGTACGTGTCCGGTCACATAGCCTGTCTGATTTGTCAGTTGAACAAGCAGATTTTATTCTATGCATAGCTGATATATTTGTGTTTTATAAACTTTTTTTTTTGCTGCTCCATACCACTAATTAAATAAATACTTTGACATTTAGATTTGCAGCAAGTGCTTTCTATGTATCTAATAAACATCTTTATCAAGATCATTATAATTATTGACAGGAAATGCCTAGTTACCTATACTGTAGTGAGATTGTTTATGTTATTTAATTGAAACAATTTAAAAAATAATTTAGACTTAACTTGGCTAAACTAAGTGAAATTTATTCATCGCCTTGCATAACATAACATTGTGCATCTTACAAACTCTTAGTCCTGGGATATTTGAGGTGGTATTTCAGCAGATGCTATTTCATATTTTAAAAGCCACATAACCTCCTGGAATGCTATCATTGCAGTCTTCTCTACTCCAATTGGACAGATCTCATTACTCTGCCAAAATTTGGACACAGATGCTTGGAGACTGCTAGACTAGTAACACTGTCCACACAGATAACCTACATTCAACACGAATGATTTACTTGCTAATGTAGGGTTAGTATAATGGCCTTTTTCCACACTGGTTTTTGTGTTATTACATAACAGAAATGCTCACTTTTACCCCAAAGCTCTCAAAAAAAGTCACTGTGTCACATTCTGAAATGGTGATAGATTAGAAGAGGTGCATGTTAGTATTCTCAGGCATTACAACTTTAGATGATGTCCCTCTAAAACAAGCATATTTGACTACTTGTATAAATGATTAAAGGTTATATGAACACTATGAACTAAAAAGAGTGATCTTACATTTGAAGAAATAATCCTTTTCTCATTATGTACATTACAGAGGTTAAGTGTTTTCTCTATCTCTCTCCTACACACACACACAGATACCAGTGAACACCTCCAATGCTCTGCTCCTGGCCCAACAGCTTTCCTCCATCACTAGCAATGCAACAATGTTTGATGACATGATGGACGTCATCTTTATCACACATCTTGTTGAGAGAATCACACGTCTTGTGGATCGCCTCCGAGAAGTAAGGGCTTTCCCCAGCCTGCTCTACACAATCGATTCCATTTACCGTGATTCATCTGAGCCATTCAACATTTTAACTCATTTGGAAGTTTCTATTTTTGTACATTCTGTGTCACATTAGAAAGAATCAGTAAGTTGGAAAAGATTATTAAAGACCCAGGCTTAAAGCTGCTGTTTTAATAGTCTTTGCTAAATTTCTCCAGCCTTAAAGTCCCAGGCATTCAACCAAACCTCTATCCAAAGCCACGACTTAAAAAAAAAAATATGCATACAAACTGTACAATGGTATGAAAAAAGTGTTACAAGAGACCAGCAGTGCTTTTTGATTCATGCAGGCAGTTACACACCTGATTTCAGATCCAACATTCTGCACTGCTTACACTAATTAAATTTGTAGCTATAACCTTGTGTGCCTCTGCGTAGTTGGATCAAAAGTCTGCTCCCACAAAGGTGCTTTTGTAAGTTCCTTCCAAACAAACAGCGTTCACATGTTATGTAACTGACTAGAGGAAAGCAAATATGCCTGGCTTGAGTATAACTATACAGCTAATTATGTCATGTACATTATAATGTTACAATTTGGGGTGATAGCAAATTGCACCAGAGGTTATTAAGCAAAATTACAAGCTAGTGAGTAGAAACATCTGTTTTCAGGCTTTCTCTCAGCACTGAAAAGCCACACTTTTTTATGTGTGTTGCTCATTTTTCTTGGTCCCACTCCTTTCTGGCTGATTTGTTTGTTTTTTTTTCTTCTTTTTTAAGCTAGTGTAATCCTTGGCATATCTCAGCCACAGCCACAACTTGTATGAGTTTCCCATGAACATGCAAAATATTTGGCATGCACTGATCAACCTTGTAGAGAAGTTACCTTATTGGTTAACATTCAGATTTTTAGTTGCTTATGACAAAGCAGAAAGTTTTAGTGCTAGCTATCTGCATTCCAATATAATGATCCGTAGTAAAGAATCATTTAAAAACATAATCATAAATATTTACACATTTCCAAAATTTCTATATTTCTTGCCTGCTTATTTGGGAAAGCACAGTCAGTGCACTTGCTTTAGAAATACTGATTATTTCCACTAATATAGTCAGAATTACAGTAGTACACATACAACAATGCAAGGTAATTAGTGTGTTTTTTCTTTCGTTTCTTTGTCTTAGAGAGTGATGTAATAAGCTGTTTGCACCTGCTTTCTCATTTCTCTCCCTCATTTGTATGCATTTGTGGGATGATCGAGCAAAAAGTAAGAAAAAATATGGGGAAAATGGAGAAATGGGAGGTGCAGCTTATTATTTATTCCGTTCATTGTACTAAACGTTGGGCAATTACCATGGCCAGTTTTCAGTGTTATTTTGTCCAATTCCCAAAACTACAGCATCTCAGATGCCCTGATCTGTATAGACGCTGTTTAGCTGTTGCCAGTATCTGAGCTGTAAAGATGCTGTATAGTTGTTGCCACCTTTTTGGACTTTTGTTCTGTCTGTTTTTTGTTTATTTTCGTAGATATTCTTTATTTATTACAAAAATGTATTAGTACAAGACCATTTCATGACCATGGCAAAATAACTATTCAGGAAAATGATATGTTTTAATACTGCTTGTCTATGGACTGCTTTTGTCATTACATAAAACCTTGAATGTCACCTCGTGAACGATGATATCAGAATTGCTTTAAAGCCTCTGTGAAGGTAGCTTTTTAACAAAGCTGTTTGTGAACGTTCATTCATTGTAAATTGGCTTTCTTATCAAAGACTCTACTGTTTTAATGCTTTGTAGTGTGTACGTTCAGTGGCTTCATTAAATTTTTAAAAGCTTTCTAATTTGTAGTTGACGTCACTGTAACGAAACTTGAACTTGCTCATTCAATTAAGTTGTAACATTTTAAAACATTACCTCCATAATGAAATCATTTTAAATTCCTCTGACATTGCATATGCCATATGGCTCAGTAATGTGAATTTCCGTAAAATCCCTAGATTACATTTTTTTTTTTTTTTTTTTTTTTTTTTTTTATGAAGAGAAGAAAGAGACCACCTTGGTTTCACTACTAAAGCACTGCACCCTGGGAGCTCCTCTAGTGTCTGGTTCAGAAATCTATAGCTGCCATGCAATTTACAGACATACTACATGTTATTAACTTTTGTGTATAGTCTTATGTTACTTATGTTGTAAATGTATGCTTGTGGTGTTTTTAGCATTTCAAAAGTAGCAAATGGCAGGATTCTAAAGAGGGGAAGTCTGATTAGGCTTTGGCCTTCCTGGAGGAAACTGTAGGGTTGTGGCTGTCTGAATGAATTCAGAAACTTAGTTGGCTAGCTGTAGGGAAGTTTACTTTAGGCACACAAGAAAAAGTTCTTACCTTGCACAGTGCTACTACAGCTTAAGGGGATCAGAGCAACATATTGACATATACTTACAGCCCTGGAGGACTGTATTTGTGTATAATTATACCCATGTGGCATTAATTATTAAACAGATTTGCAGACATACCAGTAGGTATTTGCTAAGCTAGCATTTCTGTTTTCATATGCATCAGTTGGAACATGTAGACCTGCATCTCAATATAGATCTTTTATGAAAACATTCTCAAGCTCAAAATAAACAGCTATTTCTGCTTTTCATGATCGCAGTATACTTCAGATGAGTATACTGTAGATTTAAATCTTATTTTCTGGAAGGCAGTTCATATTAAAAAGAAGTAAAATATTTCCATTCATAGCCTTTTATAATGCATAAACAGCACACATTATGCTCCCGCTATTTTATATTTAGACAAGAAAAGCATGAATTAATTCAAGTTATGTAGATTTTGTTAGCTGTCTTGTAGGACACAGTAGAACTCCAGAAGTCAGATATTCATTACATATTTTCTTAAATGAGTGTGATGATTATAAGTAGCCTCTGTTTTACTGTTATTAGGTGAGTTGTTGAGAATATTTATCACACAAGGATCATTCAGTTAATGGTGGATGATTTACAGCACCTGAGTTAAAGAAGATTTAACAGGTGGAGTGATTGAATTTGGCTTATTGGAATAGTTTATCAAATCCAACACTTATTGTAGTCTTCTGTCTCTGTCAGTCTCTGTGTCAGCCAGTGCATTTTGAGTTCTACCTGCTATAACGTTTGTTAGAGTTTGGCAGGTAAAATCAACATGGATAAATAAATTGACAGACAGTGTGATTTTGAGGGAGTTGTGTGTTTATTCACAGAAATGTTCACAGCATGAGTTTTGTCATTCATCATAGGTCATACATCTGAATCATGTATTTATCAGCACCTTATCATGACTTTATTAAGTGATATGATGCAAACCACTAATAAGAAACAAATTAAAAGATAAATATAGACTTTAGATAATGATGTAAATATAGATATAAATATAGTTTGATATTTGTATACTAGGGATTTAACCAAATATGAATATATTATTCAGATTGAACAGGTAATGTGTCCTAAACGAATACGAATATAGACATGAACAGTAGGTGTATTATTTATTTATTTATTTATTTTATTTTTTTAAAAAGAAACATGCCAACTTCAGACTAGGTATATGCAGAGGTGGGTAGAGTAGCCAAAAATTTTACTCAAGTACAAGTAAAACTACTTATATAAATAATTATTCAACAGTAAAAGTAATAGTATTAATAATCACTTGAGTTAGAGTAATAAAGTATCCAATGATAAGACTACTCAAGTAGCAAGTTATTTGTTACTTCAGAAATGATTAAAATTAAGGGAAAATCCTGAATCTCAGGGTGTTTTCACACCTGGCTCGTTTGGAGCGTTTATTTCGGAAACTGGTGTGTTTTCTCCCTTGGTTTGTTTTGTTTAGACATATATGAACACGGCAGTCACGCTCGGATCCGCAGCAAAACAACCGGGCCGAGACCACCTGAACGATTGCAAAGAACTCTGGAGCGGTTCGCTTGTGGTCAGTGTACGAATTATACATTGACTTTCCGGGGGGGGGGGGGGGGGGGCAGATGCGTGCTTCCTGTCAACCGCTGTGCCGTATCCTTAAAACAGCACATGAACACAACACTTTAAATGCTATAATACATACAATGCTGTTCAGCTTTATGCGACGAATAGTTCCATGAATGCCTTGAAAAAGTAGTATGTACTTTCTGAACTACTCCTCAACTTACTTGTCTTTTCTTGCCAGTAAAAAACTGCCTTATGTCTGTTCCCTTTCTCTTACTTATGACATCACCAGTGTTAAATGAAATCTGAGTGCAAAAAAGGCCTCTGTTATTTATATAACAGAGGCCAATTTATTACCAACCTATACACAGTTAAAATGGACATTCGTGAATCGTGAGTTTTTGTATGAAATACCGTCTCAGTATGTCAAAATTATATTTAACTGATTCCTAACCATTTCACCGCTGAGTGAATGATCATGAGAGAACGCCCGTGCGCACATAGCTTACTGTTACTATAGTAAAAGATGTAACTTCCATGCGCGAGACGTTTTTTGAGGTTGTAAATTATTTGTTCAAATTCAGAGTTGTATACTATTTTAATTAACAGGATTTTATCTGCTTCATTCACACTCGAGACTTATAGGTAAGCTTCATCTTAATAATTTAACCATAAGCATTTCATTTTGATTGACTGTGCAGGAAAGATATGCTTGACATACAACTATATTTAGATTATGACATTTATTTTCCAAGAAAAAGTGTCTTTCACTCACTTACAGTATTTTCCGTGCTAAACTTTGCATTCGGCCGATTGAGTGCACGACTGCATGGTATTTCCCGCATTTAGCTTACTGCACTCACTCATGCATTAACAATAGTATGACCCGTTTTAGGGGTGGTCAAATTTATATTGACATTTTCTTGTTATGATGTCCTTCAGGGGGGATCAAGCCTTATCTAGGGCAGTCAGACCCCCCGTAATTCGCACCCTGACAGTAACAGGGAACACCACCGAATGTCGCGAAGTAAAAGTACATTTCTGTGATTAAAAATGAACTTGAGTAACAGTATAAGTATGGCCAGTTAAACCTACTCTTAAAGTAAATCCCGATCCATATACCCACCTCTGGGTATATGGATCGGGATTATGGTGATGCAGGACAAAACAACAAAAAAAAGAGACTTGTACTTTATTGTGTAGCTTTAAAGAGCTACTTGCCAAAGCTCATAGGGAGTGTTGCCACCCTGGTTTATAGTAGATTCTGATGAGCTTGGACAGACCTTTTCTGATCTTTCTGCATGGTAACAAACCAAAAAACTTAACTAAATCTGATTAAATGGCTACTGGTGTCAACTCAGTATAACAGTTTCTTGGAAAAGCATCATTGCTTTGAAACAGCTAGCTCACTTACACAGTCACATTCTCTCCTCACGCCAAGTGTTCTTGGGATAGGCTAAAGGTCCACCATAACCTTTCCCAGGATAAAGCGGTCACTGAAGAATGGATGAATGCGTGTTTTGCATAATCAATCTGGGATTTATTCATTAATTAAGTCATTCAGTTAGTCAATCACTTATGTAACATCAGCATGACTAAAAATCTCACATCAGACACAATCTTATCTATGGAATTATTATTATTTTTTAATCGAATCTGATTGTATGAGGTCTTAACCCTGTATTATATTTAATCTTGCTTATTATTAATCAGGGATGCATTGTTTATCTTGTTCTTCCCTCCAGCTAGGAGACTACGTGTACGACATTGCAAGCAACATGATGCAGGTGGACGAGCACTTCCTGTGGATGGCTCAGAATGAAGCTCGAGCCTGCACACGCATCGTACAGTGTGTTGAGCGCATTGCAGACCTCACCTTCAACACACACACCCAGAACATCTCAAAGGTAATGCAGAAATACAGCCTCTTGTACGAAATCAGATTTACTCTCACAGAACTTCTCAAGGGTAATACATGAATACATTACGCCTTTGCACATTTTCACATTCACTCACAGACGGGGCATCTCATAGGCAATGCAATAATGTTCACTCAATTTCCTAGTCATTCACAGTAAGGACAGCTCAAGAGCAATCCATACACATAAACATGAGCATATAAAATACATCATAATAAACATAAACAAATGACTTTGCTTATATGTTATACACTTGCTGTTGTTTGTAAAAGGTAATGCTACATATGCAATTAACTTTTAACAATTAATAATTGAGTTTGTATGTGAGCTGAGTAAAGAATAAAACTCTTTGGGACATGCTCTTATGGGAAAATAATCAACAACAGGTGTGGTAGTTACTGCTCCCACTCAAAGTTGATTATTTTCCAATACCAGCATGTCCTGATTTTTTTCCCCTCTTATACAGTACTACAGCAATTTGACAATGATTATTTAAAAAAAAAAATAAAGAACTGCACATCATGGTTTTCTTGCATCACTTATGTTATAGCAGCCATAAACAGCTTTAAAGTCATTCCCTTACCTGCCTCTCTGTTTTTTCCTCTCGTTCTTGAAGTTAAAAAGGCAAAAAAAAAAAAAAAAAAACCAACAAAAAAACTGCTTGCCCTGAGGAATCTCCAAAAGCATTAATATGAACATGTGGTTTGAATTACAACCAGCACTACTGCCATAGCTGCTGGTATAATTAATCAACACCTTCTGACCAATCAGATTTGAGAATTCAACAGTGCTGTGGTATAAATATTTATAAATATTCATTGGTATAAATATAAATCATGGAGTATGGACACTGTCCTTCATTTAACCTACTTTCATAATTGCTTGTATGTTTCCTGTCCCCGCTATTCACCATAATCAATTTGCACATTGTTTATGTAGGTTACAGTTTGCCCAGTGTCTAATGTGTTGTTTACTCATTGCATATTTCTATCATCAAAGAAGTCCCTGCCTCATTCAGCACAAATGAGTGACAAACAACTAGGAAGAAACTAGGTCATCAGCCACCCTCCTTTTCTCTTCATCTCTCTTGTTCTCTCTCTCTCTCTCTCTCTCTCTCTCTCTCTCTCTCTCTCTCTCTCTCTCTCTCTCTCTCTCTCTCTTTCTCTTTCACACTGCAGGTCTCCCCTAACATAGCTCTGGAGGCCTTCGTGCTCAGGCCTTCGAGTGTAATGGGTTTGTTGTGTACGGTGGTGGCTAATCCAGGTCAGAATACTGGCGCTAGGGTTTCTGGGGTTTCCAGATCACTGGAGGAAACTCTCCTCAATTTCAGATGTCATACAGCCAATGTCACAGGATCACCCAGCGGCCAGCTCAGTCAGGTAAGAGTTAACACTCATAGCTAGCTGCTCTGTTTCCATAAAAATAGAGCCAGCTGGTGAATGTCACTTTACTAATGTTGCCACTTAAAGCCATTTGACCGAAGTCACTTCCTGCTAAAGTCAAGTTCACTGAACATGATGTTTTCATTGAATAGAAACTTCTTTCCTTTTTATACCTCTACCACATAGTCTTTTCAGGTTATTTGTGCGTTTGTCTGAGTTTATTGTTAGCCTGATATCTCAAGAATGTGTGGTTGCATGTTTGCAGGATTTATATGGAATAATCACTGTAACCAGCAGATTAACTGATTAGATTTTGGAATTGATGGGGCACATCAAGGGCACATCAAGGTCAAATGTCTGAAATAGTTTTTCTTCAATAGCTTCCTTCCTGTTTGTCATACAGAGAGGCTACTTACACGTTCATGTTCAGGAACTCAAGGCTCACTTTGGCTGCATTTAAGTCTACATTCTAAAAATGATTACATGTAAAAGCCTAATTGTTTTTTGTTTTCCCTTTTTTCCTTTTTAAAAAAAATCAACCCCATTTGCATGGCAGTGGTGTAATAGCAGTGATGATAACTCTATTTGAACAAAATGAATCTCTGACATATAGAACTAAAAGTATTAGGATGGTTCATACTGTATATACTGTGCTAACTGACCGCTCGGCTGTCACCGTTAGATATTGCTGATATTTCTATCTCCTTCATAATTTACATGTGTGAGTTGCATATTTTGGACAGTAACTCATTAATCAATGTTCCCTGTTTTTTTCATGTTATTCAGCAACTACTGCTGAGATTTTGTCCTAAACAATGAAGCCTTATTAGGCTTGATAAATTGATGAATTTGTTCATTGGGAAGGTTTTTGAAGAAAATAGTTGGTGGTATACTAATACCAATGCTTTATCAGCTTTACTCTACCTGGTGTGTAAAAATAAAAATAGAATTAATAGCAAATATAATAATTTTATTTATTAAATATACTTCACACTGCAATAATTCCATGGTGCAAGAACACTATGTAATAACATAATTTATTTAAGAATATTAACCTTCAACATCAGTCTAATCAAATATTACTGGGTGATCCAGACCCTGAAGTCTTACTGTACAAATGATGTGCCTTTCTCAGATGTTGTTGGTGTTGTGTTGTTAAAGGAAGATAGGGTTTAAGTCATTTATCACTATTTGATATGTCACACTTTACCTTAGACTGACTGAATGATGGAATGATGTTGCTAAACAACTGAGTGACTCCTTTTCCACATATAGGATCCATTTCCAAATGTGTGATGCATAATTGTCAACCATAAGCAAAGCCAATAGTTTAATTATCTGTTAAGGTACTCTATGTTCAGTCAGGGATCAATACACAAATAAGGTAGCATGGTGGTATAGTGGTTAGCACACCACCATAATGGGTAGCACTGCGCTGCCTCACAGTCGCAGGGTCCCCCGGATAGACTCTGTGCTCGGGCTCTATGTAGAGGGTCTCTGCATGTGGGTTTTCTTCCAGGTTCTCCTGTTTCCTCCCACCTCCCAAAAATGTGACAGTATGTTGATTGTCTACTCAAACATTGCTTCTAAGTGTAAAGGAGAATTGTCTCACTTCTTAGTCTTCCTCTGATAGGCTTTTAATCCACTTCGACCCTGACCAAGTGGTTACTGATGAAGAATGAATAAATTTAGAATAAATCAAACTATCTCACTCTCTCTCTAGTTAGGCCAAAGAACACCCACATGCAGTTTTAGAAACAGCGTTATTCAAAGTAATATATTCTTTCTATTCCTCCCTCATGCCCAGTTTTCCTGGGATAGGCTCCAAATCCACGGCAACCCTGACTAGCTAAATACACTACAGATGGTACAGGCTCCTGAAATACACTTTTGACTGGCATAAGTCACACACTTGACTAAAGATTTTGGACTTTTAAATTTTTAATGGCCTCTTTGCCAATGTATTAAAAACGTTTAAAAAAGCACACAAATTTGTAAGCAGCTGGCTGTACATCATGCCTAATTAAACAATATTTGTTCATACCATGGTATGATGCACCTTCAGTGCTAAACTTATGGGAAGTATACACTGAGCACTTTATTAGGAACAGTATACTAATACTGGGTAGGGCCTCCCTTTACTCTCAAAACAGCCTCGATTCTTTGTGGTATGGATTCCACAAGATTCTTGTCCATGTTGACATGATTGCCTCATGCAGTTCCTGCAGATTTTTCAGGTGCACTTTCATGCCATATTCCAAAAGGTGCTCTATTGGATTTAGATCCTGTGACTGGAAAGGCCACTGAGGAACACTGAACTCATTATCACGTCCATGAAACAAGTTTGAGACTCAGATAACCAGTCTGTACAAGAAAAGCATCTCAGAATGCGCAACAAGTCAGACCTTGAGGCGGATGGGCTACAACAGCAGAAGACCACGTTGGGTTCCACTTCTGTCAGCCAAGAACAGAAAGCTGATGCTGCAGTGGGTATAGGTTCACCAAAACTGGACAGTTGAAGCCTGGAAAAAAATCAAGAAACAAGCTAAACAGAATATCACATTTTTCACATGTGAAAAATGATTTAGAGTGAAATGAGGTGAAAGGATTAAAGTCCTGTCATCCATGAGAACTAAATACATGTAACTGTGTTATGGATTTTATTTTATTTGTGCTTAAGGTTTTATTGACAGCTTCTTTTTACCAAATATATCCAAGCGTTTAAAACTGGCAGTGGCAATTTTGTGTGTGGTGTAAGTGTAAACCTATGTGTTTTTGTCTGTTTGTGGTCTTAATCTGTAGTCAGGAACTGTTGACCATTCCCCTTGATGGATGCTGCGTCCTTGTGTCCCTGTCACTTTCAATCAGTACCTTCCAATCTGCCCTCCTGGGGGCCTGTCCCAAATGACAAATCCTCCATCTCACTACACCTACATGTGCACACTACTGTGAGACAGCTAGCCGCCTGGTGTGATGTTTTAATATTTGAACCAGGTCTGCATGTGTGTGTGTGTGTGTGTGTGTGTGTGTGTGTGTGTGTGTGTGTGTGTGTGTGTGTGTGTGTGTGTGTGTGTGTGTGTGTGTGTGTGTGTGTGTGTGTGTGTGTGTGTGTGTGTGTATGTTTATGTATTATTTACTTGTTACTTGTGTATGTACTGATGGAATGTTATATAATTAACTAAGCAGGTGGCATTGGTGCACACTTTCGAATGCATGCACTCATTGAGTCAGAGATAAAAACAATTCTCACACAGCTAACAGCCTGCCAGGGGTAAGCAAGACTTTTCTGCAGAGTAAACGGGCCAGGTGGCACTGTGATGCAGCAAAATTTTACAGCAAGACCAGGATAAATAAGAGGCTAGTGTTTTAGACGAGCCAGAAGGGAGCTAGCGGCTAATGACTTGTAGCTGGCAGGTGGGGAATACGGAGTGAGATGAGCAAGTTAATGCTGTCATTTCACATGCAGTCTGAGACCACTGATTTGGAAGCTTTGGAAGGTTAAAGTGAGGATACAACCAGCGCCAAGCCTCCCTGTCCTCCCCCCGACCTGCCATCTGATCAGTAGCCCAGTCAAACAGCAGGGAGAGAGGGAATGAGCAAGACAGAAAAAGAGTTACAGAGAATCAGAGAAAACAGCAATAGGAGAGCAGAGGAAAGCTGAACTAATAACGCCTTTCCAGTTCCCACTAATCTGGAACATGGACTTGTCTCCGCAACAACATGGTAGCATGTTTGAGGTTCCGTCTCCGTCTGACTTCAGCATGTTATGCCCATAATTAATGCAAAAACTTACTGGAATTGTGAGCATTGATACCTTGAGTAGCATGAATCTGGTTTATCTTCCTGGACTGTAAAGCGTAGCTGGGAATATGAGTCAATCTATGATGTAATGTGATGTGATTATGAAACTAGTCAGAGTTTCCTCTATGAACTTTGCGGCACTGGTTATATTTACATGCAAAGGCAAGTTCCAAATAAGTTCATTATGACTGCAGATTCAGAAGGAACTGTCTATATGTACTCCAAAGTCAGCACTCATTAGAGATAACAAAAGCACATTTCAGGTTGGTTAAACTTAGAAACGAAAGTTCACCTGCTGCCTTAAAAACATGAGTAAACTCAACTTGAAGATAACCTTTGTTTCAACTCAAAAGTAGTCACAGGTAGTCAAGACAATGGATTATTTTAAGTTTAATTTTGAAAACATATAAACTTGAGTTCAATACCCAAAACCTGTCATAAGAATTGGAGTTAGAGAAAAAATGAGTTCACATAAAAATAACTTAATGGGACTATCATGTTTTACAGTGCTGTTAACATGCAAAATGCATACAATACAAAGCAAATGTGTGTGTATGCAAGGAGCAGAATTTAATGTTTCTATCAGCAGCAAAAAAGCTTGGGCGGTGTAATAATGTGCTGAAGTTTGTTTAGCATCAAACCCAATCTTTCAGTCATACTGCAGATGTCCTTATTAAACAGAAGGTGTTTAAGTTTTTTTTTGTCTGGAGTAATTATGCTTCAGAATAACAACTTCCACCCTGAGGTAGTGGTGACTCTGTAGTGAATTGGATTGTTGAGTTCAAATCCCAGTGCTGCCAGAGAACCACTGATGGATCCTTGAGCAGGATCGTTAATATTGATTTACATAGCATTAATCAGATTCACATACTAATTGCTTGTCTGTTTAATGGATTATTTAATGGATTATCTACTATTTAATTGGGTGGAAATTTTGATTTAGGTGGATTGACCAGTTTCAAATTAATTGCCTCCTTCATTAACAGCCCACCTTTGTTTGGGTTTCCTCTGGGGTATCTGGTTTCCTCCCACCTCGCAAAAGCATGCTGTAAACAACTGTTAAATTATTCATGGTCCACTGCCCACTGCTAGTACAGATTTCCTATTTCCTGTGATGATATTTGAAAGATTTTCTAAAAGTGTACTTTGCCACTGGCTGTGACTTTAAACGATGACAACTCCTCAAGGCATAACAAAATAATATGGTTAAAACAGGTCCCTCTTGACTTTTGTGTCTGGGCACATCCACACAGCAGACTCTCAGGGGAGGATGAGTGGGAGTGCTACGCTGATGATGGGCTTTGTATGCATCTCAGACTAAAAGGCAGAAAAAAGGCATCCTTCAGTCTGCATCAGCAAAATCAGAAGTACTCTCTGCTTAAGTGTTGTTTCTGATTGAGGTGTATTGAGCCATTGCTGTTATATCGCTTATGTGTGAGATTGCTTTAAGCTTAAATCTATAGTAAATACATACTGGTGCTCTTGTTAAGTACAGAATAAATTCATGGTGAGTTCTGTGCATGCTGCATGTTCTTGTATGGGTTTGGTGTGTGTGTGTGTGTGTGTGTGTGTGTGTGTGTGTGTGTGTGTGTGTGTGTGTGTGTGTGTGTGTGTATTAGTGATGTGAGAGAGGTTCAGCTAACACACAATGACAGAAGTGAGAGAGAATGCACTTTCACTTATCTGTTTGTCTCTCTGACTGCATCTGCCAGCTTGATTGTGTGTGTGTGTGTGTGTGTGTGTGTGTGTGTGTGTGTGTGTGTGTGTGTGTGTGTGTGTGTGTGTGTGTGTGTGTGTGTGTGCGCGCACGCACATATGCATTCATGCACCGGATATTTGTGTTCTGCAGAGGGATATTAAAAATACATCTCCCTCCCTCTCTCGTTTGCACTCACTTTAGTGCTGAGAGGAAACGACTATGAGT
Organism: Cranoglanis bouderius; assembly: GCA_023630585.1. Classification (NCBI taxonomy): domain Eukaryota; kingdom Metazoa; phylum Chordata; class Actinopteri; order Siluriformes; family Cranoglanididae; genus Cranoglanis; species Cranoglanis bouderius. The sequence goes on along the minus strand of CM042536.1, from coordinate 13,525,495 downwards.
GTGCAGAGAGAACGTCAGGATGCTGAAGGCTGGGAAAGCAGACTGTTTCTCTCAGACGATCTGTGTGTGTTTGGTGTATGTGTGTGTGTTTGGTGTGTGTGTGTGTGTGTGTGTGTGTGTGTGTGTGTGTGTGTGTGTGTGTGTGTGTGTGTGTGTGTGTGTGTGTGTGTGAGAGAGAGAGAGAGAGGAGAGAGAGAGAGGGAGAGAATGGAGAGAGGGGAAAAAAACTGAAAAACTGAAAGAGATAGAGAAGGGAGAAACAAAGGCCACTGATGGAACCCCCTGGGTGTTCTCTCCATTTGTGTCAGACCAAAAAAAGATATGTGTGTGAGAGGTTTGCGTGTGTGTGTGTGTGTGTGTGTGTGTGTGTGTGTGTGTGTGTGTGTGTGTGTGTGTGTGTTGTCTGATTTGGACACACTAACATTTCACTTTCTAAAAATTTCCAGCCTTCTTCTTTTCCCCCTGCTTTGTTTCATCTGTCACTTTCTTTATTCTTTCCTCTTCTGCCACTGTGCTTCTGATCCAGTTTTCTCCATTACACCTGTGCTGACACTGACTGTGTGCTATACAGTGGGGGAAAAAGTATTTGATCCCCTGCTGATTTTGTACGTTTGCCCACTGACAAAAAATGATCAGTCTATAATTTTAATGGTAGGTGTATTTTAACAGTGAGAGACAGAATAACAACAAAAAAATCCAGAAAAACACATTTCAAAAAAGTTATAAATTGATTTGCATTTTAATGAGGGAAATAAGTATTTGGTCCCCTATCAATCAGCAAGATTTCTGGCTCGCAGGTGTCTTTTACACAGGTAATGAGCTGAGATTAGGAGCACTCTCTTAAAGGGAGTGCTCCTAATCTCAGTTTGTTACCTGTAAAAAGACGCCTGTCCACAGAAGCAATCAATCAATCAGATTCCAAACTCTCCATGACCAAGACCAAAGAGCTGTCCAAGGGTGCCAGGGACAAGATTGTAGACCTACACAAGGCTGGAATGGGCTACAAAACCATCGCCAAGCAGCTTGGTGAGAAGGTGACAATTGGTGCGATTATTCTCAAATGGAAGAAACTGTCAGTCTCCCTCGGTCTGGGGCTCCATGCAAGATCTCACCTCATGGAGTTTCAATGATCATGAGAACGGTGAGGAATCAGCCCAGAACTACACAGGAGGATCTTGTTAATGATCTCAAGGCAGCTGGGACCATAGTCACCAAGAAAACAATTAGTAACACACTACGCCGTGAAGGACTGAAATCCTGCAGCGCTCGCAAGGTCCCCCTGCTCAAGAAAGCACATGTACAGGCCCATCTGAAGTTTGCCTGAATGATTCAGAGGAGAACTGGATGAAAGTGTTGTGGTAAGGTGTTGTCAGATCTCTTTGGCATCAACTCAACTCGCCGTGTTTCGAGGAGGAAGAATGCTGCCTATGACCCCAAGTCATAACACCATCCCCACCGTCAAACATGGAGGTGGGAACATTACGCTTTGGGGGTGTTTTTCTACTAAGGGGACAGGACAACTGCACCTCATCAAAGGGACGATGGACGGGGCCATGTACCGTCAAATCTTGGGCGAGAACCTCCTTCCCTCAGCCAGGGCATTGAAAATGACCTTAATGACTTGGAGAGGATCTGCAAAGAGGAGTGGGACAAAATCCCTCCGGAGATGTATGCAAACCTGGTGGCCAACTACAAGAAATGTCTGACCTGCGTGATTGCCAACAAGGGTTTTGCCACCAAGTACTAAGTCGAAGGGGTCAAATACTTATTTCCCTCAGTAAAATGCAAATCAATTTATAACTTTTTTGAAATGCGTTTTTCTGGATTTTTTTGTTGTTATTCTGTCTCTCATTGTTAAAATACACCTACCATTAAAATTATAGACTGATCATTTCTTTGTCAGTGGGCAAACATACAAAATCAGCAGGGGATCAAATTTTTTCTCACCACTGTAGAAGTCTGCAGATCGGTCTCTCTCTCTCTCTCTCTCTCTCTCTCTCTCTCTCTCTCTCTCTCTCTCTCTCTCTCTCCTCTCTTTCTGTCCAACTCTTTTCCTCTGGCCCTCATGGATGTGGTTGTCGTCATTGCCATAGCGGCTGATGAGCTGATTGTGGATATGCAGCGTGTTTCTGTGAGGATGCGAGCTGATGCCACCAGCAGATATCCTGTCATGAGGCAGCAGTATGGCATAAAACTGCTGTCACAGCTGTTTCATACACACTCTCTGATTTAAAGAGAGCCATGCTGCAGTGTTTACTTCAGCTCATATAATTATTTACATTTACATTTACGGCATTTGGCAGACGCCCTTATCCAGAGCGACTTACATTTATGTAATTTATACAACTGAGCAGTTGAGGGTTAAGGGCCTTGCTCAAGGGCCCAACAGTGGCAGCTTGGCAGTGCTGCCACTCACGACCTTCTGATCAGTAGTCCAACGTCTTAACCACTGAGCTACCACTGCCTTAATTATAGTATGCATTCATCAACATTCTACATTTATTCAGTAATTTACCTATTTTAAAGTCTTCTGTCATAGCATTTTAACTATATGACCTGCATTCAGTGGGATAAAAATTCCCCTTGTCTGTAGATTATCACTGTTTCTCTCAGTCACCAATCTACTGGGTCTGTTTGTGGAACAAATAGGCAATTTGTCATGCTGCCTGGTGCATTGCTCATTCTATCAATTTGTAGATAGATATGCTTTTTATCTATTACTGGTGAAATACAGAGTGAAGCTTAAAATGCGTGTATCAGTCTTTTGGCTCTGGTAGTTAACACCACAGCTCCTCAGAGAGTCTAGAGCACATGTCAAACAAACGCAAGTCCCTCAGGTCAAAAAGAGCATTCTCATTTCATTTGGCCTCTGCAAAATGTTTCACACTATATAGAATTCACAGCAGATCTGTAACGTACCAACTGCTACTGTACAGCGTGCAGAGGCTCACATCTCACAGTGCTGAAATGCTGGTTAATGTTACGTTACCACAAGGAGGGAAGCAGGATGCACTCGCAGGGGAAATAGGCAGTTTATTAGGAATACACAAAGGGAGAGGAACATTCAAAATTAAACGAACACTCAAAAGTAAAGGAACAATTTACCAAACCATCAAACAAAAATCCAATGAGTGTTCAGGCATACATTCACAAATAAACAAGGCAATGATCCACAAAAATGACAGGGCAGTAATTCCAAAAAAGGCAAGGCGATAATCCAAAAACTCACAAGGCATTAATCCACAAACTGACAGGGCAGTAATCCCAAATAGGCAAGGTAATAATCCAATACATCACAAAGCAATGATCCAAAATCCAGGAAACGCGTGGTAAACAAAAACATAGAGGAATGTAGAATTCCTTCTCTTTACTGGGCGGTATTCACTTCTAGTCATTTCATTCATCTGTAACCATCTTTTGTCATCTTTAATCATTTTTAGTCGTCATTAATACTCTGCGAGGAAGCGGACACAAAAAGGGGTTTAAATAACAAGGGTAATCAAAAGCAAACAAGATAAAACACAAAACGCCTGAAAACAATAATCAAACAATAAACGGGAAACCAATGACACAACAAGGGCGGATACAGGACATGAGCCAAAATAAACGGACCAATAAGGAAGCGGGGGCAGAGACATGACGTAAACCAAAAACAAAGCAAAGTAAACAAAACTAGACTTCATGAATGGAAATACTTTTATGACAGTTCCACTGACTGAAAATGATTAAAATAACGTTAATAGCAAGGGAAGATTACACCTTATCTTATAAATACTGTCGATGTTTCTTTTCACCGTACTGCAGTAAATCTCTGGTAGGCTACTTCATCAAGTCTCACCTCGATATCCTCTGTGCTTATAGTGTATCTGGATAGTAGCTTTCAAACAGAAATAGGCAATTGTTTAATCCCGTTTCTCATCACAGCAACTGGTACCTGTCATGATTCTGTAGAGGCACTAAATGCAAATGCAGATTTTATTTTATAAAATGCTAAACAAAACTTCCAAAACTGTTGTAAGTAAAAAAAAAAAAAGAATGGTGTTAGATTATGGCCTTTAGATTAGATTATAGGGTCTCACAAAATTCCTGAGATGGCCCAGGCAGAGTTAGAGTTTGACATCCATGCTCTAAAGTAAATGTAATACAGCTTTACATATTAACATCCATATGAGTGTTTATTCAGCAATAATTCTCATTTGGAAAAGGGAAATATATTTGTTAAATAGAGTAAAAGGTGGTGATGTGTTCTGGAGCTCAGTCGGAAATCATCTTGGCCAGATGAAGAAGGGTATTAATATACTTGTAAATCCTTATTTATTTTTGTTTTCTAGAACGAAAGCATCACTGAGGTGGTGTTATGATAGCTTAAGCATCACATTGAACATCCTTCATCTGTTAGTTAATGATGCTTTCATAAACCTGTGTTTAGAAATCTGTAACAATCAAACACAAGCATCACAGAACTTTGTTACAGAGCGGACATCACACTGAAAACACACTGTCTTGATAAGATGGTTTTGACTTCACCATGGGTTTGAGAACCTGAGCCTTGGCCCAATTATTTATTTAGTTACAAGGTTTTTTTTTAATGCTACACCTCAGCTAGCAGAGGGCATGGTGGCTTCGCACCTCTGGGGTTGGGGGTTCAAATCCTGCCTCTGCCCTGTGTGCATGGAGTTTGCATATTCTCCCCGTGCTTCAGGGTTTCCTCCAGGTACTTCGGTTTCCTCCTCCAGTCCAAAGACATGCGTTGTAGGCTGATTGGCATTTCCAAATTGTCCATAGTGTGTAGATGTGTGTGATTGTGCCCTGTGATGGGCTAGAACCCTGCCTTGTGCCCCGAGTTCCCTGGGATAGACTCCAGGCTCCCCCCCGACCCTGTGTAAGATAAGTGGTATGGAAAATGAGTTGATGGACCTCAGCTAGCAAAATTATATTCTGTTTACCTTCAGCTGTGCTATGACTTTTTGAGCAGGTAGCACTGATACTAGAAATGTCGCAAATGTACAGATTCAAATATTGTAGCAGTGATATAAAAAATAATAATTTTAAAGTGTTAATCCATTTTAAATGCATAGATAAAATCCATTTCTGGATTTTGTTACTTCCTTTCGCATTGTCGTGAATCAGTTCTCACCCTGTCACCATGAGCATCAACTTTTAGTCTTATTCAGAAATTAGCCTGGATCAAACCTTTAGCCATCCTGACATCCAGAATTGTATCTGTTAGACTGGATACTAAAGACAGTTATTGATCTGGTTGTTTGTTCTTTTATATTTTCAGCTTCATATCTTGATAATAATAATATAATTAAGGTAATATAAGATAATAATAATATCTTATTTGTTATCATTACCAGCATTGACAGAAATACTGAATTAGATTTCAGCCTTATTTTTTTTGTTGCTACACTTAAGATAACAGGTCATGTAGTCAGAATAAAACACTAGTTGCATAATTGCCTACATCTCTGTAGGTGTGTAATGGAGATATGTATGACACACACATATTTTGGGTGTATCTATTTTTTGCATTAGCAGAGGATATGTCTCCCACAATGTATGTTTTGTCCTGTCTATTTCTGGACATCCTGGCAGGCAGAGAACACATCTTAAAAATTTAACTGCTTAGTAATGCAATCACAGGAATATAGCTGCTCTTTTGTCAGTCAGTAGCTTTTTATTTGAGGGCGTAGAATGAATAAGTGTGTTGTAAACTCAAAACTCTAGGCAGACTTCCAACATGATTATTGGTTACTCTGGGGGTCTCTGTTTTTATCATTCATCTCTCTCTAGTCCTAAAGTGCTCTTTATCCTTTCGTTCCTTTTATAAACCAGCGATTTTGTTTTACTCCCCCTACTCTCTCTCTCTCTCACTCTATCTCTCACTTTCTCTCTTTCACTCTCTCTCACTCTCTCACCCCCCCCCATGCTGTATCTCAGTCCTCTGTGCCACTTTATCAGTGCTGTCTGCTTTTATCATCTACCTTTTTCCTTTCTCATATACATCACACAAATCACAGCTGACCTCCTCCCTGTCTCTATCTTTATCTATCTCTGTCACTATCCTGTCTATGCTTCTCTCTCGCTCTTCTGCCTTGTCCTTGCAGCCGAGAGCAGTTGTAAAGCTGACCTGGCTTGTCTTTTTTTACTCTCTGTCTCTCTGCATTCTAACCCTATTTGCTCAAAGTCAGCATTTGTTTAGTGTATTTGTGTTCCTGCTCATGGAGATGCTACACACAAACTCACATATTACTCACATATTCTCTGTCTATGAACTACAACCAATTACATAATCGAAAAAGAAATACTACAGTAATTAAGCAGAGTTGTCACTAATTGGTAGAATAATTCTATTTAAAAGCATAGTTTTCTGTGATTCACTGTAGTTTTTCTTTGGAAATTTATTATAACTATGATTATCAGACTCTCAACCAAATTAATGCCATGCCTTTAAGGTATTATCATGGTTGAGAGTCTATAGTTACTACATCTTATACTATAATACTACCATGGTTTTACTATGTAAGAAATAAAACATGACAGGGCCTGTTGTTATGGAAAAAAAATAAATCAATGACAGGGTGGTGTGATGTGGCCCGAAATGAAACAGTGTTACCCCAAAGTTGATCCGTTCTAAAATCCGATTGGCTGAGACGTGTTCAAAGTCATTGTAAAATCCTCGATATACTCAAACATGTGACCTCATCACAATAATTGAATTCATTATTACAGTACTAGATTTGGTTTAAACCAATAAAACCTTTACACTTAAGCCATTATTCTGTCCGTGGAATTGCCTTCTCTTGGCCTGGTATGTTGCTTAGTAATCAAAGCTTGATATTAACAGGCTACAGTATATTGTGTGTACACTTTATTGTGTATGTATTATGAAATCACTCTAATGCACACACTCTCTTGTCTTGTTTTGGCTTGTAGAAAAGCTGACTGGATGCTACATTTAGAAAAAAACCCAGCTAGTTGCTATTGAGGGCGTCACAGTCTGTGTATTTTTAAGAGAAATTTGAAAAATGTTTCCTTTTGAAATGGCTCACTTTTAACCTTGGTTTAGCTTTAATACTGTATGACCTATTAAGTCATTTTACTTTGCCTGTTTTACTATCTCTACATAATTTTGCATTTTAGTATAATTTTTTAATCTACTAAATATTTTCCCTTAGTTTTATAGTTTGTCTAATTTTTTTTCTAGCACTTTAAGATGCTTCAAATGAAAAGTGCAGTATAAATTGAATGTATTATGATTATTATTAGCTAACATTTATAAATACTGTGGCATTTTAGGGTGTCTTTTTTATATATACCGATCAGCCATTGGAACCACTGAAAGGTGGACTGTATTTGAACAGTAGCAAATGAACAGTCAGTTCTCGAAGTTGATGTGTTGGAAGCAGGAAAAATGGGCAAGTGTAAGGATCTGAGCGACTTTGACAAGGGCCAAATTGTGATGGCTAGACGACAGGGTCAGACCATCTCCAAAACTGCAGGTCTTGTGGGGTTTTCCCATTATGCAGTGGTTAGCACCTACCAAAAGTGGTCCAAGCAAGGAAAACCGGTTAACCGGCGATAGGGTCATGGTTGCCCAAGGCTCACTGCTGCATGTGGGGAGTGAAGGCTAGCCCGTCTGGTCCGATCCCACAGAAGAGCTACTGTAGCACAAATTGCTGAAGAAGTTAACGCTGGCTATGATAGAAAGGTGTCAGAACACACAGTGCATCACAGCTTGCTGCATATGGGGCTGCGTAGCTGCAGACCGGTAAGAGTGACCATGCTGATACCTATCCACTGCCGAAAGCTCCTACAGTGGGCATGTGATCATCAGAACTGGACCATGGAGCAATGGAAGAAGGTGGCCTGGTTTGATGAATCACATTTTCTTTTACATCATGTGGACAGCCGGGTGCATGTGCGTCACTTACCTGGGGAAGAGATGCACTACGGGAAGAAGGCAAGCCGGCAGAGGCAGGGTGATGCTCTCAGCAATGTTCTGCTAGGAAACCTTGGTTCCTGGCATTCATGTGGATGTTACTTTGGCACGTACCACCTACCTAAACATTGTTGCAGACCAAGTACACCCCTAATAGCAGTGGCCTCTTTCAGCAAGATAATGCACCCTGCCACACTGCAAAAAATGTTCAGGAATGATTTGAGGAACATGAAAAAGAGTTCAAGGTGTTGACTTGGCCTCCAAATCCCCCAGATCTCAACCTGATCAAGCATCTATGGGATGTGCTGGACAAATAAGTCAGATCCACAGAGGCCCCACCTTGCAGTTTACCACAGCACACCTTCAGAGGTCTTGTGGAGTCCATGCCTCGATGGGTCAGAGCTGTCTGGGTGGCACAAGGGGGACCTGCACAATATTAGGCAGGTGGTTTTAATGTTATGGCTGATCTGTGTATATATTTCCCTATGATACTGCATGGATACACACTAACCTTTCTTTACCTGATTTCTTTTTTCTAAACTAACTGTGGATTTTATGGATATGATCCTCATAGGTGCCATAAACCTAATTTAAGTACTCCCATAAAGACCTGCTGTCTCCCAGTGCTGCTAATGAACGCACCAGCCCCTCTCCACCCCCACACCAACTGGGCTTTAGTCTTTAATTACTTTGGGCAAGTAACCCAATTACAGCATTCACTTGCTCCAGTTTTCTTCAAAATCAGTAAATTAAAATTCCTTGACATCTGTCTTCCCTTACCCGTCTCTGCTAACACTCACAGTAAGAGAAGTAGAGAGAATGAGCGGAAGCTATGCAGTTCCTAAGATGAGGAAAGGACATTTCTTAATTGCTCCGCCATGTGTGTGCATGTAGGCCATCTGCAATCTTCAATTAAAATTCTCAGATAAACTCAATCGGAATGTCACAGCTCTCGGGCTCCCCAATACGAAATTGGGTGGGCTTTCTCAGCCATGATTTCAGTAACACCTTGTTACTTTTTAACAGCCATTTTTTCTTAGCTGACATTGATGATCATTTCCTGTTACTGTCTTTAATTCATGCCAGGAAATATTGGTGTATGATTTGATTGTTAATCATTGTGTCAGAATGGTGGCATGTGACTCTAAGGCAGTTGTGTATAATCCATTAACCCACACCAGTTTATCTTAATGAGTTTATGGGCTTATCTTTAATGGTGCCATATGTGAGTGTGCCAAATACGCAGATGTGGGAAGATTTTCACTTGGATATGAATGACTTCAGAAAAGACAGCGGCACCGTAGGAGATGTTTATGACACCTACATATGCTCTTCATGACAGCTGGTGTAACTTTACATAAACATTTATAAACGCTTATTCCAGCAGACATCAGTTGTCAGATTGCTTCTGTTCATTTTTACGTCAAGTTAACATAACATCTGAGTGACAGATTTTTCGACATGAGGTTGTGTTATGACACTTTTTGGGCTGATTTACATCATGGGATGTCATGGCAATTGACTGGTATGTCCTTCTGCACTTCTGATATAATGGTGATGTGGGATTTGAAGTGAGGGTAAAAGGAAAAATCAATCAATACCATGACACTCTAATGGCCAATGTTTATGTTTTTTTAAAGTTTTTATATTTTTTAGCTTGTATATATTTTATATATTTATAAGGTTTTGAAATTTGATGTTATTACTTACATTATCATGACTTGCGAACGTAGTCAGCATACAGATATAATCAGGTATCATGACACAACCATGTCATCTGACTTATGGCATCAAAACCTTCTTCATGACAGCTGGCATCTTTTGGAAAAATTCTTACATACGTTTATGTTAGTTGCCAGGGAAAGCTTATGTAGCTAGTATATAGCCTAATGAACACTTCCCTTAAGTAATGTTAAGTAATCTGAACAGATATAGAAAGTAGTTCTGTCTTTTAGACACATGTTGTATGTTTAAAGAATTATAATAGTGGCTCTGTATTGAAATGTAGATGATAGTAAGTATAGATGTCTGCTTACCCTGTTCTGACCTGATTAACCCAAAACTGAATCACTGGAATAAAAACTCAGGCACATAAAAACTTGTGAAAACTAGCATGTGCTATTTGTTTTTGTGTTTCCCTTAATGAATAAGCAATTTTGGTTATTTCTACCTTATATTACATAATACATGATGGTGCCTATGCAAATAGATTAATTTAGCTCCCTCAATGGGATTTAATAAATCTGAAAGTCCTTTTGGGAAAGGCAGTTTTAGCCATTCATTCATTTTCAATAACAGCTTTATCCTGGTCTGGGTCACAGCGGATCCAGAGCCAATCCGAGTAACACACCAGATGGGAGGCCAGTCCACTGCAGGACGTCATACACACACATTCACACACTCAGTCACACCTAGGGTAGTTTAGCATAGCCAATCTGCCCCCTTGCATGTTTTTGAACAGTGGGAGGAAACCAGAGACCCCTGATGAAACCTATACAAACATGGGGAGAGCATGCAACACTCCACATATATAGTAATCCAAGCACTGTGCCACCATGCTGCCCAGTTGTGGCTCAACAGATAAGGTTCTGGGTTACTGATCAGAAGGTTGGGCATTCCCACCCCAGCACTGCCAAGCTGCTACTGTTGGACCCTTGAACAAGGCCCTCAGCCCTCTCTGCTCCCGGGGCACTGTATCATGGCTGACCCTGCGCTCTGACCCCAACTTTCTAACAAGCTGGGATATGAAAAGAATTTCATTGTGCTGTAATGTATATGTGACGAATAAAGGCTTCTTCTTCTATTTCTGCCAGACAAAGACAAAATAATGAAGACAGAACGTTCAACAAGATTCTGCCTCAGCATCTCAGACTGATCAGAAAGTTTCTTAAAATGGGAACTAAAAATTACTGCAGCAAACTTGGTTTCATATTAGACATTCACCGCATGTTCACACCTCCAGTGCTGACAGCATTTAAAAAAGAGCCTGTGAAAAGGTTTTCATTTACTGGTGCCAAAACATGCATTCTTTTATTTTGCATTCATATTACAGGTGCATCTCAATAAATTAGAATGTCGTGGAAAAGTTCGTTTATTTCAGTAATTCAACTCAAATTGTGAAACTCGTGTATTAAATAAATTCAATGCACACAGACTGAAGTAGTTTAAGTCTTTGGTTCTTTTAATTGTGATGATTTTGGCTCACATTTAACAAAAACCCACCAATTCACTATCTCAACAAATTAGAATACTTCATAAGACCAATAAAAAAAAACATTTTTAGTGAATTGTTGGCCTTCTGGAAAGTATGTTCATTTACTGCACATGAACTCAATACTTGGTAGGGGCTCCTTTTGCTTTAATTGCTGCCTCAATTCGGCGTGGCATGGAGGTGATCAGTTTGTGGCACGGTGGTATGGAAGCCCAGGTTTCTTTGACAGTGGCCTTCAGCTCATCTGCATTTTTTGGTCTCTTGTTTCTCATTTTCCTCTTGACAGTACCCCATAGATTCTCTATGGGGTTCAGGTCTGGTGAGTTTGCTGGCCAGTCAAGCACACCAACACCATGGTCATTTAACCAACTTTTGGTGCTTTTGGCAGAGTGGGCAGGTGCCAAATCCTGCTGGAAAATGAAATCAGCATATTCAAAATGCTGGTCAGCTGAAGGAAGCATGAAGTGCTCCAAAATTTCTTGGTAAACGGGTACAGTGACTTTGGTTTTCAAAAAACACAATGGACCAACACCAGCAGGTGACATTGCACCCCAAATCATCACAGACTGTGGAAACTGAACACTGGACTTCAAGCAACTTGGGCTATGAGCTTCTCCACCCTTCCTCCAGACTCTAGGACCTTGGTTTCCAAATGAAATACAAAACTTGCTCCCATCTGAAAAGAGGATATTGGACCACTGGTCAACAGTCCAGTTCTTCTTCTCGTTAGCCCAGGTAAGACGCCTCTGACGTTGTCTGTGGTTCAGGAGTGGCTTAACAAGAGGAATACGACAACTGTAGCCAAATTCCTTGGCACGTCTGTGTGTGGTGGCTCTTGATGCCTTGACCCCAGCCTCAGTCCATTCCTTGTGAAGTTCATTCAAATTCTTGAATCGATTTTGCTTGACAATCCTCATAAGGCTGCGGTTCTCTCGGTCGGTGCATCTTTTTCTTCCACAATTTTTCCTTCCACTCAACTTTCTGTTAACATGCTTGGATACAGCACTCTGTGAACAACCAGCTTCTTTGGCAATGAATGTTTGTGGCTTACCTAGTGAACCAAACTGAGAGACCATTTTGAAGGCTCAGGAAACCTTTGCAGGTGTTTTGAGTTGATTAGCTGATTGGCATGTCACCATATTCTAATTTGTTGAGATAGTGAGTTGGTGGGTTTTTGTTAAATGTGAGCCAAAATCATCACAATTAAAAGAACCAAAGACTTAAACTACTTCAGTCTGTGGCATTGAATTTATTTAATACACGAGTTTCACAATTTGAGTTGAATTACTGAAATAAACGAACTTTTCCACGACATTCTAATTTATTGAGATGCACCTGTATATGCTGAACAATTTTTTGATGAATCTCACAGCCATAAATTGGCATTTTTAATTCAGTTTGAGTTTTCTGCCAGTATCGTAGAGAACGCTTAGAGAATCTTTAGAGAACTCGTCTGTCAGGAACAAAGAGAACACACACAGAAAACTCGTTTACGTATTGTTTCCTGCCAATACTTTGCGTGTGACCTAATTCATGCAGTTATTCTTTGTCAATAATCCACAACACATCTACTTTTGGCACAGGCAGTTTATCCCATTGCACGTGCAAATTAACACTAATTTGAGATCTTAATAAATCACTACCACTGGTGAATTTATTACCCAGTAAATATGGATAATCTGTGTATACATACAATGGATAAACACTATAGGAAAGCTTGTGTCAGATTCCATTCAGAGAAACAGCATGTTGCGTGTACAAGTCATCCATATGGCCTGGCCACCAGCCTGTTCTTTGCAGCTTGGACCATGGCTTGCGATGGATTTATAATCTCTACACTCTCCCTGGAGCCCCCCCCCCCCCCCCCCCACATTCTGCACATGTGCATATACATGCTTCATGTGTGTGCTCACCCACATACACACATAGACACACACACACAGTGGGCTCCAGCTGGATATCAAATTGTCAAAGACACTAGGGACATGACCTCCATGTTTTTATAATGTAGCACACAAATAGCTGCATTGCACAATCACACACTCACACACTCACACACACACACACACACACACACACACACACACACACACACACACACACACACACACACACACTTGCACACAGTGCCATGCACAGTCTCTCTCTTAAGTAGTCCATATGGACAGAACAGTGTGAATTCTCACTTAGGGTTTGGTGTTAAACTGTATGGTGACCTCTGAGCTGATCACATGCTGAGTTACATGTTTTAACGTGTTGATTGCAAGCCTTTAGTGTAAAGTGGTTGGTTAGTTTATGTCACATGGTTTTATATTCATCCCAGCACAAATGTGTTTTGCTGGTTAACACTGGTATTTTGGTTGAGCAAAAAACATCTTTTTTTGCATTTGTGCTTATGGTTGATGTGGGTGGACATGGGGGTGTGACATTTAAAATCTGGCAACCCAGTAGGACTTTCGAACCCATTTTGATCCATAAATAGCTGTTACTGCCTCCTGAGGCCCTCTCTGAGTGCAGACGTAAGGATAAGACTATATTTTACTGACCCCTTTACTATTTATATCACTACACTTTAACATAAATAGGCTATTTGACCAAAATACTAACTAAATAGAACAGATTTGATATTTTTTTCTGTAACAAATAAGAATAAACAAACGGTGGTCTCCTCATAGCTCGAGGGCTCGAGCGTGAGCTTGGTTTACTGTCTGTCTGAGTTTTGCATGTTCTCTGTGTCTGTGTGGGTTTCCTCCCACCTTCCACCTCTCAGAATCGAGTAGGTGGATTGGTAACTCTAAATTGTCCCTAGGTGTTAATGTGTGCAAATGGATGTGTGTGATGTGTGTGTGTGTGTGTGTGTGTGTGTGTGTGTGTGTGATGCCCTGGCATATGTTCCTGCTTCACACCCAATGTTTCCAAGGTAGACTACAGATCCAACACGGTCCCTGATCATGATGTACAGAAAATGAATAAATAAATGAACTAATTTCTTATCAAAAGCTTTTATTGGGTGTCTTTTCATTCCACATATGCTTCTATTTCATCCAGCCCTGAGATTATGTGGAGTTTACAGGTCCATAATTCATGACAAATCCATTAAAGCAACCAATCCATTTACATAATACTCAATAGTATCAGTGATATTAAGATGACCTCTCTTTGACCACTGATTTTGTAATTTGTTACAGACCCTTTTTCTTTTTTTCCCTTTTCAAGAAATCCCAGCACTGTCCATTTTTTAAATTTGTGCTTTTTCTGTCCCCTTCAGCTGAAATAACAGTCCACTTTCCATTAAAACTTCTAATAGTATTTCCTAAGCCGTAAGGCTTTCCTCAAATAGAGCAGAATATATCTGCTGCACAGAGAGAAATAAAGGAAGGCTAAAGTGTGAAGGTGTGAAGGTGTGTGAATCACTGCTGGTTTTGTGTTGTTCTTAGCTACAGGAAGTAATGTAGAATATCTCTACAGAAAAAAAAACGCATAATGTATTGTACTGTTGGTTTTCTTATGCTTTAGTGTGAGTAAGGCAAAGAGTGCTGCAGAAATTAAGTAGCACTCTGTGCAGGTGTACAGGTGTTCCTAATAAAGTGGACAGTGAGTGTAAATGGGAAATATATACACAACATGTTTAACTCGAAATAGGACACAGTGGTCATAGATAGCAGACCGAACACACAAAAACCAGAGAACTATGATGGGCGAAAACCACCAACAACAATATTAAAAGCATGTTGAGAGCCAGAACCAAAACACAACATGAAAACTGTGCTCATCGCACTGGGAACCATTATGCACACTGAGAGGGAAAATTTGTGACAGGTGGAGAGATAAAGTGTTTAAAGTAGATGAAAGATGTGGCAAATATTGCTTGGGAGCTGTAGAAAGAATAGAAACATTAAAATGTATTTTTTTTAAGTCAAGAGTAAAGAATCCTAGGTGCCGTGGGATGCAGTGTTAATTAGTGAGCAATAAACATGTGAAAATAAACCCAGCAGGATTTTTGCTCTACACATGGCAGATAACCATTATAGATCTCATGAGACATAAACAAGTTAAGCGCTTTCTTAAGCAGTTTATGATCATAGCATTCTTATTTTATCCACATGAACTGCAGGCCTCTCCAGAGACATTTTACGGAAAACAAAAGAAACTATTAAACACTGCAGCTAACTCCCAAATGCTTCCAATGACTCTTTTACTGGATTCCAACTGGACGTTTTCAAATATTTTACATATTCTGAATTGTGAGGTCAGTATGAGGTGACGTCAGTGGTCGTCACTGTTACTGTGGAGAAAAGACAAGGTGGAGTAATATGCAGTCCAGCATTTATACAGTATATTACAAAAGCTTTTAAATTGATAGAATCAGTCAGTTAGAAGCAAGTTGTCAGTCTTCCATTCAAATCTGTAGCTGCTGTGCTTAACCTTTACTCCAGTTTTAATCAGCAGAGGTGGTTAAGTCTAGTCAGCACAGCAGAGCCAGGGATTTGTGAGCACTCGGCACCCGACTCGGATCCACCCCTGCTGAGGGGCACAAAAATGGTCCATACTTAACATCTACATCCTTACCATCCTTTAGAGGACTGAAACTGAAAACAGCCACCTTCTTTTCAAGTAATCACGGCTCCCGGTGTTCTGATCGTTTCTGAAGAGGAGTCCAAGCTCTGACAGCATTATTCATAAGGAAAAAATAAAAGAGAAGGAGAATGAAAGAAAAAGCAAAGAAAGATTTAGAATGAGAATTAAGAGTTTGGACCATGCCAGTGGGAAACAACTGAAGCGGTAAGACCACCTGAAGCTTCACTCCTGCTACCTGAAAGTGAAGACACGGCCCTGAATAGAGGATTTCAAATAAAAACCATAGCAACAATAATGTCAGAACCACATAGAGCTTTTATTCACTCTTATTTTGAGGGAAACTTTAACAATTCAACAACTAAATAATGAGAACATTTTGACCAGGTTCGTGGGATTTTCGGTTAACAATAGGAGAAATTAATTGTGACTACTAGAATTAAAGAATTAAAATTCTTAGGCCAAACCATAAATAAATCCACATGGTAATGGAAAAACAGTGCTAGCCCTTTCTTATAGGACAGCACTTGAAATTGACATTTGAATCAATAACATAGAATATTTAATGCTAAGATTATATAGGTAACTTGCAATAACGTTAATAAAGTGAAAAACAAAAAAAAAAATCAAACACTTCCATCCATCCATCTATTTTCTGTACTGCTTATCCTACACAGGATTGCAGGGGAGCCTGGAGCTTATCCCAGAGAACTTGGGGCACAAGGCAAGGGACACCCTGGATGGGATGCCAACTCATCAAAGGGCACGGTCACACACACACTATGGACAATTTAGAGTTGCCAGTCAGCCTACAACGCATGTCTTTGGACTCGGGGAGGAAACCTGCAAAGCACGGGGAACACATGCAAACTCCACACAGACAGAGCGGAGGCGAGAATCAAACCCCCAATCCCGGGGGGGTGCAAGGCAAACGTACTAACCACTAGGCCACTGTGTTCCCCGGATTCAAAACTTTTTTAGGGAAAAAATAAAAAATTTACAATAACCTAGTTGCATAAGTGTGCACACCCCTAAACTAATACTTTGTTGAAGCACAACTCAGTCTTTTTGAGTATACCAGCATGGCACATCTTGACTTAGCAATATTTTCCCATTCTTTCTTGTAAAAACATTCTAGATCCATCAAATTGTAAGGGCAGCTCCTGTGCACAGCGTGCTTCAGGTCACCCCACAGATTTTTAGTTGGATTCAGGACTGGACTCTGGCTAGGTCACTCAAAAACATTGATCATCTTTTGGTTAAGCCATTCCTTTGTTGACCTGGATGGATACTTTGGGTCATTGTCATGCTGAAAGGTGAAATTCCTTCTCATCATCAGCTTACTAGCAGATGCCTGAATGTTTTGTGTTACTACACCAGATAAGCTGCTACAGCCGGAATTTTTCTGGCAATTTTTTCATCAATTTCCTAGTTTTGTCAATGAACTAATTTACCTTCAATATGATATTTACCTTTATATGTGGAGGCAAAGTAAACAGAATGTTTTGAATTAATTAATGTGGAATAAAATCTATGAATGTCTGTTTGACTTACATTAGCGAACATTAGACAAGTAAGTATAGTCATGTGACAAAATAAATACACCCCATGGAAATTGTTGGCCTTTTTGACATATTTGGACAAGCAAACATTTGATCATCTTTGAAACAGTGCCTATTAATGAAGTTGATGTACTTGAACAAAACCACAAGGAAAACTAGCTTTTTCAATGATTTATTACACAAAAATCAATAGATGTAATATTTTTCTGTGGAAAAAGTAACTAGATCCTTGGCTTCAGAAGCTAGTATTGCCCCCTTTAGCAGAAATAATTTTTCGTAGGTGTTTTGCATAATTGTCCACCAGGCTTGATTGTACTTGCATGTCATGCCAGTTTCAAATCCCCCCCACAACATTTCAGTGGGATTCAAATCCAGGCTTTGACTATTCTATAACCCCCCATTTCTTCTTCTGAGCCATTCTTTGGTGGATTTGCTAGTGTGCCTAGGATCATTATCCTGTTGAACAGTGCATTTTCAGTTCAACTTCAACTTTCGGACAGATGGCCTCACATTATCTTCAAGCAGTCTTTGATATGATGCAGAATTCATAGCTGAATCAATGAATGCAAGCTGTCCAGTCCCTGAGGCACCAAACCCAAACCATAACATTTCCACCACCGTGTTTCACAGTTAGTATGAGGTACTTCTCCTGAAAAGCTGTCTTTGGTCTACGTTAAACATGTGTGCTGTTACTGTGGCCACTCGCTAAGCAGGTTTTAATCACTGGCACCCAATCTTCACCTGATTCTAATTTTATGGATTTGAAGCTGTGATAAATGTAGGGGTGTACTCACGTTTTCCATGTGAATGATCTGTTAATTTACTTTGTGAAAATTACTACAAAATGTCAATTTTCTGTGTCATTTGATATCAACTTTATCAACTTTATTAATAGGCACCGTTTAAAAGAGGATCAAATGTTTGCTTGTCTAAATATGTAAAAAAAAATAAAATAAAATAAAAAAAGCCAACAATTTCCATGGGGTGTACTTAATTTTTCACATGACTCTATTTAACATCATTTAACTGTATTTATTAGGGATGCCGCAAAAAAAATCAACATTTTGACCTAAAAGATTAAACAGGCATACCAGGAAAAGGTTAAACAGACCTACAGGCCTTTCCTGTGTTTAAAAAATGTCGGCCATATGAACAACCGATTTGTAAAAGGATTATATCGAAAGTGTACTGTTATAGTTTTTTATACTGTTTACTGTGCATTGCTGCAGAATGCTGTAAAAATCCACCATCCAGGTGAATTTTTATTATCATATAATTTTATTAGATTACTATTTTATTATTAACATTATTACACCCTCCCCTACTTTCCTTAATCCTGAACTGGTGGAAATGCTCGCTTTCCTATCTTTTTAGGCTATAAGTTCTGAATGATTAAATCATTTATTGCGCTTTTTTAAAATGATAAATCGAGAGCAGGGAAAAATCAGTATTGCACAAGCCCAACCTACACCCAGTAGGTTATTAAGAAATACATCTCACATTCTTTCTCACATACACACATACACTTTCTCATTTCCAGTTTTTTTTTTTTTTTTTTTTGGTTCTCTCTCTATCCCCCCATGGCAGAGAGACATTTTAAGGCTATTTTTAGAAAGGACAGAATGACTGAATGACAGCAAGGAGAAATAAAATGATAATAAAAGGATATATCTTATTCAGTGTTCAGGTTGTAAAAGTTGAAGAAGGTTTCTATTGTAAATGGTTGCATATCATGGACATGCGTTTCTATTGAAATTCTGATACTATAACTAGTCTTTTTTACCATTAAAAAAACCACTTGGCTTAATTCAAGAGCATGTTGGGTCCTAAGGATTGAAACCATAAAGCAAGAAACAAGCTCAAAAGGCTTGGTACGGGTCTGGTGGAAAACACAGACCTCACAATACTACGCATCGAACAAAGACACACAAGGGGTTTAAATAACAAACGTAATCATAGTGGTTAACAAAACAGCTGAGACACATTAGGAAGGAACCAATAACATAACAGGGGTGGAGACAGGACAGAAATCAAAACAAAACACACGTGTCAAAAGTAAACAAAGTCAGTGTCAATGAAGCACATGCTGCTCATGCTTAGGACAGTTCACGTGTGCTGAATGCTTGCGCAGCACGTTGCGAGGGGAAACCCTTGACATTAATTAGCATTTATTGTAAAACATTGTTAATTTAAAAGGTTATTGTCTGTTAGTTCTCTTTATCTCTGTAGCTATTAAGAGTTTGAATTCTTTTTCACCTGACCTCCACTGGATTTTGAATTCTTTTCAAGCATATTTCCTGACATTTCCGTTTGCATGACATGGCAGGCTGTTGGAGTTGGTGCAGAGATAGAGGATGCGAGTATAAGGCAGGGCTGTGTGTACGAATGCGCTGTAATTCCCTGTCATCATTATGCTGTCAGTTGTTGCTGCCCCGTGGTGCTCGTGCCGTTAGCAGTTAATGGTGGCAGATAAACAAACGCAATAAATGCGGTTTGGCAGCATGCTCCAATGATCCAGTGCAAATTTGTTTTCTCCCGCTGTGCCACAATCACTGGTCCTCCCAATCTACCACAGCCATTCTCATCAGGCGTTCAGGCTTCAACACTTCAATGGCACCATCATGATCAATCTATGGATTTATGGATTTTTTTTTAAAGAATCACAGCTTTGCTCAGATCAGGGTGGCTTTTCAGTTAAGAGGCTTGGCTCTGAATTCCCACATACTAACTTGTTGAGCATTGATTAGCTGGCCATGAATATATCTGTACAGTATTTGTTTCCCATGAGTTCTGGGTTTCATATTTAGCCTGCAACCTGGAATCAGATCTGTGTGGGATGTAGATTGGGTTAATTTGGAGAAAGCAGTCACAATGTGAAAGCATTCATCTTCTCTGAGATTTGTTAGCATGTTTCAGATACCAGATTACAGAATGTAAGACCCTGTGAGACCCTGATCATTTTCTAATTGAGTACACTGGAGGCAGGCATGGGAGAGAGAGCGGGTTGATGGGCTTCTTCTGCTTTTTCTTCTTCTTCTTCTTCTTCTTCTTCTTCTTCTTCTTCTTCTTCTTATTATTATTATTATTAGTAGTAGTAGTAGTAGTAGTAGTAGTTGTTGTTGTTGTTGAAGTAGTAATTCTTCCTAAGGCTATGTCTACATTAATCTGATTAATGTAATTAATCTATTAATTAATGTAATTAATTAATTAATCTAACACACTCACTTGTTACCTGCTCAAACACCACGACTCCTAACTCACCCAACAGGTAAGACTTGGCGATGTCCCCACTGCCATACTCACAGTGTCCTCTCAAAGCCCTAAAATGTTATAAGGACATTATTTTGTACGGTCCTCACAACATTCCAAGAACAGTATCTCGCTATTATATAGAAGGTTACAATACAGAAATCCAATACAACACCATATACTGTATGTACACTGTATGCAGTGTACTGCAGTGCTATCTGTGTCTGTGTAGCAAAGATACCAAAAACTCCCATACACATCCTTACATTGACTTACATTGAATGTTCAGACCCTGGCTCGGAAGGTTCAAGATTTCAAACTCCAACTGTCAAAATTCATACACACCTTCTGTCTATCTATCTATCTATCTATCTATCTATCTATCTATCTATCTATCTATCTATCTATGTATCTATCTATCTATCGATCTATCTATCTGATCAACTATACAAGTTTTGACACCTTATCTAATCTGTCTCACTTTCTTTCTTAAAACTGCATATCACCTTCAGATTTCAAGCTGATAACTATTTTAAACTTTCAGGCTGGCAACATCATTTCTAAACCTGTAAAGGACCTGTCTATAACATTGACAAAGTTACTAAACATTCCGTTTCCACACAGTATTATCCAGCAGACCGAAATTAGACATCTGTTACGTTATTGAAACATCCCACATTAAATGGCATATGAGGACACTTTACATTAATAGTCCACTGTAGACATTTCACAAATAATCAGCAAGCCATCTATAGGTGTCAACACCTTTTTTACCACCTTTTAACAACATGCCAGCAATTTATGGTTGGTGATGGTTGGTATATAATCGACACACTATTTAGATAGAAATAAATCTGCAGTTTTACATATTTAGAGGATGAACTTGAGGCTGAGCAATTTTTGCAAACTGTAGTTAAAAAGGATGTGCAGAATAAACCAAGCAGACACCAAATCGGGAAGAAATATGCATTATTAAAGCAAGAAAAGTAGCACACTTTCAAAACAGAGAAGCACTCCTAACCTATTAATACTAGGATGATATACTAGAGTAGGCCTTTGGTGCACCGTTAATAAAGACATCACAAAGTAGAACAATATAGCGATTGTATAAATATGAAGATTATACCCTTATTTTTTTAATTAAATATGTTTAGGCTTCTTTAGAAATTGTAGCATCTGCTAAATGACAGTAATTATTATTTTTACCACCACTGAGTGAAAAGCATAAACTGAAAAGGCTTGCAGATGTTTGTCTGCTTTAATTAACAGAACTGAAGTGAAGTGTTTCAGATGATGTGAGTCACTGATCTTTAGAAGCTAAAAAAGAGTTTTGCATGTGTGTATATACCGTATCTCACAAAAGTGAGTACACCCCTCACATTTTTGTAAATATTTTATTATATATTTTCATGGGACAACACTGACGAAATGACACTTTGCTACAATGTAAAGTAGTGAGTGTACAGCTTGTATAACAGTGTAAATTTGCTGTCCCCTCAAAATAACTCAACACACAGCCATTAATGTCTAAACCGCTGGCAACAAAAGTGAGTACACCCCTAAGTGAAAATGTCCAAATTGGGCCCAATTAGCTATTTTCCCTCTCCGGTGTCATGTGACTCGTTAGTGTTACAAGGTCTCAGGTGTGAATGGGGAGCAGGTGTGTTAAGTTTGGTGTTATCGCTCTCACACTCTTTCATACTGGTCACTGGAAGTTCAACATGGCACCTCATGGCAATGAACTCTCTGAGGATCTGAAAAAAAGAATTGTTGCTCTACATAAAGATGGCCTAGGCTATAAGAAGATTGCCAGCACCCTGAAACTGAGCTGTAGCATGGTGCTCAGACCATACGCCGCACACTGCATCAAATTGGTCTGCATGGCTGTCGTCCCAGAAGGAAGCCTCTTCTAAAGATGATGCACAAGAAAGCCCGCAAACAGTTTGCTGAAGACAAGCAGACTAAGGACATAGATTACTGGAACCATGTCCTGTGGTCTGATGAGACCAAGATAAACTTATTTGGTTCAGATGGTATCAAGCGTGTGTGGCGGCAACCAGGTGAGGAGTACAAAGACAAGTGTGTCTTGCCTACAGTCAAGCATGGTGGTGGGAGTGTCATGGTCTGGGGCTGCATGAGTGCTGCCGGCACTGGGGAGCTATAGTTCCTTGAGGGAACCATGAATGTCAACATGTACTGTGACATACTGAAGCAGAGCATGATCCCCTCCCTTCGGAAACTGGGCCGCAGGGCAGTATTCCAGCATGATACCACTGCCTTGCCAAAGAAGCTGAGGGTAAAGGTGATGGACTGGCCAAGCATGTCTCCAGACCTAAACCCTATTGAGCATCTGTGGGGCATCCTCAAATGGAAGGTGGAGGAGCGCAAGGTCTCTAACATCCACCAGCTCTGTGATGTCGTCATGGGGGAGTGGAAGAGGACTCCAGTGGCAACCTGTGAAGCTCTGGTGAACTCCATGTCCAACAGGGTTAAGGCAGTGCTGGAAAATACTTAATCACTTAGGGGTGTACTCACTTTTATTGCCAGCTGTTTAGACATTAACGGCTGTGTGTTGAGTTATTTTGAGGGGACAGCAAATTTACAATGTTATACAAGCTGTACACTCACTACTTTACATTGTAGCAAAGTGTCATTTTTTCCAGTGTTGTCCCATGAAAAGATATAATAAAATATTTACAAAAATGTGAGGGGTGTACTCACTTTTGTGAGATACTGTAAATAAATTAAATATGTCATAATTAGGGATGGTTTAGTTTACTACTTTCTAGTTTAGTTGCTTCTTTGTGTAACTTTCTCAGAGAACCATTTCCTTAAGAACAAAGGAATCAGCTGGGAATCACTCAGCGGACTTGTCTCATAAAATCGATATAGTCACACAAACGTTTTATATTTATCAGTATGAAATGCCAAAAGCAAACCTCCTCTGAGTCAAAATGAGATTTAACACCCTGTTTATACCTGACTGTTTTGTGCACCTTGAGTATCAATGTATCACTGCCACAGCTGTTTGCATGTGAATCATTTTCTAC
>CM042536.1:12694403-12896903 GCA_023630585.1 Cranoglanis bouderius | reverse complement strand
ACACACACACACACACACACACACACACACACACACACACACACAGCATGGCGCAGTAGCCTCTGCTTGAGATTTACAGCTTTACCACTCAAGTGCACACATGTTCGTATACACAGTAGCGGTACAACAGATTTCACGGCACTCAGATTTTCACAATACTTCAAACCCCCCCTCCCAAAAAAAAAAAAAAAAAAAAAAAAAAAAAAAACATACAAATGTTCAAAATGTTCTAGGTTTACTAATGTAAGTGTACTGAATCATTTCTGAATAAATGTGCTTTATTTAAATGAATTTGTTTTTGAATTATGGGATTAATTTTCTAATTAAATACAAAACAAACAAAGCATGTGTCCTGAAAATGATATTACACATCAGTAGTTAATTTTTAACCAGCGCTTAATAGGGGGGGGTCACTCTTTTTCTGTGCACGAATCTGTCATTCTAATAGAAATATTGCACTTATACGCAATACACTGCACCAACATTGTAAATGGGAAGCCATTTGAGATTCAGCCTAACTGTGGAAATGATTACAGTGAGGACACGAGTGCTCTCATCTACTCATGTGTCCAGATTTATAGCATGGAGGAGGAAGTGGGACTAATGCTCAAACAGCACAAAGCAAAAAGCCGTTAAAGTCAGTACACTGTAGCAGAAAACCTGATCACACGACTGTTATAAAACACACAGCCACGTTGACAAAGTACAGATTGAGTGAGCGTGGCCTGACTACACAAACAGGCTGATAAAGAAAACATGGCTTCTAAAAGAGAGAGACAGCCAGCAGTGCAGCAGGGATGCTGTCAGACTGAGTTGTACTGTTTGGCCAAAAAAAAGTCAAGATTTATTGGGAGACGTACTTTAACAACTTGAAATGACAGTCAAGGATCTTGGAGAATGCTTGAATGACTTTACTTGTATTTGTTTTGTTTTTTTTTCCAGGTGGAATCACAGACAGTCTAAATGACTGTTTTTTGTTTGTTTTTTTAATCGGGAAAATGGTCTATTACTTTAACAACATATAAAAACGTTAATTTATTTTGGAAAAATAAACGGTTCAATATGTAAATTTTCTCTATCTCGGACACATTAATGCAGAAGATAAACGTTAAAGACAAATATTATAAAAGAATTAATAGGTGATTAAGTCTTTTGAACAGTACTGTGATGTATTTTGAGTTCAATATAAATAATATTTATGCATAAATATTACATATCATTCCACTTCTCTGTTGTATTAACAGGGGGAAAAAAAAATAAAAAAATCATACACAGGCCTACTAATGCAGAAAATCTGAATGTTCTAAAGGGCAAAATTGTCATTCAGAATCAGTCTGTAATAAATTCTAACATCAAATATGTAAAATATAAAATATTTTTGTGAATATTACTTCTTTCCTGTTTAAATAAAAAAATAAAATAAAAACAACACTTTTAACTCCTTATACAGTGGTGCTTGTACCCACTCCTGGGCAGGGTAACAATGCTCTTGAATTTCTTCCATTTGTACACAATCTGTCCAAACTCTTTAGAGATGATTTTGTAACCTTTTCCAGCCTGATGAGAATCAACAACTCTTTTTTTCTGAGGTCCTCAGAAATCTCCTTTATTCATGCCATGATACACTTCCACAAACATGTGTTGTGAAGATCAGACTCTGATAGATCCCTGTTCTTTAAATAAAAAAAGGCTTTCACTCACACCTGATTGTCATCCCATTGATTGAAAATACCCGAGTCTAATTTCACCTTCAAATTAACTGCTAATCCTAGAGGTTCACATACTTTTGCCACTCACAGATATGTAATACTGGATCATTTTCCTCAATAAATAAATGATCAAGTATAGTATTTTTGTCTCATTTGTTTAATTGGGTTCTACTTTGTCTACTTTTAGGACCAGTATGAAAATCTGATGATGTTTTAGGTCATATTTATGCAGAAATATAGAAAATTCTAAAAGGTTCACAATCTTTTAAGCACCACTGAACAGAATGTAATTTAATGTTGAACACAGCACATACACTGGCAGTAATGCTAATCTAATGATCTGGGTCTGATGCGAGAATTGAGAAGTCCAGCACAGGAAACGCAAAGATAAATATGTACAGCTCTAAAGAAAGTTCTGGAAATGCTGCCATCTTTGCCAATGCCTTCAGGTGCAACATACTGGTCTACAATCTGAAGTAGCCTGTTGTTAGTCTCACTCCATTCTGTGTATAGTGATTAAGTCAGTTACCCTTTTAGAGAACACTGCAATCTGTTCCAAGAGGGATTCAAAATACACATGCGCATATCTGAGAACCATATGGCAAGTCGGGTATTGCTTCTTGCCCACAAGCGGTGCCGAGCCACATTGAGTCAGTGAGTCACACTGGGAGCAGCTTCACACAGGCACAGAGACAGAAGTGATCATTTTACAGAGCATGTCATGAAGAAGTGTGCAGGAGCTTCCATTTGCTAAGCCTGCACTTTTTAATACGAGACCACTGGATGAATAATGACCACTGAACGACTCCCACATCCACAAGGGTCAGACTACTGCAAGATACGAAGTGAATAAACACTATTACAGATACATACACACACTGCCCACAGAATCACTCCAAGATAAAATAGGTTTAGTCACACAACAAAATACACATTGTAAATCACTATAAGCAGAGCTGAAGGATAAAAGTGTTTAAGAGAGTTTACGATGAGGTACAACTCCATCACACAATGGACTAGCCTGCTGCTAGCCTCAGGAGAGGGAACACTTTCCTGTCAAACACTTCCATTTCACATGACTCCCCTACAAGGACACTGCTTTCTGTATAACTCCGAACACACTGCTATTTTAACCACATGTTTTTGAATTCCAAAAAAGGAGCAAGTGATGGAAAAGAGAGATGGAAAGGAATGAGAATTCTTTTCAGGCCTTCCCCAGATGCAGCGCATTAGCCTCAGGCTGAGGAATGTGAGTCACATCCAGGACTGTGTTAATAGTTTCCTTGATATGACACATGGAGTGTTATGGAGGAGCTCTCTCCAAGATGACGTCGGTTCTGGCCCATGAGCTGAGCTCTGATCACCTGGCCAAGCCAAACTCTCTCCCACTGAATCAATCACTCAAGGTACTGAGCACAAACAATCCTCCCTACCAGCTATACCTGCAGGATGGGTGTGTGTGCCTGGGAGACAGACAGCCTGTGTTCTGCCGCCTGAGAATGCTTGCCTAGAAGTGTCTGTGCATGCCACTGCCACAGCGCAAGCTGACACAAGAGATACACAAGGTGCATTAATAACTGTCAAAATAAGAAATATGTTGAGTTGAGGGTAGGACAAACAGTACAGGGCAGGTGGTTCCTAGGACTGTAGCTGAGAAGCCCAGGTGTAGAGGGACGGAAGGTTATGATGGTTTACAGTGTAGAGGGACAGTAGGTTTCTGTGAACAGATATGGGGACCATAAGATTCTTGTTATGTAAAAGGACAGTATGCTCTGGGAGATGGGGATAGCGATGTAGATTGATGGCAGGTTCAAGCTCTGTTCTGGTGGGTAACCATGCAGGGGAACAAAAAGCTTTTGTGGTTAACATTATAGTGATGGGAAGCTCTAGTGGGTAATGGTGTAGAAGGATGGCAGGCTCTGGGGTGTAAGGATGTAGAGGAATGGTAGGCTCTAGTGGGTAACTGTATATGGGGACAAAAAGCTATGGAGGGTAAGAATGTAGAGCAACGGTAGGCTTTGGTAGGTAACTGTGTAGAGATGGTAGGCTAGTGCTGTGGTCGGGAACCTATGGCTCACGAGCCACATGTGGCTCTTTGACAAAAGTCATCTGGCTCGCCAGGTGTTGCACCCTTCACTAACATATCATCGTTAAAAACTTAGACACATCACTAGAGATAAGTTTCCTGCAGAAAATGTAATGTCAATTACAATTCCTTTGTTGTACAGCCTACCAAAGTTAATGAAAAGTCGGTTTACAATAATATATTTCAAGTTGTTCCAGCCAGTACACGTATGCAGTGCTGTGCGCACGTGTCAAGACACCAATCAACGGCAAACCACTTACGTTTCTATGGTAACCTCTCACATTCAGATTCAAGCAGCTACCTAGCTAGTTACCTAGAAAATCATTCAGAAAATAAAAGACATGCCCCTGTCAGCCCGAACAGTGCATGACCACGCGGTCATGATGGCACGTCGGATAGAGAGCGAAACGAGCACGGATATAACTTCGGCAGATTTTTTGTTTCTCTTGCGCTGGATGAGTCCACACACACACACAGAAGAGGTTTTATGCTGCTCAGGTGGAAACTCAACCTCAAAGTGAAAGGCCTGCACAATTAATTCCATATTGCAACATGTTGCCTATTGCTTGTTGCATATTTGTTTGTTTTTGAGTTGTCTATGGACCTAGATAAAGTTATTGTTATTGAAACGTAATTGAAAAAAACGTGTTTTGTATAATAGTAAAATATTAGTTTTTGCAATGGCTCTTTCGAAAAAATGCATTAACCAAAAAAGAAAAAATGGTTCTTTGGTGAAAAAAGGTTCCCGACCCCTGCTCTAGTGGGTAACAGTGTACTGATATGGTGGATGATGATGGGTAAAAATATAGAGGGAATGCAATATGCTGGGGGCAAAAAGATATGGTGGATAATGGTGTAGAGCACAGGTTTCAAACCCAGGTCCTAGAGAATCCCCGGTCCCACACAATTTACTGTTCTCCCTCCTCTAACACACCTGATTCAACTAATCAGCTGTCATTCCTGACTTGAATTGGGTGTGTTAGAGCAGGAAAAACATTCAAATATTCAGGACAGAGGGTGCTCCAGGACCAGAGTTGGGAACCTTTGGTGTAGAGGGATGGCAGGCTCTGGTGGTTAAAAATATAAATGGGTAGCAGTGTAATGGTCTGGTGCATAGCATTGTGCAGGGAAGGTAAGATATAATGTCTATGGTCAAACATAATTGAGGGATTTCAGCATCTGTGACATCTGTAAGCAGTTTAATACAGAGAGACCTTAAGCTCTAGTGGATGTTGTGGAAGGACAGTAGGCTCTAGTGGAAGGACAGTAAACTTCAGTCTTGTATCACTGTTCTTACCTTTAGGAGGAAAGTAGGACTTGCTTTCTGCTTTATGGGGCCAGTCCACCACCAGGTGTCCATAGCGACGGAAACTATTGGTGATCTCATCTGTGTGGAGGGGAAAAATAAAAGGAGTATTTAGGACAAAGCCCATGACTTAGACATCATAAAACAAAGTAACGATGGTTTCTTCTGAAGCCATGTCTGGGACGTTGGCATGCGTTAGACCTGTTCTAGCCACTCTGACCAAAATTCAACATGCGGAATGCAACCTGATTTCTCTGTAAAAACAAAACCAGCTAGGACTAAAAGTGCTATCAACACTGACCATGAAAGCATTCCAAGAAAGAGAAAGGATTATAAAAAAAAAAAAAAAAAAAAAAAAAAAAAAAATAGTAAATAGTATATTAGTATACTAGTATATTATTTATCAGTGTTTACCAGTTCAGCATGCCACAGTTTCAATCTTCAGAAAAGACAAAGAAATGCTAGCCACGTATGCAACTGTGGTTATTGTGGTTGTAACCTGGGTGATCTATTCCATGAGGAATCTAACTGGAAAGGTGTTCAGAGATGACTGCTGCATTGATGCTACTAATAGGGGTGACCTTGTAGAATCTGGAGAAAGTACACAGTCGTGCATTCAGGAGCGCCTCAGTGGCGATTAGGCACTACAGGCACAGGTGACTCTGATATGGGAGCCAAATTCCTGTCCCTTTTGGTACAGCAGATCTACTTGAAGACAGATCTGCCAAGGTGTTTTGACCACTAATGAAAAGCAAGGTCTTGCTGCCAGGCTGGGGCCTAGTTGTTAGCGTATTTGCTGAATTCTCTGCAAAGTGGAAAGAATTAGCAGGAGACTTTGAAAGGCATATAATAGGTGGGAAAGGGTTGAATGGAAGGAATCCCAACTCCCTCAGTATTGAGTTAGCTTAATCCAACTATTGCGAATACTGTTCCATACGTCACTTTGTGACTTTGTTGCAACGTCTCTGCCTACAAGAAGGTATTTAGTTGATTCGTGTGTCCCCTGGGGGTGAGGAGGAGTAAATTAGAAACCACCAATTCAATTCAGTTTTATTTATTTAGCACTTTTAACAATGGACATTGTCATAAAAAAGAAAAATAAATTTAACTCCCTGAGGAAGAAACCTTGAGAGGAACCAGACTCAAAAGGGAACCTATTCTCATCTGGGTGACAAAGAATAGTGCAATTATCTAGTTACAAGATCTATGGACTTTCTTTAAAAAGTAAAAACAGGTATGGTACGCAACTGCCGAACTAGTAATGTGATAGCCTCTTTCACTAATCAATGCTGGCCAGTTTGTTCATATGGGTTTTTCCCATGTAGGCACACTAGGTTGAGATTATCTTTCTCTTCCTGGATAAGATTGTTAGGATTAGGATTCCTGGATGAGATTGCAATTGAGAGAAAAGAACTAACAACTACATAACTAATTTGATTTATATAAAAAAAATAGACATCCTAGATAGAAAAACAGAGAGTCTAAATCAGAGTATAGGATTTGGTATCTTAAAAGACTGAGAAGACTTTCATGAGCTACATAATTAGTCTATGTAAAAGCTCTGTCCTCTTTTAACTCGAAGGCTGAATAATTCCTTTTCTATCGTTTTCAAAGGGAAAAATGCCATTTGTTTGAGTATCCCAAACGAGTACCTTATTTTACATGACATAACAGTGGTTTGTATGCCGAATACCTTCGTCGATGTCTGGAGGCAGTCCACCAACAAAGACCTTTCTGGAGTAACGCTCCATCCTCTCACCGTTCTGACAGCGAGTGGGGGAGTTCAGCCCTGGAGTTAGAGACTGATCTCCATGAGCATCATCCAAAAAGCCATCCTCAAAAGGAAACAGTGATGAGCGACCTATACACACAGAGAAAGAGAGACAGGGAGACAGACAGAGAGGCAGAAAGAAAGACAGAGCACAAAAGGGGATGAAAGAATGTGTGGGTGAAAACAGGTCAGAAAAAGAGAAGGAGTACATTGTGGTTATTCATCTCATTTGTAGCCAGTTCATTAAATAAACAAACAGGAAGAAAAGAGCTATAAAGCGCTAATGTCTTTCCAGAAAAATACATTAATGTAGTGAAATTAAATTACACACAAGACCCTGCTATAGCAGCATGAGACGCCAGTGTGCTGAATTACTTTGGATTTGGTTTATTTGCTTTTCATCTGGGAATGCTAGCTTTCAGACTCTGAACATGACATCAGAGTTCTCAGCTGAAAAGCAGAGCAAAGAAAAGGGCCAGTCCACACAGCGGGCTGGGAAACTGGGTTATGCCACAAGTTGATTGCAGTGCTGGTCAAAAGCTAATTTTTACACAAATCCAATCTTTAAAAATAAATAAATAAATAAATCACAGCTAAGAGAGAACTGCCAAAAAATAAAACAAGACATACAGACATACAGTGCAGTATTATATAAATTTGAAATGTATATTTATTGCTAAGCCCTTCAAAAAGGTTACATGATGTAGACTACACGGTAGACATTTAGCATCACTTTTCCAAGTACTTTAAACATTTTACGATGAAAAACAGTGAAGTCCGTGTGCTTTCAGGGTCAACATGGATGGATGGACTTACTTTTTACGTGTATGTATATATATGTATATGTATATGTATGTGTGTGTGTGTGTGTGTGTGTGTGTGTTGTGGAGGCCATTAGGACAAAATTATCACAAAGCGCTTTGTTAAGCATGAAAAACACAGTGACTAAGGCAAAAAGTAAGATGATTTTCCAGCAATTTTCTGCTCTTAGAAAGGAACAGGAAAACACTCAAGCCCCATGTTAGGAAATGAACGGTTAAAGTTTCCTTCCCACCAACATGATTATATGTATTGATGATATTAAAAACTACCATCCAGAGAAGGGCATGAATTAATAAGACATTAGACATCATCTCCAACCACAGCAAGATGAGGCAGACATTCAGTAAGCTTCAACACCCCCCCCCACCCCCACCCCCAAAAAAAGAGGAAAAAAAAAAGAAAGAAAAATAAACAACCAAACAACCAACAACAAAAAAAAAAACTTCCACCCTGGTGCACAGACAGCTTAACCTGAGCAAACACAGATACAAAGAGGAAAGAAGAGAAGGCAGAGTGTTACCTCTTCTGCGACCATAACTCCTGGCTGTTCGGGGGCACAGAGGGGGAGAGAGGAAAACATACAGGGGACGGGGAGGAGAGAAAGAGGGATCAGAGAAGGAACGATGGAGAGAAAGAAACAGACAGACAGACAGACAGAGAGGAGAGGGAGAGAAACAGAGACATGGGTTTTGTGGGCAGACATTGAGAACAGTCACTAAGGCAACAGTGTGAGAACACAGGCCCTAAAACAGCTGTTGATTTTGGCTCAGTCTGTCTCCACACACACACACACACACACACACACACACACGCACATGGGATGAGCTCGGGCTCAGCTTGGCAAAAGTACGGCTGGATAATTATCTATAATTACCTTATGAGCTGAAAAGGTATCTCAGGAATGTTATGAGGAAAGAGCTATATACCCTCTTCCGCATACATGAGCTCACAGACGCCCACAACTGGCTAGTGGCACTGTGATTGACAGGGGCGAGAGAGAATGCCATGCCTCCTATACAGAGAGCATGGTTAATTTTGCTTTCTTGTGCTCCCGGACACAGATGGCTGTGGCATCAACGGGATTCAAACGCATGATCTCCGGATGACAGGGCGACCATTCTCAGGCAAGCATTATATACAAACAAAGCATTATTCCCCCTTATTCACTCTGACCATAGCCCATAACCCACGTTATACCACGTGACTTCACGCACACACTTAACACAGTGAGTCTACACAAGAAAAAAAAGAGAGAGAAACAATGTCAACCCAAATGCCAACATGTAGTAAGAAGGAACAAATTTGCCCTAAACAAAACGTTATTATTGTGTACTGAATATTAAGTTCCTGATTAATAGACAAACAATGAATAAATGTACGAAGTAAATGAATGAGGCAAGTCATTGTACGTTCACACTAGCAAGCGACAAAGCGACGGGCAACCATTAATTTTGTATGTAAGCCAGTAAGCCAAGAAGTGACAAATTACAAGTTGCTTGTCAGTCGCTAGTGTGAACGCCGGGTTGGTGATGTTACATGTTTTTCTCTATCTGAGAAACAGAGACTTCTATAAGGTAGCGATCTATACGGAACAATTGAAGCAGCATTCTATTTAGAAGCTATAGTTTTACATTAGTTGCATTAGATTTTTAATCCAAAACAATCTAAAAAGAGTTGGAGACTTGTTTAGTGATGATATCAGGATTTAAGTCTTCACCACTGCCTCTGTCCCTATTATAACTATTTCTCTCCCAGAAGTTGAGCCTGTTCTATTACATAGAAGCTACCAAACTGGAAAGCGGTGATGACACTCGACTTTCAGCATGCTAAATTTCTTCAGACACAGCTGCAAATATGGGCAGCAACCGGATATGACGTCACACGCCAACGTTAAAATATACCACCTGTTCCTGTACGCAGTGGCACCGCAATCTAGGCAACTCCTCTTTGATGTTGATTTTATATTCTTTTAAAGCTGTGTTGTATAAAACGGGATGGTGTGACACCGCTATAATCGTTCTGAAGAGGTCATGCCGTGACGTGTCGATCTCCTACTGGTCACGTGATACGAATTCGCAGGTCAGAGTTCACCAAACTTGAACTTTGGAACGCAGCGAAATGCCAAACGTTTTCGCATGAAGCTTGCGTTTCCGATCTCCAGCATTCATGCATATGAATGGAAGTCAGTGGAAAGTGTAGTGTGACCGCCGCGGAAGTGTGAAGGCTAACACAAGATTCCTGTGAGAGAGATGGATCCATGTGGTACATGCCTATATTACTCGACACGGGAGAGAACAAGGTTATCGTTTTCACCCAGAGAGCTATGCTCTCTTGGACTTTAGGCCATGGCTGGAATGGCTGGTTTTGAACTTGTGATTTCCTGCCAAACAGGTGAAACCTTAAACACACTCTCACGGGTTGATTTGCATTTCAGAAAATTTTTGCAAATTCTGTGAGATTGCTGGTGGTTGAGCCGTTGTGCTCTGGGCTGAGTTGACACTTTTTGGGCTGCTTGTTGTATACATGTTCCACACAGTTATACTAAATAGAGTTTGCCATTTTCATCCTCCATAACGGGGAATAACAAACATTGTTGTACTTGGAGCTGAGACACTAGGTAGTATTCAACTAGGTAGCATTTCATACCCTTTCCCTGCACATTACACATTTCCTACTATCTATTAGCATGTTAATAGTGCATAGGTTATTTCTGCACAGCTTCTAAACCCCAAAGCAACAGAATAGTGTGGATCACATCATCCTGTTAGAGTCTGATAGGAAGGGTGCTAGGCTTGAATAAAGCTCACGCTGACTCTTGCATAACAGACTCTCCAATGAGCTAAAGAGTTTCTCAGCATGCTTCTTTATAACACCCCGTCCTCAAAGCAAGGCCTCCAACATCGCCCAATTGTGTGGCATTCTCCCTGCAGGAGGACAATATTTACTCCAGACTGGAGCATCCCACATTTAGGCCTTTTTCATTTAAAGTGTCTGTGTGGGTTTAGCTGCTAAGAGCAGACATAAGTCGCCTGATGAGAAGAGGTCAGGGAGTCTAGAGTGCCTAGCAACAAGAGGGAGATGAGAGAGAGAGAGAGAGAGACACAGAGAGAGAGAGAGAGAGAGAGACAGACACATGTGTCTTGTGAAACAATATTAGCCAAGCCAATGAGTGTGAGAGAGTGGGGGAATGTGGACCAAAGTTTAAGTGTTTCATAAAGTGGAATTTGCTTTGGGACAATTGGTAGAAGGTTAAGGCAACCAACCAGTGAGCTTATCTCTGTGAGAATAATTGCTGTCACTATTTAAGAGGACTCATGAGAAAAAAGATACCTGTTGAATACCAAGTGCCGAGGTTGATCTTGGCACAGTTTTAACAACAGTGACAGTGCTAGTCACAGTGTAACTGTAGGAAGGCTCTTTTTGAATACATACTACCTTGAGAGCTTTTGAAATGCTACTTGGCATGCTGATAACTCTTACCTTAATTAAAACAAGGAGGCTGATAATATCGCACTAGTATTGTGCCAGAGTATTCACCCGTTTAATTATTTCCCCCTAACTAGACTAAAAAATGGCTTCTCAGCTAATAGACATGTATAATCACGGCATTAAAATATTGAGATGATGTTCTTTTTCTTTTCTTTTTTTAAAATCCAGCATGGCATGCATGCATATTACACACACACACACACACACACACACACACACACACACACACACACACACACACACACACATATATATATGTTACTTTTAATGTTGTGGAACATCCTCAAAATAAGTTCACAAGTTAATTCCTGTTATCACTTACACTATAACAGCTATCAATTACATTCTAACATGCATCTCTCTTTTCCGCTTTCTTGAAGTTTATAAGACAAAAAAAATGCAGCATTACATGTTACAGGGAAACCATGTCAAGTCTTCTGTCCTAAAGACTTTCTCTCAGACATACAGAAAGTTATGTACCAAACCGTATTTTTCATTATCGCTGGTGTTGTACCATCTTTAGTACCTTTAGTGTGTATCTTGCATCTGGAAATATGGTATACTGTATGTTTAGTAGTATATAGTATTGGATCTTAAGGACCACTGATCAATCTTTAAAGCTTTACCCAAAAAAGCTTATTTAAGGTACACCAAATGCACCTTCCCAGATGAAAGGTACAAACTAATGGTTAAAAAAAAAAAAAAAAAAAAAAAAAAAAAAAAAAAAAAAAAAAAAAAATTTACCCCTGATGGTGTTATCTCACCAATAAAGAAAAGTACTAAGACAGATATTACAAGGTGTTCAGACTTAAAAACATGTCACAACTTTATAATTTAAAAAAAAAAATGACAAAAAAAGGTGTCCCAAAAGTCTCCATACATAGGGGAAATTAACATTTAACAAAATGTCTTCCAAGATGTTTCATACTTAATTTATAATATATAATATTTTTTAGATAGCCTTTAAGAATGCCTTTGACAAAAGAAGAACGTACTGAAATCATTCTCATGGCTGGATCGGGAAGCTGTCGCAAGGTGGCGATGGACTTTAACAGGAAACATGGCAAGCGCAACACACACCACACTGTTGCCAAACTTATTAACAAATTCAAAAAGACGAAGTTTTTACGGACCAACCCGAGAAGTTGACGTCCACCAACATCCACTGACAAAGTCACAACCACCGTGGTGCTGGCAATCATAGTCCCCTATGTATGGAGACCTTTGGGACACCCTGCATTATTGCAATCTTTGTGAGAATATGAGAAACTCACTGGAGTGTCCAATATTATTTACAATTTCCTTAAGGGAATGTGTAATTGCAGGTTTTCATTCTAACCAAGCAGAAACTCATCAGGCCATTATAGAAGTAGATTACATGCGAGCTCCTGCTCGGCAGGAATGAAAATCTGCAGCCACGCTGACCCTCTACATATAATACGGCTAACCTCTGAAATATTTGACAACCCTAGGAATAATTTAGCCTGTAAGGTATATCCCTATATTATAGCAGTACATTTAGAAATGCTACAAAAGTAACCGGAGGACCCACATTGGTCCACAAGCATGTGTCCATTGGGCAGTATTCCCTCGGTAATTTTCAGTAAGGGGCCTTCTGACGGCATGGCGGTGGGAGCAAACGAGTTGACTCTCTGCTTACCCACTAAACCAGGCGGATGCAGCACCAGGCCATAAAAATGTCCTCCATCCACTCTGCCTGACTGAGACACACATGCACACACACAACACTAACTGACAGAAAACAGCAGACACCTACTGGGTGCCTCAGGCACTGTCATACATTCCACACCCCATGCTAAAGTGTGCCGAGCACACATGGGTGTGTTGATCAAAACCAGCCATTCTCTTGAAACCGTCCCACATGCTTAGGGCAGTGTCCCTCTCTGGATGCCCCCTGCGGCAACGAGGCACCTGCTGAAGGGGACAGAAAGGATATATAGTGTTTCAAGGCTGTTATTTTAGTGCTCATGAGTGCAGGCTCCATACGGCTCTGCTCAGCTGGCACTAGTACTCTTGAAGTACTCAGAAACAGAGCCACAAGGCAGTATTGTGAACTATGGGACACAGAGCCGGGAGTTCAGGCTATGTAAAGGTCAAACAGACAGGCAAAAAATGAGCCAGTCTTACAGCCAGCTGTTCTAAAGAATAACTCTATAAAATTAAATGGGGAAATGCGCACCACCCATATTTATAGACAGACATTTTAAAATAGTCCATTTATGTGTATTTGAAGCAGATTTGCCATTAAGAAGAGTGCATATAACTATATACACAGACATTAATGAATACAATAAAAGTATATTACAATGACAGTACATATGCATAATTCAGAATGAAGGGAATGAACAAAAATCACTCACTCAGTGGCATTATGTGTTCTGCTGCTGGGTGGTGAAAGTTCAGACCCATGCGTCCTGGGGAAACACAAGCAAGGAAGACAAAAATGGTCAGTACTTAGATAAAACAAAACAAAATACCAAATACTTGGAAGCTGCACATTGCTCATTTATTTCATTTACTCTGACTATATACTTTAACACTTACCTGACTCCTAGCTCTGTGTAACACTATTCAACCTTTTACTTTTGATCATGTGTGCACAGAAAACAAAGTCAGCGTTTAAATTCAAGTTAAAATATCTAATCTACACAAGCTACATCACAAATACCCCCCCCCCCCTTTTAGAAATAGAGTAAGAATTCCTCTAACATTTGCAGTTGTAGAGGACATGAAGATGCATGTGTTTGCAAAGAGCCAGACAAGAAAGGGCTTATGGGAAATAGACTTGCGTATCTCTGAAATCTTATCATCATGTGATGCGGCTCATGAGGCAAAAGCTGACTGGTTGTGCAAGGAAGTACATCCGATAGCTGCGGGGGATGGAACGAGATCCAGAATCCAACGAAATACAGTGCATGCTAAATAGACATGACAATCAAAAGTGTAGCGACAAGATCAAGTTAAAACTAGCTGTAAATAAATAATAAATAAATTTTAAAGGCAGATTGAGAAATCTTTAGTCGGCAAATTATTGTGCGAGTATGTTGGAGAACAGCTACTGACAGTCTGTGGACGATGCCTGCACATTGGCAGAGGCATAAGTTGAGTACAAGTGAGCCTTTAGTGTAATTCAGCTGAGGCAAAGGCATAGGACTGTGTCGCATAAAGAGAGCTTCATAGCTCAGACAATGGGAGAGGAGAATGCTGGGAATTTGACAGAGAATGCATTCTGTGCCTGGCTCAGCCACCCCAGCCCCATCACAGCCAGTGAGAGAGATGTGTCATCTGTAGCAAGAATAAACTTCTGCCTCTCTCTCTCTCTTTCACACTCACACACACACATTTTATTTGTTTCTCAATTGATCACAACTCTCCTCAAAGCTTGGTGCTGTTGCCTTGCAGTTATTGTCACAGCCAGGTGACAGAGTTAACAACGTACCCTGTGGTGTCCTGTGGGATTTTCACAGGGATGCCTGTAGCTTCAACAGGCTCTGACTGGCTTGTATGCAAACACAGTGGTGGCGATAAGGCACCTGTGTGAATTTGCACAGTAGGGCCACTGCAAAACACAGGCACTCATGCAGACGAAGCCTTGAACCTTCGAGCTTTTAACGTGGCACTTCTGACACTTGCAGCTCTCTTGTGCAACATACTGCAGGTTAAACTGACTCACATATTAACTGCATTTTATCAAAAACTGGTTTGCCAGTCTATACAAAAACTCTGTAGTAGGGCTGTAGTATTTAACTTTTTTTAAATGGTCTGCAGTTATATACCGCCTTTTAACTTTCACGGTTTTACAAAGCACTTTACACTGTGTCTCCTTCACCCATTCACACACACACACACACACACACACACACCAATGGCAGCAGAGCTAACACGCAAGGTGCTAGCCTGCCATTGGGAGCAACTTGAGGTTCAGTGTCTTGCCCAGGACACTTCGGCACATGGAGGCATGTGGGCCAGGAATCAAACCGCCAACCCTACAATTAGTGGCCACAGGGCCTATAACGAAATGACCCTTGTGTCCACTTGATTTAGGAAAACAGGTTTGCCTCACACCTCTGGGGTTGGGGGTTTGAATCCCACCTCTGCCCTGTATGCGTGGAGTTACTTCCAGGTACTCTGGTTTCATCCCCCAGTCCAAAGACATTGGTTGTAGGTTGATTGGCCTTTCCAAATTGTCCGTAGAGTGTGAATGGGTGTGTGAATGGATTGGCACCCTGTCCAGGGTGTCCCCCCGCCTTGTGCCCCGAGTTCCCTGGGATAGACTCCAGGCTCCCCTGCGACCTTGTGTAGGATAAGCGGTATGGAAAATAGACGGATGGATATAAATATACACTTTTTTTTTTAAATTCATCATAAAATTTCCAAATATTAAAGCCAACAGAAAGTGTCCTAAAAGTGTTCTTGAGAGACTGAAATAAAATTTAAACTTATACAGCACACGCACTCACTGGCCACTTCAACAGAAACGTCTGTACCCCTGCTCATTCATGCAATTAACCAATCAGCCGATCATGTGTACAGCAGCACGGTGCATAAAATCATGCAGATTTTATGGTCGTTGGTGCCCGATGGGTTGGTCCATTACGTGGACGTTTTTGCAGGTGGAAATTCTGTGTTGATGATGAGAGAGATCAGAGGAGAATGGCCAGACTGGTTCAAGCTGACAGCAAAGCAACAGTAACTCTTCATAATCATGGTGAACAGAAAAGTATCTCAGAATTCACAACACTTCGTACAACCCTGAGAAGGACGGGCTACAAAAGTCCAGGCAATGTATATCATTATAACTGCAACATAACACATTATAATCAGTGTCTGAGGTAGAATTTGCTTAGGTAAAAACAAACACCTCCAATAAGGCCCTAAGGCCTGTGTTTGATCTGGAACTAACAATAACAGATGACTAAAGTCAGACAACTGCAGAAGACTTGTATTCAAACATGATATATGATCATATCAAACAAGGTTTTTCTATCACAACCCCTGTCACTAGAATGACAGATGAAAATAACTGGCAAACATCTGACTGACAGATAAAAATATCTCTTCTATCTATATTCCTGACTGTAAATGCCACCCTTTTTTTCCCTGGAGAACACAAATTCCTTTTACAGGAACACTACAATCATTGTAAGTGCAATAAAGCCTGCAGCACTTAACAGCCATTGTTGCATCAACAGCAAACTGACTCTGAATGTAATGTTACTTATTGTTTCAACACGACTGTAGTTAAGTCCAGTGTAAGCAGGCCCAAGCAGCATTACCTCACGGCAATGGCTCTAAGATCAAGAAGAAAATGATTCTCCTGATTTTCCAGTACATCTCCGGTAAACAGAGTGCAACTAGTATTGCTCTGTTTTGTCCCAGATGCCATCAGATCTACTGGTTTATCACTAGGTCATTATGAAGACGTTCTTAAACCCTGCTGAATGGCTGAGGCTGAGTTAATCACTCCAGGTCAACAGTTCAAGCGATGAGGGGAAAGTCCTACTAAACCAGACACTAGCTATTTCATTCTATTTTTAAACCAGAGCTCTGATGGTCAGAAGGTGTTGATTAATTTTCTATAGCAGCATGGCCCCTTAGTAGTTCCATCTGCAAAGTTTATATTAATGCACTCATTTCAGTACATTATCATTTCTATAGGAACACCTTACACAGGGACTTACAGGTGCATCTCAATAAATTAGAATGTCGTGGAAAAGTTCATTTATTTCAGTAATTCAATTCAAATTGTGAAACTCGTGTATTAAATAAATTTAATGCCACAGACTGAAGTAGTTTAAGTCTTTGGTTCTTTTAATTGTGATGATTTTGGCTCACATTTAACAAAAACCCACCAATTCACTATCTCAACAAATTAGAATACTTCATAAGACCAATAAAAAAACATTTTTAGTGAATTGTTTGCCTTCTGGAAAGTATGTTCATTTACTGTGCATGTACTCAATACTTGGTAGGGGCTCCTTTTGCTTTAATTGCTGCCTCAATTCGGCGTGGCATGGAGGTGAACAGTTTGTGGCACTGCTGAGGTGGTATGGAAGCCCAGGTTTCTTTGACAGTGGCCTTCAGCTCATCTGCATTTTTTGGTCTCTTGTTTCTCATTTTCCTCTTGACAATACCCCATAGATTCTCTATGGGGTTCAGGTCTGGTGAGTTTGCTGGCCAGTCAAGCACACCAACACCATGGTCATTTAACCAACTTTTGGTGCTTTTGGCAGTGTGGGCAGGTGCCAAATCCTGCTGGAAAATGAAATCAGCATCTTCAAAATGCTGGTCAGCTGAAGGAAGCATGAAGTGCTCCAAAATTTCTTGGTAAACGGGTGCAGTGACTTTGGTTTTCAAAAAACACAATGGATCAACACCAGCAGATGACATTGCACCCCAAATCATCACAGACTGTGGAAACTGAACACTGGACTTCAAACAACTTGGGCTATGAGCTTCTCCACCCTTCCTCCAGACTCTAGGAACTTGGTTTCCAAATGAAATACAAAACTTGCTCCCATCTGAAAAGAGGATATTGGACCACTGGTCAACAGTCCAGTTCTTCTTCTAGTTAGCCCAGGTAAGACGCCTCTGACGTTGTCTGTGGTTCAGGAGTGGCTTAACAAGAGGAATACGACAACTGTAGCCAAATTCCTTGGCACGTCTGTGTGTGGTGGCTCTTGATGCCTTGACCCCAGCCTCAGTCCATTCCTTGTGAAGTTCACTCAAATTCTTGAATCGATTTTTCTTGACAATCCTCATAAGGCTGCGGTTCTCTCGGTTGGTTGTGCATCTTTTTCTTCCACAATTTTTCCTTCCACTCAACTTTCTGTTAACATGCTTGGATACAGCACTCTGTGAACAGCCAGCTTCTTTGGCAATGAATGTTTGTGGCTTACCTAGTGAACCAAACTGAGAGACCATTTTGAAGGCTCAGGAAACGTTTGCAGGTGTTTTGAGTTGATTAGCTGATTAGCATGTCACCATATTCTAATTTGTTGAGATAGTGAATTGGTGGGTTTTTGTTAAATGTGAGCCAAAATCATCACAATTAAAAGAACCAAAGACTTAAACTACTTCAGTCTGTGTGCATTGAATTTATTTAATACACGAGTTTCACAATTTGAGTTGAATTACTGAAATAAATGAACTTTTCCATGACATTCTAATTTATTGAGATGCACCTGTATATGGCCAGTGCTGCACAGAAACAGATTAAAAACATGTAATTGTTGATATGTTGAGGTTTTCTGTGAGATGTTTATTTAACATGGCTTTCTTTCTTACTAACTTCGAGAGAGAGAGGAAAAAAAGAGCGAACAACAGTTTTACAGTTGCTACAGCATAAGTGATAGCAGGAACTAATTTGTTTCATGGAAGCTCCACAACATTAAATGCAATTATGAATGTATAAAATGTACAATGTATCATTCTTTAATTTAAAAAAAAAAAAAAATTATATATATATATATATATAGATAGATAGATAGATAGATAGATAGATAGATAGCAGTGACAAACTGCTGTGGTAAGAGAGGAATAAACATGTGGGGGATGTGCTGTTATTGGAAAATAATCAACTTTGGGGTGATAACAGTAACTCTGCTTCATGAGGCACATCACACCACCCAGTCATTGATTATTTTCCTATAACGGCATGACTAATCATGCTTTATTGCTTACTTAAGTGAAAGAAGGTTCAGCAGTTTTTAAATCTACTACAATATAGTAGATTACATGGATTGTGCAATTCCTCTGCCATATACTTTATTCATAATAATAAAAATACAACATGTTTACTTTAAATAGCACCTTTCCAGAGCTCAAGGACGCTTAAATTCATAGTGAACATTTGGATTTTCTTATTAAAAAATAAGGAGATGAAGAGGACCCCCCCCCAACACACACACACACACACGGAAC
Source organism: Cranoglanis bouderius (assembly GCA_023630585.1). Classification (NCBI taxonomy): domain Eukaryota; kingdom Metazoa; phylum Chordata; class Actinopteri; order Siluriformes; family Cranoglanididae; genus Cranoglanis; species Cranoglanis bouderius. The sequence goes on along the minus strand of CM042536.1, from coordinate 12,877,776 downwards.
CCTGGAGGATGCATACTGTCGCACTTGAATGTATACAAGTTGGTTCCAGTTCCAGACCCTTCCAATCTCAACATTATTAATTAATTCAGGATGCCAGACTGGAGATAATGGATTAACATAAAGAGCAAAACACAAAGTTTCTCTTCAGGGTTTCAGTATACATTCAGTTCTTGGCGTACACATACCTTACATTCTCAAAATCTCCCTGAAATAGATCTGCGTATGTACTGAACACTGGTATGTCAGTGATATTTCCTCTTCAGGGTCTGGGACTACACTAATTTTGAGTTTCCTCTTCCTTTCTTGTTATTTGATCAGATTACAACAGACCTAAACGCCAACCTTTTTCCTTTTGCATAATGTCCTGGATGTGGAAACAACAGTTAATGTATAACCTTTGAGGACCAAGTGCTAATGCCCCTGTTTGCTAGCTGTGTATGAAAACACACTTGTCCACTAGAAAGGGCATGTATATACAGTATTTATTCCATGGTCTTTCTGAATACTTGATTCTGATTGACTGGACGGTGTGCGTTAAGTAAGGAATAATTGACGATAGGCCGTTGAATTATTGGAAAATAATGCATACACCTCGGGTGTGCATTATTTTTTTAATAATTCAATGGACCGGAGTCAGTTATTCCGCTTATACCACAGTTACCACTCCTCAAGACATTGTTCAGATGTTTTATTTCAAGACATACGTCAGGTTTTTGTCCTTGAAACGCTCTTGTGGTGGAACTAATTTATTATGCATCCCATCTCAAGCCTCCATTGCCATTTCCAAAACGTCATTTTAGAGCTATTAACGGAGGCTTGAGCCATTGATATGCAGTTATTGGAGAGAAAGAGAGAGAGAGAGAGAGAGAGGGAGAGAGAGATAGAGAGCACTAGCTCACAGGTTTATGCTGATAATATAAAAATAGAACAAACAAACAAACAAATAAATAAATAAATATTGATAAACCTACTTGTTCATAGGGTTTTTTTTATTTTTTATTACTGCAGAAAATACGACAAATAAATAAACAAATATTGATACTTGTTCACCGTCTCATTACTGCAATCACAGATGCTCTCTCGTGCTCTCTCTTTCTTTTTTCTTCCTCTCTCTCCCTCTCTCTGTCTCTTTCCAATGACTGCATATCAATGGCTCAAACCTCCGCTTGGCCTTGTGGCCACATTACCACCTCGGGTGCGCATTATTTTTCTAATAATTCAACGGTCCGTTGTCAATCCGGCTACTGAACACTTGAAAGTCTGCATATTCCTACCTAACACACAACACACATACACAAAACAATTTGCACCATAGAGAAGGAAAAATTATTTTTCACATTGTAGAAACTCTGTATTCACTTTACAACTCTGTATATCTGCTCCCACACATAATATTCTATTGTATTCCTTTTTTTTTTTTTTTTTACATCATATTCCCTACAGTCCACTATATTTATTTTTATTTTACATTCTATTATATTTTATTCTACAGTCTATAAACATTTTACTACATCTACTGTATTTTATTATTTTATTGCATTCTATTTTATCATGTGTGTATATCCTTAATCATTGTTGGTCTGTCATTGCACTGTGGGACGAGTAAAGGAAAAACATTTCACTACATTACATCATATGTATGTAATATGTATGTGACAAATAAAGAACCTTGAACCTTGAATTACTGACTTATTTCTGGAAAATCAAAATTGTCTGTCATTTTGTTAAATGTGTGTGCTGTGGTGGTCAGTAGGATAACTTTTCCGTTATTTCAGTTAACTTGGCGAAGTGATATGGAACTGTAATGCGGTCAAGACCGGACTGGAACTACTTTAGCTGTGCATTTCGTGAAAAATAATTGTACACCTCAGAACGTCTGTCAGCCAGTCAGAATCGAGAATTTAACAGCGCTGTGGTATAACACCATATACCGCACAGGTAGTTCCAGTCAGTTTAATCACCTATCTAAATTAAGTTACAGTTGCATTACAGTCGCATACTAATACAGTAGTAACTCACAGCTTCATTATTAGTACAGACGTGGTACAGTCGCCGATAAGTCACACACAATACATTTATTTGCATGAAATCTTAACGCGCTACCTTATCTCTGTGTATGATTTAGAGTGGGCAGAATTCTAGACCAAACAACGCGTATATAAAATAACTAATGAAAATTAAACGTTATTTTTATCGTTTCAGTCAAATCTTGCACTGCAAACATCAATGGCAGCTTTAACTCGTCAGTGCTGGCAAGTGACCATTGTATAAGCGGGATAATCCATGGCTAGGTGTGCACTACACTCCGCTTCACTTCAGGTGGGTCTTTGCCTCCATGTTGTGCATTAAAATCATGTAATGCACACCTAGCCATGGATTATCCCTTACATATATAGAAAGTGAGATCCCCTTACACATCATGTACTTAAACCAAATGAGACGTTGGCGGTAGAGCAAGCAGGCAGACCAAACAAACCTGCTGAGTCGGGAGATGCCAGACCTGTAATGGAGGGGTGACATGTTAAATGTGACCTGAACTACAGTGATGGTGTCAGACACTGACTAAACACTCGCATTAACTTAAAAACCACGAATTATTGCTTAGTAAATATGTGGTAGGCTCGGGCAATATAGCAATCTAGCTAATACAGGAAAATGATAAACATTACTTAGTATGCACCACACAGCTCTCAATTTAGTACTCAAATTTTTAATTAGTCCACTGATGCACACATATCCACACTTCTGTCTCATTATCTCTCCTAGGCAAGTCACTAACTCACTAACATCAAAGTAAAAACAAACAGTCACCAAGCGGAAAGGTATGAAATGCCAAACCGGGCAACAGCATGCCAGAGAATGACATTAACAGTGCTAATGGAATGGAGCAACTGACTCTCCAGATTTTCCAACTCATCTCTAAAGTGCAGCTGTTATTCCTCACTTTTCTGCCAGTAAGCAAAGGGCCGCTCTTCGTTCTTACATCTGGAGCGTAATGATGTACTTAAATCTTGCTAAAAGGCTAAGGCTGATTCACTTAATTCACCTAAGATCCACTGTTAAACTCATGTGTATGATGACGGGAAAATTCTAGAAATTAACTGAACTCTGATCCCATTTTTCTATTTTCTATAGTGGAGATAGTATAGCATTCCAGTATATGATGAAACTGTGCTAACACCACCATATTTACATATTTGGAAAAAAAATTAAATCACATTTAAGGTTTACAATCACAGGTGCTAATATTAGTTGCTTAATGTAAATATATTGATGCACATTTCTCAAACTTCTTTAATATTCATGATATTAAAGTGTTCAGGGCGGAAGAGTTCGTGCTTTGCAGTTTCTTTGTAAAATGGCAAGCTTCGTTTTTGGAGAGAGAGAGAGAGAGAGAGAGAGAGACAGAGAGAGAAGTGATCCTGGTAAGGGAATGACTATTTATTGTGGCTATAACATAAGTCAGAATAGGAACTTGTCTCTTGGACTATAAACAGTTACAATGTGCAATGCTTCGCATAAACGATAAATTAAACATTGTAATCATAGGCAAATCACCGTGGTATGAGCACAATAACACACTGTAGACCATGCTGTTATATGAAAATAATGCACTTTAGGGGTAACAACTCTTGTTGACGTGCTTGTGCCACATCACACCCCCCTGGTGTGCATTATTTTTGTATAACAGCACGTTCTGCCATGTGTTATTCCTTACATAACAGCAGCTCTGACAGTAGTTCTGTCTGTAACATAAATGAGAGATTTCTATTAATGTGCTCATAATCTAAGCATAATAATAAATGGATTACGAAATAAAATATGTACAGATTTTGTACAGATTATGTATTTTAATAATGTTATTTAAAAAATAATCATTGGTATGACGACGCTTTCTGTTAGGAGATTTATGAAAGGATTCTGCACTATATAATGGTCAGTAAGTTTTCCAACAGTGGACTTTGCACTTTCTCAGTAACAAGCTTTGTTTGTCTTATTAATTTCAAGAAATAAAAAAAAAAAAGAGAGAGAGAATGGTGAGGGATTAACTGTTACAATACAAGTGATAACTATCCCAACTATGGATGTACCAGATCATTACATATATCTATAAATGGTTAAAAAAGGGTGAGGTGTAATTCCTTAATAATGTAATGAAGAAAATAATCATCATTGGCAAATTGCTGTGTTATAAGAGCAATAATGCACTTCAGGACATGTTGTTATAGGAAAATGATCCACTTCGGGGTGGTTATGGTGTTGATTATTTTCCTATAACAAAATGGACTGTTGTGTGTTAGGTGTAAACATTATTGTTGAATTTTCTAATTAACTATAAAAAACGAATGTGTTTTGGAAGAAATATATTCTTCTAAAACATAATCCCTCAATTTGTGTTTTGATGGTGGTGGTACAGAGTGCTGCTTAGGGTCATTTTAAAACACACACACACACACACCAGGGACTTTCCCTGAGGGTCAGGACAAACTGAACCAAACGCACATGTATGACGGTCAAAGCTGAATGTCAAACTAGCCCAGATTTTTCACAAAAGATTCTTTTCTAGAGCTGAGCCGAACAGCTTTAGCGACAGAGAGTTATTCTTCCAATGCCATTTCCACCTGGACACACCCTGCAGCGTTAGACAGCTGTGCTTACTGCAGCACAAGCTTTTGGTTTGAGTAATTTCATGACTTTTGCTTTCTCTGTCAGCGCACACTGACGGTTCGGCTCAGAGAACATGCTAGAGATGAGCAACGTGGTTGATTAGCACTGGCACTAAATAGTCCAAAAACTCATACAGTTCCAAATCCTTCATTCAACAGAACTGAGAAAAATGATCACTGCCAGATTTATTACATACATGGGACGTTGATCTCCTGCACCACTTCAAGCTGTCACTGTAATTTTTCTTAGGCACCTCCCTATTCAGATTTAGCACCACGATTTGGGGGGGGGACGGACGGACGGACGGACGGACGGACGGACGACAAATCATAACCATTCAGAAAGCTTGGCTTTTGATATGCTTCTCAACTTTGCACTGAAGAAACTGGACTTTCAGTGGTGTGTGTGTTCATGTTCCACACATTTCACCTTCAGTCCAAGGCCAAAAACACTAGCCTACTCTGCAAAACTGAACTACAATGTAATGACGTGCTTGCGGTCATTCTGACAAGTGTATGTTAATGAACCTGTATTACTGGAAAATGAATTCCATTCAATGTTTCTTTGGTAATGTGTCTGCAAGTCGCACTTTTGCTGTGGTCGACAAATATAACTGGGAAAATTCTCTGCTCAGAACCTAAAGAATTTCATAAAGGACTTAACATGTCAGAGCTTATTTTCTAAAGCAAGCACAGAGTAAGAAATAACCGCTCCAGTTCGACTCTTTAGCCCTGGGGGCAGAAGGTGGATCATGTGAGAGGCCAGCATGAGTGAGAAAGAGAGAGATTGTGTGAAAGTGTGTGAAAGTGCAAGTGTGTTGTCATTGTGTGTGAAAGCACAAGGCTGTGCGCGTGTAAACACATGAGCCTCTGCACAAGGCATCTTTGTGTTTGGTAGCAGAATCTTTCGACTGTGCGTCCTTGTTTGTGGCGGTAGTGAGACTTTAAGCCTAACCTCGTTGGGGGCTGATCATTGCCACAAGCATGTTGAAAAAAAGACTATGTTTGTTCAGGAATCCCCTCTTTAGCCCTCCTCCTTGTCAGCCCACTCTGCCATTCAGAACGTGAAATCCCTGCACATTCCATTTCAATCAGATTAATGTGCAGTTACGAATGAGAGCGTGATCACGAGAGGACGTGAGAACAAACCCACCCTCCTCCACCTCATATAGCCAAAACCTCTTCACACAAGAGGCTTCGTTCTTCTTGGCACTTCAGCTCAAGGCCCATAGGACTGGACAAGCTAAAAATACTCATTTTACTTTTCTCCAGGCTTTAAGAACAACATGGGTTTTGTATTACAAAAAGGATGTTTGTCAATGACAAGTTTGACAATCCTGGCCTGTCAGTTTTTTTTTGTTTGTACCTGCTCAAAACACTTCGCAAACTTAGTCATTTAAATCACTACAACCATGAACAAAATAAAGCAATTAATGAAGATGACTGAGTCACGCAGCACCACACCAGGACCACACCACACCCAATTCACTCCCATGTTAATCACCATGGCCTATATACGTCTCCCGAGTTTCATATTTGACCGCCCGCTCAAGACTTTCTCTGGGCCTATATGCATGTTCGTTTGTTTGGATAAGTATGGACATGACCCAGCTCTCACTTATGCTGAACTCCAGCTTTAAATCACCGTATGTTCATTATGTGCCATATACTGTAAATATGTGGAACATAGGACCCTGGGAACATACAGCCGTGGCCAAAAGTTTTGAGAATGACACAAATATTAATTTTTACAAAGTCTGCTGCTTCAGTTTTTATGATGGCAATTTGCATATACTCCAGAATGTTATGAAGAGTGATCAGATGAATTGCAATTAATTTCAAAGTCCCTCTTTGCCATGAAAATGAACTTAATCCCAAAAAATCATGTCCACTGCATTTCAGCCCTTCCACAAAAGGACCAGCTGACATCATGTCAGTGGTTCTCTCGTTAACACAGGTGAGAGTGTTAACGAGGACAAGGCTGGAGATCACTCTGTCATGCTGATTGAGTTAGAATAACAGACTGGAAGCTTTAAAAGGAGGGTGGTGCTTGAAATTATTGTTCTTCCTCTGTTAACTATGGTTACCTGCAAGGAAACACGTGCAGCCATCATTGCTTTGCACAAAAAGGGATTCACAGGCAAGGATATTGCTGCTAGTAAGATTGCACCTAAATCAACCATTTATCGGATCATCAAGACCTTCAAGGAGAGAGGTTCAACTGTTGTGAAGAAGGCTTCAGGGCGCCCAAGAAAGTCCAGCAAGCGCCAGGACCGTCTCCTAAGGTTGATTCAGCTGCGGGATCGGGGCACCACCAGTGCAGAGCTTGCTCAGGAATGGCAGCAGGCAGGTGTGAGTGCGTCTGCACACACAGTAAGGCGAAGACTTTTGGAGGATGGCCTGATGTCAAGAAGGGCAGCAAAGAAGCCACCTCTCTCCAGGAAAAACATCAGGGACAGACTGCTATTCTGCAAAAAGTACAGGGATTGGACTGCTGAGGACTGGGGTAATGTCATTTTCTCTGATGAATCCCCTTTCAGATTGTTTGGGGCATCTGGAAAAAAGCTTGTCCGGAGAAGAAAAGGTGAGCGCTACCATCAGTCCTGTGTCATGCCAACAGTAAAGCATCCTGAGACCACTCATGTGTGGGGTTGCTTCTCAGCCAAGAGAGTGGGCTCACTCACAATTTTGCCTAAGAACACAGCCATGAATAAAGAATGGTACAAAAACATCCTCAGAGAGCAACTTCTCCCAACCATCCAAGAACAGTTTGGTGACGAACAGTGCCTTTTCCAGCATGATGGGGCACCTTGCCACAAGGCAAAAGTGATAACGAAGTGGCTCGGGGAACAAAGCATCGACATTTTGGGTCCATGGTCAGGAAACTCCCCAGACCTTAATCCCATTGAGAATTTGTGGTCAATCCTCAAGAGGCGGGTGGACAAACAAAAACCCACAAACTGCAAGCATTGATTATGCAAGAATGGGCTGCCATCAGTCAGGATATGGCCCAGAAGTTGATTGACAGCATGCCAGGGCGAATTGCAGAGGTCTTGAAAAAGAAGGGTCAACACTGCAAATATTGACTCTTTGCATAAACTTCATGTAATTGTCAATAAAAGCCATTGACACTTATGAAATGCTTGTGATTATACTTCAGTAACAGTTAGTAACATCTGACAAAAAGATCTAAAAACACTGAAGCAGTAGACTTTGTGAAAAGTAATATTTGTGTCATTCTCAAAACTTTTGGCCACGGCTGTAGATACGCTCCCAACATGAGTTAACCTGACAACATTTCTCAGAGGATTTTTTTTTTTGTCTTATTTATAAGATGTTCCTAATATTACTGATAATGATAGCCATCTAGCAAACTTGAGCTAGTCTGACAGACATTTTAAGTCACAAGCATAAAACTGTAGTAATTCTACAGTACCGCTAACTTTGACCAGCTAGCTAACGTGAGCTAACCTGACAGGATTTCTGAGAGGAGCTTCAAGTCTTATTTATAAAATGTTCCTAATCTTCATGATACTGTTATCCATCTAGCAAACTTGAGCTAGTCTGACAGACATTTTAGGTCACAAGCATAAAACAGTTGTAATTCTACTGCTAACTTTGTCCAGCTAGCTAACATGAGCTAACCTGACAACATTTCTCAGAGGATTTTTGTTTTTGTCTTTTTGGATACAATGCTCCTAACATTAATGATAAGGATAGCTATCTAGCAAACATGAGCTAGTCTGACAGGATTTTGAAGTCACATTCATGAAATGTTTAGAATTTGACTTCTAATTTAGATTTAACATGCTCATAAGTCCTTCATTTAAAAAATAAATTTAAAAAAATCATTAAGTGTTTATGATATTTATTATAATGCTAGCAACATGGCTAATATTTGTCTGTAGTAAACCTTTAAGTCCAGTCATAAAGATAAGGTTATATATGGGTTAAAACACACACACACACACACACACACACACACACACACACACACACACACACACACACACACACACACACACACACACACACACACACACACACACACACACACACACACACACACACACACACACACACACACACACACAGCCACTGGTCTGCACACAGATCCTTCTTGACTAATTGAATAGTTGGCAGAAGTGTGATGCAGAAAATAGCACTGTCATGGTGTATAAGTTAGAGGTGTGCATTGGAACTAAAAAGAAGTCTCTGGAGCATCGTTTTTTCTCTCTCCAGTAGACAGGAGCGGGTGGTCAGATATTAACGCTGGACATAAATCAGGTACCTCGGGTTTACAGAATAAAGCCCAGAAGCGAAACTGAATGCACGGCACATCTCAACTGCTCCGCAATGCTGTCCATTTCACACCGGGTACTACTCTAGTGTGGAGCATTCATCTCTCCAGTAATAGCGTTTGAATTTTAACCGATGCCAGAGCACTGCTGTAGAGCTACAGGCTGACATTTAGCCAACAAAAAAATTTTGATGCGTGTTTAAAAATTCTGTTTATTATTTCTCCGTATTACGTCTGTCCAACACAAACCCATGCACTGTCTCAGACAAAACGAAAATGTAATTACAGTGGAAAAATGACTCGATGATGACACTTGGAAAAAAACGTGACCTTTGCCTCTCATGGCCTTTTCGCACTGCTTTCCTAAATAAAACCTGTTCACTAATGATCAGCAAGGCGACAAATACTTTCAGTGACACTTGCTAAACATGGCGAGCTGTTGGTAATGGGAAGTCCAAGGAGTTTCCCCCTGCAGGGAAATTACAACTCTGTAAACATGCTGGGTTTTTTTCTTTCTTCTTTTTTTAAATGTCAAAGCCTGAGAGAAGAGTGAAATTTCAATTCCATTTTATTTGTTTTGTACTTTTAACAATAGACATTGTCCCAAAGCAGCTTTACAGAAACCTGGGTATAGATCCCTAATGAGAAAGCCAGAGGCGACGGTGGCAAGGGAAAAGTCCCTGAGAAACCATGAGAGGAACCAGGCTCAAAAGGGAACTCATCCTTTTCTGGGTCATGCTCGATAGTGGAATTAATAAGAGATAGTATAGTATAAATCACAGTACAGATTCATGTAGAGAAACTGAAAACAGTACTAAATGTGTTGAAAAGATGTTCAGTATGAGTATATTGTGAACTGGGAAAAGCACGGAGCAGTCTTTAGGATTACAGAAGTAGTTGTTAGGTACATGTCTACAGTATCCAGGTGAGATTACCCACTGAAGAAAGGATGAGTATTGTGCATAATCTGTTTTTCGGGAGTGCAAATCTTCAGGGTATCCATGTAGGACCATCCAGAGCAATAACAGGGATAGGAATAAAGAAAGTGAAAGCTATGGACAGCCTGACAGACATTAAAGTCCCTGTCTGGCTCTCAGGGAGACACTCTGATGGTTTATACACATGAGAAGTAAAGAAGTATACTGAGGCATCTGCATGGACGCAACAAATCGGACGCCTTTTAGGCTTTTATACCTGGTTTCTGCTGATATTTCGGAAATTGGACAAATATGTTAGAGCATAAATTGAGCATATCTCACATAAAGACTCAATCGGCTGTCTAATTCATGCCATTGAAGCTAAAACAATTGTAACACCATAGGGCTATCTTAGATAGGTAGGACTATCTTGCAGCAATCAAACTGTCTTGATTGCACTAGCAGTGTTACAATTCAAACTTTGCTCATCTCTGACACAATTTGTAGTGAATCACCTCGTTTGAACCAGTGGAAAGATCAAGAGAATTAGTTCAACACTTCTTTATTTTGCAATCAGAATCAATGAATAGCTCTATGTAAGCTGAATAATAAAAGCTTTAGCTGTCCTCTACCAGAATCTCAGATGCCACTACAATGCTGTCGTAGCTTATGCCACCTCCAGCTTAGTTGATTTCCCGACAGAATAATCCCAGATTCTTCAGAATCAGTCAATCTCCCTCCTCCTAAGCTAAACAGCAAAACCAGTCACAAAGACATTAGAAAGACTGGAAAAACAGCTCCATAAAACAGAAACAAAAGCTCATAGTGCACCGACTGCCTCTGTGGAAAAACCAACATGAGGTAAGGAGACAGGCCACCACAAGCCACCAGAACAGCTTCAGTGCACCTTGGCATAGTGTTTACAAGTATCTGGAACTACACTGGAAAATAAACACCACTCATCCTAAAGATATTCCCTTGATTGATGTTTTGATGGTGGTGAACAGCACTGTCTAACACGTCACTCCAAAATCTCAGAGTGTTCTAGGTGTTCAACTGGGTTGAGATCTGGTGACTGTCACCGTCATCCTCGAGTGCCTTGTGGATGTGGGAATTGTCATCCTGGAAGAGACCACTCCCATCAGAGATGCTTCATCACAGGATAAAGTGATCAGTCAGAAGAACTTTGTACTGATTTTGCAATGATTCTTCACTATAAGAGGACAAGTGGAAACAAACACTGCTAGTAAAATGCCCCACACAGCATGTATAGTGGGGTACAAAAGTCTAAGAGCATTAGTGAAAATGCTTCTATCTTGGATTCTTTTCTAATTTAATACAAGTATTTTCCTTACAAATTATAATATCGACAACAACTTAAGTGAAAAGTAAAATCTCTGAAATATTTACATGAGTTTCTTAGTATTTGGTACGTCCCCTTTTCACTTTAATGACAGTGTGCACTCGAGCTGGCATGGACTCCGCAAGTTTGTGCAAAACCTTATGATCCATTTCAGATGAAATCAATTGGAGTGTCGTCTGAACACGTTCTTCAATAGAAGAGGTTAGGCGTGAGGAAAATCTGACCTTTTGTACAAAGGAGTTAACATGGTCAATATCACAAATTTGCTCACATTTAAAAAGGGACTTAAAAATATTGCAGAATCTCGAATATTAAATATTCAAGATACTGAACATTTACTTTCTTTGTTTATTTCCAATTATAAATGGAAAAAAATCCCAGATTTTCAATGTAGTCTCAGACCTTTGGACCCCATTCTATATACAGTATGTGCCATGTTCCATGTTTATTTGATATGCTGATATAGGAACTAAGAATCTGTTAACTTGCTGTATATATGCACACAGCATACACCATTGATGGGCCAAAGCCCAACAGGGGTGACGTGACTAGCAGCTGAAAAGCAAGTTCTTGAGGACAAACATTTTGCTTAAAAATCTACTTCATCAAGAGCGCTCAGTGAGCCAAGGGAGCGGCAAGAAGAACATCACGAGGCTCATGAATGCCCATGTTGTTTCACACAGTGCTCTTCAAACGTGTGAAAGCAGCTTGCTCAAGATTTTGGCAACACGCTCAACAGTTTTGCCTTTTACTTGCATGAAAAGCCGACTAAAAAGTCTTCTCTCTCACCAAGTGCTAATTCACAGCCGCACTTCAAAATCATAGTTCCGAGTTATTCTGGATGATTCAGCTGCTGGGACTGTATAATATCAGTGTTTACACTACAGTGCTGGAGTTAATGAATTTTCTATAACAACACAGCTCGGACACGAGTACCTGCTGTAATTCAAATGATGAGTACATTAACATAAACCTGTTCTAATACGTTATCGTCTAATTCACAGGAACATGTACGATGGATGATCTACATATCCTAAGGCTAATAGCCTAATAAACAGAAATAAGTGCTGTTATTTAACAAGGAAAAACTTAGATTCGCTTTCTGTATGGTGACATTTCTTTAACATTTATGGAAAGACTCTTTGTTACAGTCATCAAGTTTTCCGTAATGGGTGAATCTTCAGGACAGGAGACTTTCTTTGGTTCTCAGGAACATGACAAGATGTGGTAGTTTTTTTTTTTTTGTCTTTTTCTTATTGAGAAAAAGGAAGGCTGTTATGGGACCAACTAACTTGATGTTCCACAACATTAAATGTAACTATAAATGGATAAAAAGCACAAATCTTCCATTAATAAATAAAAAAAATTGTGACCTTTGGCAAATTGTGGTGCAAGAGGAATAAAACACTTCAGAATGTGCTGTTATTGGAAATTATACAACAGTTAGTTTTAGTCCACTAATGTGATTGGTCGAGCAGTGTTCCAAGAGTGCTTATATCTAGTATAACCGAACTGGGACGTTTCACTGTGTCTATCACTCTGCTCGTCTTTGTTCGGCATGTAAAATTCCACTTCCTAGTTCGAAACCCTTACTACAGTAGAGTTAGCGAGATCATCAGCGGATATAGCAAACAACACATTTTTCATCAATTTAACTTTTAACTTAAAATATGAACGCTTGTCAGATGAAGATGAAAAGGAAGAAGGGAAGCCAATTTACTGGAAGCACCTTTAATGGGAACGTATAAATCATTGTGAGCTAGCTAACAAGCTAGTCGACGGGCTATAAAGTGAGTGTGGCTTCTTCAGGATCCATTTCCACTAGCGGAGCAAAACTCAACAAAACATTTGGCCATATTGTGTCCGAAATGTCACTTGCTCAATGTTAATTTGTTGTTTATCGAACTGGTGTATAGAGGCAATATCAAACTCCCAATCACACTGTTATACTGAATATCGGCTCAGTTTGCTGCTTCGTGCCTACACCGAATCACAGCCGTGACAATATTCAGTATAACTGCACTCTTGCTTGTGTGATATTACTTAAACAATCTGCAGAGCAGTAACAGTAACTCCGCTTCACCTCAGGCTGACTCATACCAACCCATCATCGATTATTTCCTATAAAAGAACACTCCCAAGTGTTTTATTCCTTAGATAAGGGGTAAAACCTTTGCATTAATATTTTCCCATATAAGCTGCACTGGATTCAAACTGTAAGTCACGAGACCGACAATCAGCTCATATCAATTAACACAGTCAGAGATTTTGTGATTTGAGAAAACCAAAAGGCGTCATTTAAAACCGGATGAAATTAACAAAACAACCAACTGTGACAGATGGACACACATACAAGCAGAACACAGAAATATTTCTACATGCAGCTGATTTTGCAGGTAAGGCCATGGTTAATTTACAAAATAAAGTCATATAATATAATGCAAAACAAAATCATGTCAATCTGAAATGATCTGCCTGAAGCTTTAAAAAAGAAGCAAAATAAGCATGGATATGTGAATATTCCTAACCTGCAAAATGATTCCTCCATACAATATCAGCGATAGTCATTGGTGGGCCCCCGACAGGGTGGTGTTTACCTTTGTCATGGTCAGTCCTTATCATATCCATTAAGGAATTCTCCAAACTTTGCAAGTTAAATGGATCAAAGGGCCGATTCCGGTCCTGAAAGACAGAAAAGGGAGACGGTTAGACCTCACAAGGTAAAAGCAACAGATTAGTGTTACTGTCTGATTTTTAAATTTGCTGTTGTTAATCACGTGGTCTTATTCATTCTCAAATACATCAGTACTTGTCAGTCATGTTTCTCTTAGGATACGACTGTTATAAAAAATACACGTTTTATATATATATATATATATATATATATATATATATATATATATATATATATATATATATATATATATATATAAATAAAAAAGTGGGAAATTATAGACAAGACGAGAAGTTTGAAGCACACAAGACCAGATCTGAAGGAACCATATGCATTTACATTTACAAGAGGGAACATGAAGGGAAGTGTAAGCAACGTAAATCAATTGTCTCTAAGGGCATGAGACTAAGATCTAGCACTCATCTGTCATTTCTGGCAATAGTGCTGACATTTAAGCTTTAAACTCAAAAAACATGAGCTGCTTGGTCATGACATGTCTAAGCAAAAAACATCCCAGTATTGATGCCAAAGACTAGACACCTAACCCATATCATAGCCAAGTGTATGGGTAAAGCGATGTCTACAAATGTAGTTAAATCAGCCGAGACATGTGTTAGAAGATTGCTTCGTTAATTTTGACTGGACCTATGACCTTCTTCACCTCCTCCCCTCAGAAGATCACCTCACAGTCTGGCTCAGTAACAGGCTACCATTTGTACATGATTCAGAAGTCCATTTTTTTGTATTAAAAATTAAATATACAACTCAAATTTGAACTATGCTACTCACCCGAGTCTCTTCTAATGAATAATTCAACCTCCTACTTGGGTCTGATGCTACCGCACATTGCTAGCAAACTATGTGCTGAGAAAGAAGTCCTGGCTTCAAGATGGCTGCTACAGTTTGTAGTTGTGCTTTTGTCCATTTTATAGGTAACTGTGTATGAAATCCTCACATAAGCTAGTTTGTCTGAGTTTGAGACAAATGTGTAAGAATTTTAAGATACAGTTTGCGCAGTGCTACACTAGCTTTCTTTACATGTTAGCAACATTACCAATGCAGTTCCAGTGAGGGGGAGAAAAAGACACAAACATTATGCAAATTTCCTTTTTCCTTTTGTTTTCAGGAGAAATCCATGGACATAAAGCACTGGAGAAACAAGAACAAACAGATATTCAGGGCAGTTTTCCCTCAGGGCATGTGTCTCCTCTAACAACCTACCTGCAAGTCATTGTTAGCATTTCATGTTAGCATGAAATAAGAAATAAGGTTCTAAGATTTCTAGAGGTCTTCAACAGTGATAAACAATTGAAAAACAGATTGATATTCATCAAATCTATTATATACAACTTTTTCCCCCTTTTCCTTCGGACCAATAAGAATTGAGAATTCAACAGCGCTGTGGTAAAATTAATATCAATCAAGAAGAACTGATTTTTCCCTGACACAATTCTGCAAAAACATCTCAATTTAGGACAAAAAATTGAGATATGACGACTCCTGGCAGGGTATCGCAGCTCTTTCACATCTAAAATGTCACTGTGCAGTATTTTCCGATTCAGTTTGCAGTAGTGCTCTGTCCCTCTGTGCCTTGCCTCAACTCATACAGTGTTGGTTTCAGCAAATGTGCTTTGAAAGGTAAGCAGCAATCAGGGTCAAATTTGGGTTTGACTAAACTTTAAAGGGATATTTCACCCAAAAATGAAAATTCTGTCATCAATAACTCACCCTCATGTCGTTCCAAACCCATAAGACATTCGTTCATCTTTGGAACACAAATGAAGACATTTTTAATGAAACCTGGGAGATTTCCCAGACCGTCTAGGAGATCTATGTGAAAGTGAAGATATTTTGTGAATAAATAATTTAAATAATTAATTTAATTTTTTTGCACACACAAAGCATTCGTATCGCTTCATACATTTGGGATTAAACCATTGGAGTTACATGGATTACTTTTGCGATGCCTTTATGAACTTTTTGGAGCTTGAAAGTTTTGGTTACTGGACTTAAATGGAGGGACAGAAATCTCCAAGGTTTCATTAAAATGTCTTCATTTGTGTTCCGAAGATGAACGAAAGTCTTATGGGTTTGGAACGACATGAGGGTGAGTAATGAATGACAGAATTTTCATTTTTGGGTGTACTATTTTAAGTCATACAACCCAAAGCATGACCAATTTCAGTTTCAAAGTACTTTATTGGCATGACTGTTTACATAAAATTTTGCCAAAGCATCAATATAGATAAGAAAGGAGAATTAATAATAATAATAATAATAATAATAATAATAATAATAAATAAAGTGACAAAATGCAAGCTGCCAGTGTGGGACAAAAGTAAAACAGTATAAGATAAGTATCTCTCCCTATACAAAAATGGTGGCTTGGCCAGTGAGAAGCAATTTTGTCACTCATCATCTGTATGCAATAAAACTAAGTGTATAGCAGTACAGTATAAATACAGCTAGTTAGACGTGCTATAAATAGCACTGGCTGTTGAAAGTTTGTGACATACTACAAACCCACAAACTACAGCTGATAATGTTTGCATTGCATACATGTCATTTTTCATGTGCATGTGGACAGCAGTTTAAATATTTGAATATAATTCAAATATAATAATGCCTTGAAAAATTCAAATAGTAATGTTGTCTGAAATGGCTATGCCGAATATTGATACTCTGTGTTGGATCAGTTCATCCATACCTGTCCTCAAATGCATGAGCTAATTCTTAACCTGCAGTGAAATAAGATCCAAATCTGAAATTGTAAAGCATGGATGGATGACTGGGTACAAGCCTGGGTACAACGGTGGAGAGAAAGTGTGTGTATGCGTATGTGAGGGAGAAACAGTTGGCCGAAGCCTCCCCTGCCCAGCAACCCAGTTTGCTCACCACCAAGGCTATTGTCATGTAACTGACAGAGCCATTCAAAAAGTGTTATTTCCCCTCTCTGAGCCTAGATAGGAATCTGCCCACTTTGTACTAATCATGAGCATTCAAAACGCTGAGCTTCTCACTTCAGTCAGGCGCTACAACACACACACACACACACACACACACACACACATCCTGCCAACACATACTGCAGACAGCCACAGCGTCAGGAAACCCTGAATATAAACTGATCATGTTCTTTTGGCCTGTAATGACTAGCATTTCCTTAAATATTTTCAGGTCAATCTCAAAGAAGGCTTTCCAATTATCTTAACTCTCACATAAGCAGTAAATGGATACATGATTCATGTCAATCTGACAGCTCAGTGACAATTTCAGACTATATGGGGGGGGGGCGGACATGAAAGGTATCTTACATTCACATGTCTTTTAATAACAAGGTATTCACACCTCTTGAGAATTTGCATCTCAAAACAGAGACGTGCTGCTGGGAGTTCCAGCACATTTACATAGCCATCCTGCCTGGTTTGACTGCAGAAGATCAGACAAGCACCCGAATGCAAAATCCCAGTATACTGTGAGGTGAGCGTGTGACTGGGGGGTCTCAACTGGTGCTCAAACAATGGTATTTCCCACAATTTCTCTTAAATCTGTTGTGAAAGCAAAGCAGTCTTAATCAGCATTTTGTAAATTCAGTCATGGAATATGCAGTCCCTCCAGGATTTTGTAATTTTGTGATCGCAGAAATTAACGCAAAACCAAGCAAACGCCGCAATACTCGGAGGAGCTTGCAATTTTTTTTAAAATTACCACAGATTTTCCGTAGATTTGGGCCAAGATGCACCATGTGACGTCATCACATCGTGCATTCAGCCAAAGCTTCTTCGATTCACGTGCATTGAACATGAGTACAGCTAAAAGGTCTCATTTACCAACAAACATCACTGCGAAAGCCGTGCAACAACTTTGTGCAATTGCAATTTCGCCAATTCGAGTACTTTTCCGCATAAGAAGCACAGAAAACACAGCAAGTTGCATCACAAATTTTGAGAAAAGTCGCAGCAAAAGCAAGCATTTTTGGCCGCAACAATCACAAAAAAACTCTGCGAAATCCTGTACAGAGTGAATCTTGCTCTCTTACACCACAGCACTGTTAAATTTTCAAATCTGATTGTTCAGAAAGTGTTGATTCATTTTCAGGCCCGACAGTAATATAGGCTGTGAGGCTTAATTAATACATTTGTTCTAATACATTACCGTGTCTATAGCAACAACTTGTATGGTGTTCAATCATCACATAAGTTATACTATTCAAAGAAAAATGAAAACATGTTGTAAACTGCAACTGTTATCTGTGATTGTCTTTTGATAGCAGAAACTGTTACAACACAAAACACTGAAAAACTGCCTTAACCGAGAATACTGATTAAAATATAAGGAAGGAGTAATCTAATTATACTCCTGAAAGTCCCTGTGAAGTGCCTTGAAACATGCAGCGTTTTTCGATGTGTTAATGTAATTAACACTGAAACAGGAAGTCAGGGTGATGCATATCGAGTGAGTCCTCCCCCTTTTTAAATAGCCAATAGTGTTTAGCTTACCTCACAGCCCGTTCTAAGTCGTACTTGACAGTTACATGGATGTGAGCCCGAGCAATAACGATGCGTTAAATTCACTCGTGGAGGATTTTACAGTTGGGAAACTGAATAAAACACACATTCAAACAGCCATAGACAAATTTAGGACCCATGCTTGCTGATATGATTTCTCTTACTTAACAACAGCAACTTCAGCAAAATGATTTTTAGAATGTTGGGGGCGGGACACTTCAGATTCTAGAGAGCATTTGATTGACCAGAAATTGTGATGAGAAGCTGAAGTGCAGAATGAGGTCATCAAAACTGTTGATCCGTATTGGTGGTAGAGAGAGACTGTACATTTTGAATGCATATATCTTCTAAATGCGAATTGTGTCAGTGTTTTGGAGCACACTCGCTTATAGATAACCTTAAGGCTGACATATTCATACTAAAAGCCACAAAACTTCATGGGGAATTCATGGGGACTTGAAGTCAATGATAATGAATCTTCAAGTAAGCAGACAAAACCAATTTTACTATTCAGTAATGTGCCAACAGTAAACAATGAATGTGTAAGGTATAAACACTTCCTGTTTACAAATCTAAAGGTTCTTTATTGGCTCAAAGGAGGCAGCTAGTTGTAGTGTTATGCGACTATAGATCTGCAAAGCCATGCTGTAGGCATTTACATGGAAATTCCATTTCATGTGCTAATTCAGAGAATTGGTGGAGAACACAGTTGCATGAAAGTGAATTCCAGAAGGCTTGGTGGTTGTCTGTTGGGGGATCTGCCTCAATAGCTGGTTTGTGATTCCAACTGCTCTCTGGCTGTCCTCCACCCCGTTCCTCCTCCCTTTTTTGCCTCATTTCTTCACACCAGCCCATTCCCTTTGACCTTGTGTTACCATTAGTCTACTTTGTAATGCCATGTCTACTGCTATAAACAGTTTACTGTTACCTCTGACCCAAATAGAGAAAATGTGAGGTTCACTAATAACAATTGTTTTAAAAGTTCAAGCAAAGAATACCCATTCTGTTTTAACAGGAGACTAGACCTGTTCACATTAAGACAGCACCTTCAGGGAAAGGAAGTGTGTTAATATCCAGGTCTAATACATTACCAAAGCATGATATGAATTGACTGCTCCTATTAAAGTCATTTTCCATTAGAAACAATCAAAGTCAAATAAACTGTTTCAGATATTTTTAGGAAACTACTAAATAGGGCTAAGAACATCTCTACATATGATTAAAAATGACAAGATCTAGAAATATACATGTCCATATGTGGATGGAAGTTTTCCATACACCATGCCATCGCTAAGTGAGCTCATATGTAACACTCCCTGAATGTTTTTTTTTTATTTTTTTTTATTAAACACTGAAAAAGTATATTTTAAATGGACAGTGTGAATTTTTGCAACCTTGCTGACAATTTTGACCCAAATCTCCATTTCTCTCATCTCTAATCAGAATCAACCACCCAAGAGAAGTTAATCATTTCTGAATTCAGGTGTAAGTCAGTGTGAATCGTCTTTAGAAAGCTTAAATAATAGGACAATAAATGTTTTGAGAGTGAGGAAATAAACATGTTAATGTTCATTAGTACTAAAAGGCACTTCTGCATTTTGGTTTTGTTGAACACTGCACACACCCAGGCGTTGCCCGATGTGCCAAGATGGAATCTTGCTAAGAGCTGTTTCCTAGTGCAAGTGTTACTGTTTCATCCAGCACAAGCAGTTGGATCACAGCATGATGAAACAAGGAAAGACACAGCTTGTCTCCATCACGTACATCTTTTCCTGAGAAGTGCAACTTAAATATTTTTGCTTTCTAAACACGATTGTGTTCAAACGATACCGGTTCTGCCCTTCAGCTTATGCCCAAAACAACCAAACCCTCAGAAGGCATAAGTCACACAAGTCGTCACTGAAGACACAAGGCAGGACCTGTCGCTTGGTAGACAACCACCTACATGACTCATCAGTTTTCTCTCTGCCGCAGTGCTGACCTTTTCCACTGGTGTAAAAGTGCAGCTACACTGGGGCTACTCCATATACGGGAGAAATGCATAATACAGCACGAACATATAATATGGAGGTTTAAATGGGGTTATGAAATAAAAAAAGGGTCCACAAGTCTTCAGATATAGATTAACAGGAGGGGAAATAAACATAGAGAACATTTTTGAGCTGTGTAGTTTACAGTACGTACAATACGTAGTATAACCACCAAAATGCTATTTGTCTTTAACTACACAATTGAAAAATTGTTTTCACTCTTAAAAAGAAAAATTTTTTTTGTTGAACAAGCCACAAACTAGAAATGGATTTATCTATATGTATATATTATTCGAGAATAACAGGGCCAAGCAGATTACTGAGGCCCAATGTTTCCATTCATGACAGCAGTAACAAACAGCGCTGACATGGCCAGGGGGGCAGGGTCTGTCTGCCCCGCCCTATTTATAATCCACCAATCAAATTCGCGCGCTGGTACCTTTAAACGCCCCTGAATGAGCTGGCAGAACGGCTTGATGGAAATTAACCATTTACACTCGCCCGGTACAGGCTGTTTTTCTTCAGTAAAGCTTTTAAGAATATGTATAGAGAGTAAGCTGTAAAGGGTGTAAAGGGTGTAACGGGGGAGGGGGCATTTGTGAAAACGATTTGCCAGTGTGACGTCCATTCAAATTCATGATGAAAAAGGTGCGAATATGTAGGAGCGATGGAGCTGAATAGAATTCAGGTCGTTGTCATGAAAGCGTCAGACCTTCAGTGAGACGCAGTGGCGAGTGCTAATGATATGCGTGGAAGACAGAAGAATAGAGAGAGAGAGAGATAAAGCGAGAGAGGCCGGAGTGTGTTATTTGACCTTCGCGTAAAGGTTAGCCAGTCGTTAGCCGTGCCGTCGATTTAGACGTCGCACTGAAGGTCATGCTCTACAGAACTCATTTCCTTATCAGCACGATAGCAACGATCACATATTACACGTATAAACTAACAAAGAAACATTGTTTAAGTGCTGCCAACCCTGAAACATCAGGATGAAGTTGTGAAACAAACGCCTAGAATAAGCCCCAACCTGAATACTACATCATTCTGTAGTATTTATGTCCTGTCCAGTATAAGACATTACCTGGCTTACAAATCAATCGAACAGCATAAGCATTAGTAAGTAATACGGGCTAACATATGTTAAGATAAACACAACAGAGACTAGCAATGATAAAATCCCTCACCTGAAAAGGTAACATGTTGTTGCCGTTGTCCGTCCTGAAGGCGTTGTCCTCCAGCCAGGGTTTTGGGGTAAGCGGGGCGGCTCTGGGGAACTTCGGCGGGGCGATGACATTAGTCGGGTAGGGTTTCTTCATCGGAGAGACGGGGTTAAGAGCCGAAGGCAGGCCGACCCCTACACCGACCCCGACGGCTCTCCGCGGGTCCCGGCCGGCCGGCAGCCCGCTCCATGGGTTGGAGCCGGAGCTCCACACGGCGCTCTGCTGAGCGCTCCACGCCGACGACGAGGAGGACGGGGACGGCGAGGCCTTGCTGTTCACCACGGCCTGGTGGCTGTATGCGTTCCGCTGAGGAAAAGCAGCCTGGTTGGGGCTGACCGGAGATCTCCTCTGCTGCTGCTGTACTTGCTGCTGTTGTGACTGTGCCAAGCCGATCTGCGGCGAAAATCCGCCTCCGAAAACCGGGTTGACGTGGTGAGGGAAGTTCTGGAAAAGCATGGTGCCGTTCACCGAGGGGATTCCTTGGAAAAAACTATCGTCCACCGCGTTCGCCGTACCAGATGACCAAGTGTTGGCGAACGACGGAGACAAGGAGTTGCCACCCGTCTCCGGGAAGCCCAGACCCGGCAGGATCGGCGACTCCATTGCTACTTTCTCTTTACTGCTTTGGACCGAAGGCGCTTGGCTGCTCCCGGTCGACGGGCTGCTGTCCTCAGAGATCGCCGGGTCGGACGGTGAGGGAGTCGGCGTGGAAGGAGGCTCGACGCTGGTTGGGTCTTGCTGCTGCTGGTGGTGAGGCTGAGCTTTGCTTTTGTCCATCAGTAAATCATCCTGCATGGTTTGCTGAGCTGCAAGGGGGAGAAACAGAGACGAGTTATTATTGAGGATATCGTACACCACATTCGTCGGACTGCTACGGTGCTTGGGCGATGAAAACGACGCGAGAGGGAGACTGTTATAGCTGCCGCTACTGCTGAGGAGAGCCGACTGTAAGGCGAACCCGTAATCACCCATTTAGTACAAACTGGCGGGGTTACTGCGCAAACTGTATATCCTTAACCCGCCTCAACACACACACGCACACACACAGGTAACTGCTCCAAATGGGAATAAACCAGAAAAGAGCTTTGAAGGCACCGATATTCACCGATTTTTTTTTCGCCACGTCTCTTTTTCTCCTCTCACCGGAACTCCAGAGTGCAATGTGAAAGTGATTCTTGTTCCTGTTTTTTTTGCCCGTGACTCCGCCCCCTCTTAGAAATTTGCATACGTCAATAAATATAGTCGCGTCCTTCAGCAAGGTTAAAGGAGACGCGCAACATTGCACTCGTATCAGATAACGGCATTTTGAAAATTGAACAACTGTATATTATCCTAACAAACTGTATTTTATAGGCTCTGGTAGTATGGATTTTGGTAACCTACATAGCTTACAGCTTTATCATAAGATTTAAGCATGGGCACTCTTAAAACAACTGTATAATAAACAAAGTTTCATACGCGACTTCAATAAATCATTTAAAGTATTAACCATTTCCATGGATTGTGCTTTTGGTTGCAGGAAAAAAAAAAAAAAAAAAAAAAAAAAAACCTTCTGGTTATTTAACTTAAAACATCCACAAACGACTAGTCATTCTACAGGGTGTCTGTAAAGACAGGAACCAATGAGAGTAAAACTACATATATTTAATTTCATATTTATCATTTACATGTTCACTCTTACGCTCTATGCATTTTCTCAGCCACTGTATCATTTTTTTTGTTTTGTTTTGTTTTTCTTTCTCGTGGATTTTGCTCAACATACTCCCATAGCCTCCTGACTTAATTATGGTTTATTTCAATGTAGAGATCTGTAACAAAATTCAAAAGTTTCAACCAGACATGACACTAGCCAACACGTCTCGTACGGTATAATTGTACAATTGATATCCATCCTTCACCTGGAAACATGGTTAAAGCCTCATTTACATAACTGGACTGTAATCTTTTACATAATATGCACCTTTCTAAGTAAAACATACATACTAAATGTACAAAAGGTGTACTCTTGTGGATACCACATCAGTGAGAAGGATATGTACAGTTTAGTACCTTTTTTTTTTTTTTTTTTTTTCCTGAGGGAAAAATAATGAAGGGTTTAAATTTGTCTCATATGATACTGCTGCAGCAGATGGCTGACCAAAATAACCTGAAGCACCAGGCTAAGCCAAAATAGAAAGTGCCCTATCGATTATTATGTGATATTAATGTGTAGATTCAAATAAGACGGTAAAAAGATCAAGTAGGCCAAGTGCGCTATGCGACAATTTTAGATCTTACGAGACGTAGAGCACCTCTCAGAGCAGGGTGGACTTTAAATATTAAAAAGCGAAGGTTGCTTTTTAACTTCGAGAAATGATTTCTTTCCCTGTAATATAAGTATCTGTGAGGCATCCGCATTTAATCCTCGTATTCACGTTGCTGCGTGAGAACCGCCCCATTCAAGGTCAACAGAGTGATCAATACACCTGGCAGTTGGGCACAGTATAGGCTACAGCACACACTCACACACTCACGCGTGCGCGCGCGCACACACACACACACTTTCTGAGCTACCAAAAGTGCATGGCCTATGCGTCAAAGCTTTTACATCTCCATATGTTTCATGAGACACGCATATACTGTGGAGGCAATCGGAAGGGGAAAGAGTCATGTATCCTGCTGCACTAATCCTCCCCTGCACCGACACCGAGCCACAGACATATGCTACAAATACATGCATGCTTTTTATTATTATTATTATTATTGCGCTTGTAAACTACACGAAGCAGACTTTACCTTGTCGTTCACCTTTTTTTTTTTTTTTTTTTTTTTTTTTTGGATTCTGTAAATAAGGATATTTCTGTTTGCCTCGTCTGGCTATGGATAATGACAAACCAGCTACCTTTCCACTGCGAGGTCGATTCAGCAGTTGCCTCAACAGCTGATTGACTGCGGCGCATGGACGCCGCACAGGAGGCTTACGGGAAATGTAGTCAACCCCCCCCCCCGTAACTTAACCAGAAGAGTAAACACAGCAATATAGATACTAAAATAAAATAGTTTTGAGGATTAAACAATGTCTCTTAACAGCCACTCTCCGAATTATTGCCATAATGCAGAACGCTTTAGCATTTTTTTGAAAATAAATGATGACATACCTACAAATGAAGTGTATCCATTTAAATCTAGATAGCACCCTGTTTAGTTTACTAATGGATCATACATTTAATCACCATTGACCTAAACATAGCACAGTCCTGAAAAACCCCGTGAAATGGAAATTATATCAAAATTATGACTCACTGTCGACACATTATATGGATATTAAACCCCACAAGAACCTATTACACGCACAATAAAACGGATTATTGTGTTTAACACTATAGTCGGCTGTTATATTTTTTTAATTCCCACTTCCCTCTTGTTGAATTTAACACATCAATGATGAATGTGCATATGTGGATCTATAGATAACTTACACTGTGACTCATGCCACCAAAAAACGGCGAGTTTCTTACCGCAATACGAAGTGTTTTGTAGCCATATGTGTATCTTCATGTTTCCTCTCTTTCCCAAGTAGCCTCCAGCTCGGGCCCGCCTGCTTTCTCTGTGTTAAAAGATAACCTACAAACTCGATGTTTTAGCTACATGTATAGGAGAAGAGTATAAATTTTCAGACTACATATCCCATAACACCTAGTGCTTCGTGTTCCTCTCACACGCCACTGTTATGATTTGTTGGCGCATGCGCAGTGCGTCTCCTTGCTAGCGCCAGTCAGGAGTTGTAAATGGAGTCCAGCGGTCACACTGACGTGACAACGCCGAGAACTTATGAAGTATTAGTGGTGTGGTGTGAGAACGCTATCCGTGAGCATAAGAATAGTGTTAGTGTGCGCTATTAGGTTGTTATGTAATAGCATATCCTCAGTGTTGTGTGTTCTATCGCAGCTAGTTAGCTAGCATAACAGCTACAGCGCAGCGAAGTGGGCTCGGGCTTGTCGTTCCCGTGAAGGCCTGGCTTTAGCTTAGCTTAGCTTAGCTTCCGCTAATTATCGAACAGTTTGTGAAAACTAGCGGTTCCTGTGTGATTTTGAAGGCCACAGAGCACAAGGCATGGCAGACCAGAACGCCGTTGCAGTGCAGCAAATGTTGGACAGGTATGTGAATTAACCATGTCAATTAAAAAATGACAATTAATTAAAAAAATAAAAAATATAATAAAAAAAACTTAGTTAACGTCATCTATTTGGTTAGCTAATTTAGCATGTTTCCGGCAACATCAGAGTTGGCTAAAGCAGCGTTAATGTTTTGTTGTAAGACGCTTCTAAGTTAAGTACTTTCACACAGATTATTTATAAGATTATCAATTTAGCTGTTTCCCTTAGCTTTATTAAGGGAATTATAGGTAAACGTGTTTTTACATGACCCTTATTTTACTATATATTTCCCCATCTAGTTATTGGAATTCTGTTAATAACTGGACTAGATATAATAAGTGCAAAAGTTTGCACACCCTTCAGACCAAATGGGAGGTGAAATTTATTTTAACCAGAAACTTTAGTGTGCAAGATTTTTTTTTAAAAATTATTTATTTTTAATTAATTATTTTTTTAACAGATGTTCATTATAGCCAGAAATATAAATTGCAAAACAGTGCTTGTTATTTGCGAGAAAGAACATTTAAGAATGAGCACTAAACATCTTGGTTAAAATGAATATTTTTTTATTTTGTAGAAAGGGTGTGCAAACTTTTGCACTCAGCTGTATGCACTGACTGTGTACAAAGTTTTGCAGAATAAGTAATAAAAACGGGTGAAGAGTGTACACTAAAGATGGCAATAGTGGATGTTATCAAAATTTAAACCGTTCAAAAGTTTGTGTCCAGATTGCTCCAAATGTTCTGAGTAAGTTTGGCTCCTGTGGCTCTTCCTCAGAGTAATATTTGATATTTGGGCCTCCATTTCCCCTGACAGATCTGTTCAAACTTTGTCCGGTGTCATTTTTAAATCATCAGGACCATTGGGGAAAACGTTGACCCTTTTTTCACTCGGGACTCGCACTGAATGCAAACGGTTGTTGTT
This sequence comes from Cranoglanis bouderius, assembly GCA_023630585.1. NCBI lineage: Eukaryota > Metazoa > Chordata > Actinopteri > Siluriformes > Cranoglanididae > Cranoglanis > Cranoglanis bouderius. Next base: position 12,851,040 of record CM042536.1, on the reverse strand, counting down.
CAACGAGAGCCATATTTAACACTTGTCTGTATATTTTTCCCTAAAAAAGTAGAACTATACTGAAATGAGTTTTTATCACACATGCTCACCTCAGTTTATCTAACGAGTATGTGCAATCACTGTTTAGATTACAGGCATAATGTCAAGGTCATTTTGAACTGCGTGTAACCACCAAACGTAAAAGTGTAAACAAACAAAGAGCGCAGATGTTTTCTAAACCTAGACCAATAGGATGAATCACAAAATGCCGTACATGTCCTATTCTCTTGATGTTCTGTCTAACCTGTGCACGCACTCACGCCTACCACGAGGATAGGAAGGTTTCCATCAATAGTACTTGTTTAATGCATAACTGAGAGGAAGGCGAAATACACAGATTGGGGATTTTATAATGAATGTCGCGGTTGTTCTTTTGTAAACGTGCAACGGGACTACAGTATATGAACAGAACACGTGGTTTAAAATGTTATTATACTGTTTACAAGACATGACCTCCATTGTGACGGTCTTCCTTCCTCCGCAAAGCTTTCAAAAGTATTTAGCTAATCTGAAATCTTTGTATAACTCTTTTATACCATAGTCTATCCGAATACTCAATTCTGATTGGCTGGAAGGAGTACGTTCAAACCGTGTAATGCACAGGTAGTTCCTGTCAGTTTAATCACCGTAAATTAATGCACTGCCTATAAACTGTAACCATGGTAACCTACAGTTACAGTCGCATACAGTAGTTAAACTCGTAGCTTCATTATTAATAGAGACGCGGCACAGACGCAGGTAATTCACACGCGCACAGTCTTATATCTTTCTTTCTATAATAACTATTTATTATAATTCTTTCAAATAAATGTAGTCTTATCGCACTACTTTATCTCTTTGTGTGATTTAGAGTGAGCAGAATTCTAGATCTGACGACCCTTATATCGGGCGGCTGTGGCTCAGGTGGTAGAGCAGGTTGTCCACTAATCACAGGATTGGCGGTTCGATCCCCGGCCCACATGCCTCCTCATGCCGGAGTGTCCTTGGGCAAGACACTGAACCCCAAGTTGCTCCTGATGGCAGGCTAGCACCTTGTTTGGTGTGAGAATGAGAAACCGTGTAAGAACCGCTAAGGTTAAAATGCGCTATATAAGTGCAAACCATTTATATAAGATCTTTTCCTTTCGGCTGTTCCCTTCAGGGGTCGCCACAGCGAATCATCTGCCTCCATCTAGCCCTATCCCCTGCATCCTCTTCTCTCAGACCAACTACCTTCATGTCCTCCTTCACTACATCCATAAACCTCCTCTTTGGTCTTCCTCTCGGCCTCCTGCCTGGCAGCTCTAACCTCAGCATCCTTTTACCGATATATTCACTCTCCCTCCTCTGAACATGTCCAAACCATCTCAACCTGGCCTCTCTAACTTTGTCTCCAAAACATCTCACATGTGCTGTCCCTCTGATGTACTCATTCCTGATCCTATCCATCCTCGTCACTCCCAAAGAGAACCTCAACATCTTCAGCTCTGCTACCTCTAACTCTTCCTCCTGTCTTTTCCTCAGTGCAACTGTCTCCAAACCACACAACATCGTTGGTCTCACTACTGTCCTGTACACCTTTCCTTTCATTCTTGCTGGTACTCTTATCACACAACAGACCTGACACTTTTCTCCACCCATTCCAACCTGCCTGCACACGCTTCTTCACCTCTTTTCCACACTCCCCGTTGCTCTGGACTGTTGACCCTAAGTACTTAAAATCCTGCACCTTCCTTATCTCTTCTCCCTGTAACCTCACTGTTCCACTTGGATCCCTTTTATTCACACACATGTATTCTGTCTTGCTGCGACTAACCTTCATTCCTCTTCTCTCCAGAGCAAACCTCCACCTCTCTAGAGTTTCCTCCACCTGCTCCCTGCTCTCACTACAGATCACAATGTCATCCGCAAACATCATAGTCCATGGAGATTCCTGTCTGACCTCATCTGTCAGCCTGTCCATCACCACCGCAAACAAGAAGGGGCTCAGAGCCGATCCTTGATGCAGTCCCACCTTCACCGTGAACTCCTCTGTCACACCTACCGCACTCCTTACCATTGTCCTGCTGCTCTCATACATATCCTGCACCACTCTAACATACTTCTCTGCCACTCCAGACCTCCTCATACAATACCACAGCTCCTCTCTTGGCACCCTGTCATACGCTTTCTCTAAATCTACAAAGACACAATGCAGCTCTTTCTGACCCTCTCTGTACTTCTCCATCAACATTCTCAAAGCAAATATTGCATCTGTAGTGCTCCTTCTTGGCATGAAACCATACTGCTGCTCACAAATGTTCACTTCTCCCCTTAACCTTGCTTCCACTACTCTTTCCCACAACTTCATTGTATGGCTCATCAGCTTAATACCTCTGTAGTTTCCACAACTCTGCACATCTCCCTTGTTCTTAAAAATCGGCATCAAAACACTTCTCCTCCATTCCTCAGGCATCCTCTCACTCTCTAAGACCTCGTTGAACAACCTAGTTAAAAACTCTACTGCCATCTCTCCTAGACACTTCCGTACCTCCACTGGTATGTCATCAGGACCAACCGCCTTTCCTCTCTGCATCCTCTTCAAAGCTCTCCTAACTTCACCCTTGCTAATCCTTTCTACTTCCTGCTCAACAATATTTGCCTCTACTACTCTTCTCTCTGTCATTTTCCTCATTCTTCAGTTCCTCAAAGTACTCCTGCCATCTTTCCCTCACCCTCCTGTCATCTGTCAACACATTTCCATCTCTATCTTTAATCACTCTAACCTGCTGCACATCCTTACCATCTCTATCCCTCTGCCTCGCCAACCGATACAAATCCCTCTCACCTTCCTTACTATCTAACCTTGCATGCATGTCCTCATAAGCTTTCTGTTTGGCCTTTGCCACCTCTATCTTAACCTCACGCTGCATCTCCCTATATTCCTGTCTACTTTCCTCCGTCCTCTCACTGTCCCACTTCTTCCTAGCTAACCTCTTCCTCTGGATACTCTCCTGAACTTCCTCATTCCACCACCAAGTCTCCTTGTCTTCTTTCCTCCTTCCAGATGACACACCTAGCACCTTCCTACCTGTCTCCCTGATCACTTTGGCTGTAGTAGTCCAGTCATCTGGAAGCACCTCCTGACCACCTAAAGCCTGTCTCAACTCCTCCCTGAAAACCGCACAGCACTCTTCCTTTTCCAACTTCCACCACTTTGTCTTCTGCTCTGCCTTTGCTTTCTTCATCTTCCTCACCACCAGAGTCATCTTACACACCACCATCCTATGCTGTCTAGCTACACTCTCTCCTACCACTACTTTGCAATCGCTAATCTCCATCAGATTACAGTGTCTACATAAGATATAGTCCACCTGTGTGCTCCTGCCACCACTCTTATGGCACCCTGTGTTCCTGCCTCTTCTGAAAGTACGTGTTCACCACAGGCATCTCCATACTTTTAGCAAAGTCTACCAACCTCTGTCCTTCTGGGTTCCTTACCTGAAGACCAAGCCTGCCCATCACTTCCTCATCCCCACTATTCCCTTCACCAACATGTCCATTAAAGTCTGCCCCTATCACCACTCTCTCACCTCTGGGAACACTCTGCATCACTTCCTCAAGCTCGCTCCAGAATCTGTCTTTCTCCTCTTGCTCACAACCTACTTGTGGAGCATAAGCACTAACAACATTCACCATCACACCTTCAATTTCCAGCTTCAGACTCATCAACCTATCTGACACTCTCTTTACCTCCAGAACATTCTTCACAAACTCCTCCTTCAGGATCACTCCTACTCCATTTCTCTTCCTGTCCACACCATGATAAAACAGTTTAAACCCTGCTCCAATGCTTCTAGCCTTGCTCCCTTTCCACCTGGTCTCCTGGACACACAGAATGTCGACTTTACTCCTCTGCATCATATCTACCAGCTCTCTGCCTTTACCTGTCATCGTACCAACATTCAAAGTCCCTACTTTCAGTCCTACACTCCTACCTTTCCTCTTCTCTCTCTGCCTATGGACACGCCTTCCTCCTCTAACACACCTTCCTCCTCTCCTTCTTTGACCAACAGTAGCCCAATTTCCACCAGTGCCCTGTAGGTCAACGGCACCGATGGCGGTCGTTGTTAACCCGGGCCTCGACCGAGCCGGTATGGAAGTCATGTTAGTGATTCGCATATTGAATTTGGCAAAAGTTTTATGTCGGATGCCCTTCCTGACACAACCCTCTCTATTTATCCGGGCTTGGGACCGGCACAAAAAGTACACTGGCTTGTGACCTCCTGTGGCTAGATTAAACCATTTATATAAGATAGTGAATGAAAATTCACTGTAATTTTTATCTTTTCAGTAAGATTTTGCACTGCAAACATCGATGACCGCTTTAACTTGTCAATGCTGGCAGCTGACTGTGGTATAAGTGGTTTAATTCATGGCTAGGTGTGCACTACACCATTTTAATACACTCCATTCACTATTAATACACGTTAATACACCATTTTAACACCGTGTAATGCACACTTAGCCATGGATGATCCCTTACTTAATCTTCAGATGTCCCAAAAGTCTCCATACATAGAGGAAATTAACACTTTTTAGCTAAATGTAACTTTATTTACAAAACATCCTATGGAAGCCCTAAGAGGCCACACATTAATATATTTTTCTTTCTTGTTTTCTCATGATCTCGAAATAACCAAAAGCTGTTTTCTCGCGACATAATTTCATGATAGGAAAATTTCATGCTTTGTGAATGGGGCTGGTGTTGCATGCACAGTGGCATCTTCACCATCATAAATGTAATAATTGCCCACTGTAGAGATGGACTTTATCTCCACATTAAGAGAGACGGGTGTCCCCTTGTCAATTGTCGGACACTAATAAGGAAGTTGATCACTGACAGACGTAGAGCTGTTTCAGCTTGAGTGAGTCCCTGAACAAAGTGAAAACGAATTTGTTCATCCGTGATTGCGCTAAGCTTTTGCTGCCTCCAGAACAGTAAAAACACGTTATGACGAGTACACAGAAAAATTAAGCTCTGATCACGAGAAAACAACTTATGTCAAGATTAAGTATGTACGACTAATTTGACTGCTGTTTAAACATAAATTTCGTAACAGACTAGTCTAAAAGTACGAAACCGGCAGAAGACAGTCAAAAACCTTTGCGTGTGTGTGTATATACAGTGCATCCGGAAAGTATTCACAGCGCTTCACTTTTTCCACATTTTGTTATGTTACAGCCTTATTCCAAAATGGATTAAATTCATTATTTTCCTAAAACATTCTACAAACAATACCCCATAATGACAACCTGAAAGAAGTTTGTTTGAAATCTTTGCAAATTTATTAAAAATAAAAACAAAAAAAATCACATGTACATAAGTATTCACAGCCTTTGCTCAATACTTTGTTGAGGCACCTTTGGCACCAATTACAGCCTCAAGTCTTTTTCAGTATGATGCTACAAGCTTGGCACGCCTATTTTTGGGCAGTTTCTCCCATTCTTCTTTGCAGAACCTCTCAATCTCAATCAGGTTGGATGGGGAGCGTCGGTGCACAGCCATTTTCAGATCTCTCCAGAGATGTTCAATCGGGTTCATGTTTGGGCTCTGGCTGAGCCACTCAAGGACATTTACAGAGTTGTCCTGTAGCCACTTCTTTGTTATCTTGGCTGTGTGCTTAGGGTCGTTGTCCTGTTGGAAGATGAACCTTCACCCCAGTCTGACGTCCAGAGCACTCTGGAGCAGGTTTTCATCAAGGATGTCTCTGTACATTGCTGCATTCATCTTTCCCTCAATCCTGACTAGTCTCCCAGTTCCTGCCACTGAAAAACATCCCCACAGCATGATGCTGCCACCACCATGCTTCATTGTAGGGATGGTATTGGCCAGGTGATTGGCAGTGCCTGGTTTCCTCCAGACATGATGCTTGCTATTCAGGCCAAAGAGTTCAATTTTTGTTTCTCATGGTCTGAGAGTCCTTCAGGGGCCTTTTGGCAAACTCCAGGCAGGCTGTCATGTGCCTTTTACTGAGGAGTGGCTTCCGTCTGGCCACTCTACCATACAGGCCTGATTGGTGGAGTGCTGCAGAGATGGTTGCTCTGCTGGAAGGTTCTCCTCTCTCCACAGAGAAATGCTGTAGCTCTGTCAGAGTGACCATCGGGTTCTTGGTCACCTCCCTGGCTAAGGCCCTTCTCCCCCGATCGCTCAGTTTGGCCGGGCGGCCCGCTCTAGGAAGAGTCCTGGTGGTTCCAAACTGCTTCCATTTACAGATGATGGAGGCCACTGTGCTCATTGGGACCTTCAATGCTGCAGAAATTTTCCTGTACCATTCCCCAGATCTGTGCCTCGATACAATCCTGTCTCGGAGGTCTACAGACAATTCCTTGGACTTCATGGCTTGATTTATGCTCTGACATGCACTGTTAACTGTGGGACCTTATATAGACAGGTGTGTGCCTTTCCAAATCATGTCCAATCAACTGAATTTACCACAGGTGGACTCCAATCAAGTTGTAGAAACATCTCAAGGATGATCAGTGGAAACAGGCTGCACCTGAGCTCAATTTTGAGTGTCATGGCAAATGCTGTGAATACTTATGTCCATGTGATTTTTTTTTTTTTTTTTTTTTTTTTCGTTTTTTATTTTTAATAAATTTGCAAAGATTTCAAACAAACTTCTTTCACATTGTCATTATGGGGTATTGTTTGTAGAATGTTTTAGGAAAATAATGAATTTAATCCATTTTGGAATAAGGCTGTAACATAACAAAATGTGGAAAAAGTGAAGCGCTGTGAATACTTTCTGGATGCACTGTATGATCCATTTGAAATACGTAATCTAGGAATCAAACAGTCAAATCCCATAATTAATGTCCAACAATCCGTTGTTATTGCTATATACTCTGTCTTCTCCATGGTCTCTTTCATATTCGCGAGCATGCTCTGATGCGCCAGCTGCAACCTTGACGTGATCATTTTCCGCCCTGGTATTGTGTATTCAGGCTCGACGAAGTCCATCAATTTTCGGAAGCCTTCTCCCTCAACAGAACGGAGTGGCAGCGTGTCTCTTGCTGTCATCTCTGAGATAAGCTCAGTTATTTTTTCAGAGTGGACGGGATCACCGCAGAGGCGAGTTGAAGTTAATGACGCGATGGGCATTTGCTTGCTTCGGCTAGTCTCTCTTATGCTAACACCTACGTGCCTGTGCTGAATATTTTTACGCATGGCTCCGGTGGAATTATTATATGCCAGTTTGACATGACATAGCTTACATAAATCTTTTGCGTTTTCTACCAAGTCGAAATACTCCCGCACCTTTGCTTGTCTTTCGAGTGGTCATTTCTGAGCTCGCCACGACTGACACGGAGAAAATGCATGTGAGATCTGAGGTAAAATAAAAAGATTTAGTTTCCGCTCCAGATCCATTTTTTAAAATGTTTTTTCAAACGTTTTATTTTGTGTTATTTAAAAAAAAAAAAAAAAAGTTTTTAAATGTAATGTTAAAATGACAGTAATTTGAACGATAAAATCGTTTTTTTTCCCCCCGTGTAACCGACTATTGTTTTCAATGTCGACTAGTAGCAGCTGTAACATAACACCCTCTGCATGACTGCCGTTTTTTTTTTTTTTTTTTGTAAATGCACACACTGTCGTCTCTCGCCACCAATGATGAACTCGTGTTAACACACTATAGTGAGTCCACTATATGGGGAAGAAGTGAATGGAAATGATTGAGCGAATTCGGACGCTGACGTAAATACCATGCGTCAGAGAGCACTCAGTCGCGGACATTATGGATTGTATCGTTAAAACAGTAAAGTTCATTTTCTCACTGTTCATTTGTCACGTTTATATACGCGAGAACAAAAACAACTGCTTATGTTTATTCACTACTGGGCTTATTTATTACATTTAATGAATATATTTATATTTAAAAATAAAAAAAGAGAATAAAAACACTACTGTCTGTCGCATTTAATTTAATTTGTTTATTGTTTAAAAAAAAAAAAGCAGAAAATCTTTTTTTTTTTTTTTTTTTCTCTCTCTCTCACTGGGTTTAATTTTCACGGGGTTTCCTGTCAGTGTCCTCAAGCTGACACCTGAGGTAAACCTGGCGTAAAATGTACTCCGTGTTGCTAGTTTTGGCGAAACTTCTTTTCCCTAGGAGAAAGAAAAGCAAGAAAGAGCAACAACTTTCTATTCAAGCAAACATTTTAACCTCTTTGAAACAGTGCCTATTAATAAAGTTGATGCACTCTATCAAATGACATAAAATTGACATTTTATAGTAATTTTCACAATTTAAATGAACAAAAAAACATATTGTCATGGAAAAAATAAGTACACCTCTACATTTATCACACCTTCAAATCCATAAAATTAGAATCAGGTGTTGAAGATTGGGTACCAGTGATTAGAACCTGCTTAGGGAGTGCAGGTGGAACCGGTCTTATTTATACCCCTCTCATATCTAGTGTCTGGTGTTCCCTTTGTTATTGAGGTGTGAGGTGTCATCATTCCAAGATCTAAAGAGTTCTGTAAGGGCTCCAGAAAAAAGGTTGTGGATGCCTATGAGTCTGGCAAGGGATTTAAAAAGATCTCCAAATTATTTGAAATGCATCATTCCACTGTAACGAAAATAATCTACAAGTGGTGCAGATTTCAAAGGACTGCCAATTTGTCCAGGTCTGGCCGTCCCAGCAAACTCAGCCCAAGAGCAGATCGTCTGATGCAAAAAGAAGTCTCCAAGAACCCCAAAATTTCATCACAGGATCTGCTAGTAAGTCTTGCAACTGTTGGTGACATGTTTGGCGCAGACCAAAGACAGCTTTTCAGGAGACGCAACTGTGAAGCATGGGGTTGCTTCGCTGTCTCCGGGACTGGAGAGCTTGCAGTCATTGATTCAACTATGAATTCTGCATCAAATTAAAGAGTGCTTGAAGCTAATGTGATGCCATCTGTCCGAAAGTTGAAGTTGAACAGAAAGTGGACCTTTCAACAGGATAATAATCCTACACACACTAGCAAATACACCAAGGAATGGCTCAAAAAGAAGAAATGGAGGGTTGTGGATTGGCCTAGTCAAAGCCCGGATTTGTATCCCATAAATGTTGGGGATTTCAAACGGGCAGTACATGCAAGACAATCCTCAGACTTCTTGCAACTGAAAGAATATTGCATGGAAGGGTGGTCAAAAATTCCAGCAAGCCGATGTCAGAGACTGGTGGACAATTATGCAAAACGCCTACAAGAAGTTATTTCTGCTAAAGGGGGCAGTACTAGCTTCTGACGCTACTTACTTTGAGGTGTACTTACTTTTTCCACAGAAGAATATCACATCTATTGAAATTTCTGTTGAATAAATGATTGAAAAAGCAAATGTTCCTTGTGGTTTTTTTTCTTTTTTTTTCTTCTCTCAGGTATATCAACTTAATTAACAGGCACCGTTACAAAAATGAGCAAATGTTTGCTTGTCCAAATCTGACAAAAAAGCCAACAATTTCAATGGGGTGTACTTATTTTTTCACATAGTTGGTTATATAATTAGTTTTATGAATTATATATGAAACAACACTAATAGATTTTGATATCCACACTTTTTTGTGGATATCAGTATGTTTTGTACAAGATGATACAACACACATGAGATCAGAAAGATAAGGGCATTTAACAACACCAATAAGATCTTGAAAGTATCTATGAAAAAAATCTAGGTTCTTGTGCTTTTCCTTCCATGTCACTCACTTCCAGCTCTCCTCCAGGGCACTCTGCTGCTTATATAACTGCTCTTCTAGAAAACTCCTGTCCCTGTTTTACCTTAAAGTGCACCTGTTCCACTATTTTTAAATTGCTGTTTTATGGACTAGGTCAATCTGTTTGCAGTCCTCAGGGACACATTTCTTCTTCCTGCAGTCTTTGGGCTGTGAAAATGTGTTTGTCACACAACAGGAGATAAAAATGTGCTGTAAATGGAGCACACAAATATTTATCACGGTTACATTTGTACTGTTTGTCAAGCTTGTACGGCATACACATGGCCTACTGAATTCAGACATGGTTTAATGTTATCGGCAAAGAAGCTTGAGGTCACCTTTACTGGCACCTACTGTACCTCCGTCAATCAAACAAGGCACCTAAACACCAAGACCTGCTTTTGATGTAAAGTGTGGTGCAATTTTATTCACCATAGTTTTAAGTAAGGTATAAAACACTTGGATGTGCCATAGGAGGTGTTTTATTCCTCTTAACACCACAATTTGCCAACAGTTGATAAATTAATGAATGACACATTATGAACCATTTATAGTTACATTTAATGTTGTGGAACATCCACGAAACAATCTAATTCCTGTTACTACTTATATTTTATTTATCCCTTCTGATCAGTAACCCAGTGCCTTTACCACTGCCCTGATTGGCCGACCACTTAATGTGAAATTATGCTACTTTCAACTAAAGGTCATAACACATACTTTCCAACCTCCGACTAGGAAAAAAAAACCCAAAGAAAACGCCACCTCGACTTGGAATTCCTACTTAGAAACTCAAGATGGTCTCCTCAACTCTGAGTTCAGCAAGTAACATAAAATCTGCATGGCTGCATTGACTGTACAGTTCTCTGTTTTGAGGAGGTGAATATACATTATATGGCCAAAAGTATGTGGACACCCTGACCCTCAAACCCATATGTGGGCCTTCCCCAAACTGTTGCCAACAATTAACAGAAGGTTAATTATAATTTCCCTTCACTGGAACTAAGGGGCCCGAACATATTGCAGCATGATGGCGTCACTGTGCATAAAGTGAGGTCCATGAAGACATGGTTTGCCAAGGTTGGAGTGGATGAACTCAAGTGGCCTGCAGAAAGCCTCGACACCAACCTCACTCTCTGATGAACTAAAACACCGACTGCACCCCAGGGCTTCATGCCCAACATCAGTGCCTGACCTCACGAATGTTCTTGTGGCCTGAATGGGCAAATCCCCACCACCATGCTCCAAAACCAGGTGGAAAGCCTTCCCAGCGAAGGGAGGACTAAATCTGTAATAGGATGTTCAAATGGCATGGGTGTGATGGTCAGGTGTCTACATACCTTTGGCCCTGTAGTGTACATCACTCCTCACAGTTAGTTAATAAAAGAACAACACAGGGGCATCTAGGGTTTTTCCCATTTTGTAGCTTGAACACACGGAGGTCGAGAATGACTGTTCTGGCTTCCCACTTCCGAGGTAAAGCGAATGCAGCCTGAGACACACCATGCCCCTGCACCGTTTAAAACCCTGGGAGATAAATAATGGTGTCTGCTTGACGTACAGGATAGCCCTATAGGTTTGTGACACGTAATTCTTTCTGAAGTAAGGCCAGCAACAAAGCAAGTTGATAAATTTCCCTCACTGAAAGTTAGCAACACTAAAACTATGCTATTGCTGCAAACGCGAGAGCGTTGTCCATTTTTTAGCATTACTTATTAGTCCAAGCCTGTTTAAATATAGACCTAATAAGTGAGTGGTGATAAACATTTCATTGTAAGTGGACAGGTTAAAATGTAGCACCACCTTAACCACCCTACAGCTACATCATTATCTAATGCTCTGCCTTCTTGCTTGTCATCTTGGGTTGTTTAAATATAGCAGGCTTTTGGCAACGGCTGTGACTCCGGTCATGTTGCAGCAACGAGTTATCGATTTGCTGTGCGTCTTCTCAGCCTGTTATGCTGCAAGGCTCTTCTGCGTCCTGACCTTGTCTGTGTGTTTTGTTTTTTTCTTCTTCTTTCTTTCTTTTTTTTCTCAATTCAGAGTCCCATTTTCCACATGCTCCAAGCTTTACATGCTCTGTAAAACAAAGCAAATAGCTGAACTGGGGACTGGATAGAATACACAAGCAGCCAAGTTTGCTGTTCCACTTGGAAAGCTAAGAATGTGTTGCTGCAGTGTTTAATTTGTTCATGGCACATGGGTCTCTCTCTCTCTCTCTCTCTCTCTCTCTCTCTCTCTCTCTCTCTCTCTCTCGCTCTCTCTTAAAAAAATTAAAAATAATTTCGGATTTTTGCTGCCTCACATCTGCATGTAAAAGAAACCAAATCCATGAGATTAATTTAGTTGTGATTTGGCAGAGAATAAATAGACATTTTCTTCTTCCCTTAGTTTTATTTTACTGGCACGGTATACTTTGGGTAATCATAGTGTCAGATGAATAGCCAGCTCCTGCTTCTCACCTTGACTTAAAGCTCTTGTGCACAGGATTTCTTCGTTAAAAGTGTTCCTGAGCTCACCTTAGAAATCTTATAATGGTCTTCACAGTAATTTACATTCAGAGCATTCTTGATCTGGGGGAGAATTTTCATACGCATATGTCATATCCCAGATCAGATGCACCTCTCGGCACGAAAGAGGTCCAACTACTAAGGTGCCAGATAAGAGCCGGCAGCCAATCAGGGGACAGAGAGAGTCTCTAGTATGATACTATACATAAACTAACAGAGACCACACAGGATTTCCATACAGGATTTCGCTGAGTTTTTTGTGATTGTTGCGGCCAAAAATGCTTGATTTTGCTGTGGCTTATTTCAAAATTTGCAGTGCAATTTGCAGAGTTTTCCAGTAACGGTCTTTAGCAGTGATGTTTGTTGGTAAATGAGACTTTTTAGCTGTACTCGTGTTCGAATCGAAGAGGGCTTTGGCTGAATTGCAATCTCCTCTGAATATTGCAGAGTTTCCTTGATTTTGCGTTAATTTCTGCAATCGCAAAATCCTGGAGGGACTGACAAATCGCTCCATATAAGGACATCTGCCAAATGCTGTAAATGTAAACAGGGGAGTGAGGGAGGAGAAAGGATTAAGGACAGATAGAGTTTTCGCTTATTTCTTGCTTAACAGCCAAGGGATCTGTTTTTGTGGTAGTGAATCATTACGATTTAATCTTGTTTTGGAGTTTGTATCATTAGCCAGTTGTAAGGCTATCTTAGCTAGAAAACTTGTGATCGCCAGCTATTGGCTATCATCTATTGATTGTGTTTTATTTGTTTCTGTATTTTTGCTTTTCATAATTTGTTAAATTAGGCAAGTGCAAGTTCAGTAAGGTTTCTGCCACTCTTGCTGCTTTTGATTTGATCAGATCTGCGTATGTTTATCCTCCGATATGTGTTAGCCGGCACACTAACAGGTCGTTCAGTGTGTTTTTCTGTGCTTCACGCATTTAAAACTCCAGTGAAAGTGGGTCGGGGTCAGTTACTGACCTTTACAAAGACTCCTCCTATAAAAATGTTAAATAAACATGTCCTAATATGAAGCATCACCATATTGATTATACATTTTTCTGTATTAAATAACAAAGTAACTTAAAAAACTCTGACCCTGCTCCAGTGCAGTTCTAGCTGTACTGCCTCGTTGCTAACCCCTGCCACATGCAGCAACAGATAACAGCGTGGTGCTATATGTCATAGGCAGTGAGTGAGAGGTTAATGTGTGATGGACTCTATCAGCTTAGGGCAGGAGGGTGAGAAGAGCTTTTATCAAGGCCTGCCACCCCCAGCTGCTTTCCTCCGCAATGCAGTCTTTCACGTTCAGGAAAGTGAAAGCCACGCTTGAATCCTCCCTGACCTTTCATAGCTGCACTCCTCACTTACTGTCTTTCATTTTCTTTTATTTAGAAAGCCATTGGCCGTTTATTGTAGTTTCGCTTTCTGTCCACGGACCATCTTTATCACCCTAAAATTGCATGTTATTTGCAGATACAGGAAAAGAGACTTTGTCTTTAAACAGCTTGGTTGTAGTCTAGAAAATAAACTGGCTGCTTAAAAGGAAATTCTGCCATGTGTTGTTTAATTAATAAAGTAGTTTTTAGTTGTTCAGTTTTTCTTCATCTTCAGGGATTGTTCAGTAATCATTTTGGAGAACTAACCTGGAACAAGAATCATGTATTTGTTCTATGTTATATCATGCTAAGACAAATATACATAATACTAATATATTTATGAAGGAAGACAAATATCACTACAAATATTACTCTATATTGCACATTCATCGGCTTAGTTACCGAGTTCTGCCTCTGAAAAGCATGCAGGATATAAGAAAAGAACAGGATGTTATTCATGCCCAGGTGTGTCAGTAACAGCCCTGAGAAACCAGTCAGTTTCATCCTTCTATAAATAAGAACCAAACAAACACAAGAAGAATAAAGCGCTAGAGCTGTCAGAGAACAGTCAAAGCACTGTATACTGTTGTAAGCGAACCCTGATTTTATTTAGCATCTAGGTTTTCATGTCCAGCCACATTGATTGACAGTGAATAAAACTGGATGGGCAGGGATAATGTCAGAGCACTGATAAATAAATCGCATTAAACTGTCATTTGTAATGGTTATGGCTAGAATTGTAGACCATAAGCCAGTGAGTTAACCTCATTCATTAAACTTTTGTGGATTTATAGAGAGATTTTGCACTTTTTAGGGAGAAGAAATTATCAACTAGATTGAGATTAAAGATTTTTCTCCTTAGCACAGCTGGTTGCAAATTCTTATGGCAGACGAATTTACGTTCCTTTTGGCTTTGCAGGTGGAACGTGACATGTAGTGGGTCTTGTGACATTCCCATGGGGCCGTGTGTGCAGGATTTGGGGGTTGGGCTGTTCAGGAGAACACAGCTGTTTTTCCAAGTCAAATGTAGCCAAATACCCAAGTTCAGATTTGCTTACTTATGTGACTGCAAATGCAAGTTCCATAACACCCCCCCGACCAATCCTACAAGGTGAACCAGGTTTGCGAGGGAGGCAGACATACAAGGGCAGTTTGTACATACCAAAGAATATAACATAAATCATGTTATATTTTGGTGCGCATTATTTTTAATAATGTCTCTTTAGCTTGTGCAGTATAGTCAAGTTTGCTTTAGGCTTGTGTGCCTCTGGCTTTGGTATAGGCTGGCAAGGGAGGGAAAGAAGGTGGGCAGACATATATAATGCTTTTTGTATATGTTACATCATCACAGCAGAAAACAACGGAAGCTTGTTACAAGTCAGCTGTACCTGGTAGTCACTAGAATAAGCATATAGTCCATTAACATGGTCAGTAATGCTTGCAAAACTAATCAGGGTTGTAAATAAATAAATAAACGAGTTATTCGCTGTAACTAGGCACATTATAAAATGTAAATAAAATTATATAAACTATATGTGCATGTGGTCTGTGGTGAACAGTGGTGAATACTTATTGAATTCTTGTATAGCAAAGTTGCCCTGATGATAATTTCTTCATTTAAGCCCCCATTCATGTTTTGCGAGAGAAGACATTCATGGCTTTATCTGTTTAGCGGTGCGGACAAGGGATGCTAAGATGCATCAGAGAAAGATGTTTCGTTGCCCTGTTCTGAAGTCAGACAGCAGGTTATTAAGGTTCATATAGGGTACAAAATAGGCTAAAATGAAACACATTGTGAAGTACAAAACTTATTTTTGTCGATTTTAAAGCTGCAGACGTCGTATTTTCCAACAGACATTTCAATCGTCCAACTTGATATCCATCATGATAGTAGGTTGGATCTGATCTCTGATTCCTATACTAATGTCAATTGTCCCAAATCTAGTTTGCCTGTTGGCTAAATACCATTCACCATTCAATTCCATGAAGAGAGCAGTGTCTGCATTCATTTGTTGGCCCTCTATTAAGAGGTTTTGTTTGTTTTGAGGGTGTGGGTGATGGGTGAGATGGAAATAGGCGATATGAATTTTTCCCTGCTCACGATTTACCATTAAAAAAAAAAAAAATCTCACTGATTGAATTAATCATTCAAAACTGATAGCTTAAAAAAGTAAAGAAAATGAGCATTTCCACTATTTAAGTGTAAGGAGAATACAGAAAGGTGTAATAACCCACTGTGTGGTCAGGAACTGCTTGTAGGCAGTGCCAATCTTGAAATTCAATTGGATGGTGGATTTTTAGGTGAGACTGCAGTGATTCCGTACTAAACAGAAAAAAGTATATTTTCAGTATAATTCTTTTACAAATCGGTTGTCTAATATCCTCATGGCCGACATTTTCACTGTTGATCTTCTGCTGCTCAAAGTGTTAGAGCGCATCTTAGTGCTGACCCGTGCAGGAGAGCAAAATAAAGCATATTTAATCACTTTCTAATGATCATCACCATTAACATTATTGTAAAGTGTTAGATTTGACACTTTATTGTAAGCATATTTTACCTTTTTAGGTCAAAATTGTTGTGCATTTTCTCTTTTAACCGGAAACCAAAAGATCCATTTTGGCTGAAATTTTTTTGGTGTCATCCGTAATAAATATTACAGTTAACAGATATATACTGGTCCACTACTTGTGGGAGTATTGGTTCTCACTGTTAATAATAGAATGCTGTCTAGTGATGAACTGTGTTTGTTTTCCATTGAGAATTTGATCCTGCTTTAAAGAAGGAAGTAGCTTTGCAGTACAATGGAGCACAAGACCATAGAAACCATTCTGATTTCAGTTATATTGAGTAAATAGTGAGTGACTAGAAATGGAAATGTTTGTTTCCTGTGCTGTCACTTAGTGTTATGAAGCACCATTGTATCAAACATCCACCAGGTTCCCACAGTCATGTGACTTCGGCCGTGTGAGAGAAGCCTTTGTTGAGGTGACTTCAATCCCTCTTTAAGACCTACTTCTAAATGTACTTGTACAAAAAAATAGCAAAGCATCAGTGGCATACATAATGACATGTCTGGTGCTTCTTGGATGTGTGCTTTCTGTATGTGATTTGTTTTAGTTTCTGCAGGGTGTTTATTCACATGAGGAAGAGGAAAGGGTGTTAAGAATTTCATGTGGATCATCACACCCAGCAGGTGGCTGAAGGTATTCGGGTGCTGTCCTCTTTTTATTTATTTAAAAAATGTTTGTTTGTTTATTTATCTATTTATTTATTTACTTATTTGTTTATTTATTTATAATTTTTTCCCTTCTCCCAAGTACTTCAGATATGCAAAACACATTAAAAAGTTTGCAAAGCTGCCTGCATAGTTGCCCGGGTCAAATTCAGAGCAGACTTCAGATATAAATGCTTGTGGATTGTGTTTTTGCCCCAGGGGGATGTCACGAAAGAGCAAGAGATTTAGGGAAGCCCTTTTGATTAGGTTCTTTTAGTGATGCAGGATAAGAATAAGAAGTGGTTTTATTTATAGGTTGCGAGTTCAAATCCCACGACTGACAAAGAGGCACTGTTGCGCTCTAGGGAAAGGTCCCTAAAGCACAGCTACTCGGCTCTGTGGACATCCTCAGATTTAAATCACGATTGAAAGCCGAGACTACACTCCCAAATTTCTCGAGGTAGCATCATAATGCATATAAAGATGACCTCTTATTGTTTAGGGTAATTTGTTCCAGAGAGCCATCAGGTGTAGCTCCTCTGTCTGTGTAGTGTAACTTGGCTGTAGTTGGACAAAGAAAAAGGTGAGCAGGATCATTTTTCTGGCCTGCAGATGCTATCTAATAGACCCTTAGGGTTATATCCTGCACATACTGAAATGTTAATGGTAATCTAGAGGTCTGGGACCTTAATTTTGAATGCCAGAGTGAGATTGCTCTTCTCAGTAACAATGCTGATTGTAATGAGGTTTAGTGTCACAATAGAAAGTAGAATTGTTCTCCAGTGGGAACCTGCCCACACAGACAGACAGACAGACACACACACACACACACACACACACTCAGAAGGTACAGTGCTTATTTTAGAGGATGTGGTTCTCAGTTCTTGCCACCTGATCCGAGATTCGAGAATGGGTATTTATAAATGGCACAGTTTTCCTGGCTCGAAATAAATTAAAGGTGGCAAAGGGAAATATGACTAATCATGTGTTAAATTAAAAAAACAAATAGGATGTAGTTTAGGAAACTCTTATTAAAATGGTTTTGATATGCTTTGGTACAAAAAGTATGGCTTCTGTAGAGCCCACCTGCTGTTGATGTCCACTCTCACTGTATGATACGCCTAAAGGTGTGATGCAGAAGATGGTCAACCTTATTCCGTTATGAACTCAGGTTCCCACATCTGGTTTGCTTTGATAATGTGATAACGTGCTGTAATAAATGCACTTGGTTTTCTGCCTATGGGGGAAATAAAGTGCTTGAAGTAGCTTAGAGCTGAAGCTCTTAAAGTTTTGTTGCTGTCATCCAGGAGTAACCAAATCCACTCATAAAGGACCAGAGTTCAATGCAGTTTGGTATTTTTCCTCAAAGGAACTCTCTAAACCTGCTAATTACCTGCTGAGTCGAATCAAGTGTCTTTTAAGCAGGAAAATCACCCAGCACTACTGGAAGCTTGCTTGCTACACAGTTTGAGAGAGGCAGTCACTTTTGAATTCTCAGTGGAAGAAAACCCCTGAATAGACCCTCTGAAAAGATTGTTAAAACAGGTATCAAGTGGTTTAGTACTATAAAAAAGTACTTTGACAGAAGCACCAAGTCTTTTTTCAGCATCACAGTTCTCAGGGAAAGTCCTGCCACAGTTTTTATGCACATTTTAAAATGGTTCATCATTGATTACATGTTAAAGTTGTCTGTATCTGATCAATGTCGAAAAAACTCTTTGAATTGGTTCATAATTTCCTAAATAAGGTTTATTCTCACAAATAGACAAATATGGAACCAAAGAGGAAATCCAACAAGTAAATTAATTATATGTAAAACACTACACACACACACTGTCCACTTTAAAAGGAACACCTTTACACCTGCTCAAACATGCTCAGTCCAATCAGCCAATCATGTGGCAGCAACACAGTGCCTCAACTCCTGCAGATACAGGTCAAGAGCTTCAGTTAATGTGCACACGAAACATCAGAATGGGGTGGTGGTGGGGTTTAAATGTGATCTCTGTGACTTTAATCATGGCATGGATGTTGGTGCCCAATGGGCTGGTTTGAGTATTTCAAAAACTGCTCACTCCTCTGAAAATCTCATGGGATTTCACATACAGCAGTCGCTAGAGTTTACACAGAATGGTGCAAAAAACGTCCAGTATGCGGAGGGTCTGCAGGCTGAAAAAACATTGTTGTTGAGAGAGATCAGAGGAGAACAGGAGAATGACCAGACAGGAAGTCTGTGTGTGAGATATTCTGCAAATCCCAGAATCTGGAGAAAAAAAAAATCTAATATATGCGCACACACAGACACAGTGGGTATAGAAAACAATCACCCCCCTTTTATAATAATCACATTTTGTTGCTTTTCGGCCTGAGATGAAGACAGAAAGTTTTTGTTTTATCCAGCCGTATTTACTCAGTGCAACTTATAACATCCAAATGAAAAATATAACCAACATGTCAGAAAAAAATAAACCAGAATCACTGAGTTGGAAAAAGGATCACCCCCTTGCTTTAATTTGCCTTAATTTTTTAATTACAGCCTTTAGTCTGTTGGGATATGTCTCTACTAACTTTGCACATCTAGACTTTGCAATATTTGCCCACTCTTCTTTGCAGAACTGCTCAAGTTCGAATAAATTTGATGGTGACGTTTGTGGACTACAGTCTTCAAGTCATTCCACAGATTTCAATGGGGTTTAAGTCTGGGCTCTGACTGACTAGGTCATGTAAGGACATTCACCTTTTTCTCCTTCAACCACTGTGTGGTCAGTTTTGCTGTGTGCTTTGGGTCATTGTCATGTTGGAAGGTAAATCTTCCCATTGACAACTTTCTGGCAGAGGTGAGCAGATTTTCCTCAAGAATTTGATGGTATTTTGCCCCATCCATTTTCCTTCTATCCTGACAAGTGCTCCAGTCCCTGCTGCAGAGAAACACCCCCATAACAGGATATTACCACCTCCATGCTTTACTGTAGGCATGATATTTGGTGAGCTGTATTGGATGTCTGCCAGACATGTCATTTGGTGTTGAGGCCAAATAATTCAATTTTAGTCTCATCTGACCAATAACACCTTTTTCCATGTGGCCTCAGAATCTTCAAGGTGCATTTTGGCAAAGCTCAGTCATGGGTGTTTTTTTTTTTCTTGCAACCCTCCCATACAAGCCACATTTGTGGAGAATTTGTGATATTGTTGTCACATGCACACAATGACCACTCTTTGTCTTAAATTCCTGCAACTGCTTCAGAGTTGCTGTACGCCTCTTGGTAGCCTCTCTGACCAGTTTCTTCCTGGCTCTCTCATCCAGTTTGGAGCGACGTCCTGATCCAGCAGGGGTCTGTGTTGTTCCAAATACCTTCCACTTCTTAATAATAGACTTCACTGTGCTTCTAGGCATTGATAAAGCCTTTGAAATTTTTTTGTATCCATCTCCTGACTTGTGCCTGTCCACAACTTTATCCCGGAGATCTTTTGACAGTGCCTTGCCACCCATAGTTGATTGTTTGCTTCAGTTGCACTACAAAATGCTCCAGGAAAGCTCTTTTCATGCTGAGCTAATCAAAATGACCACAGCTGATCACAGTTGAAGGTCAAATGGCTTTGTGTGCCATTGAGAAGGTGATTAGCTACACCTTATTGAGTTTACAAGTCATTTATAGGAGGGGGATGATCCTTTTTCGTTTTTTTGTTGGTGTTATCCAAGTGAAAGATGTTATACGTTGCACTGAGTAAATACAGCTGGATAAAACAAAAACTGTCCATCTTTATTTCAGGCTGAAAAGTCACATACCCACATTTCTATACCCACTATATGTATGTGTATATATATGTGTGTGTGTAATAAATAAATATAAATATATATATATATATATATATATATATATATATATATATATATATATATATATATATATATATATAGACACAATGTATATATGTGTATAGACACAATGTATATATGTGTACATATATAATATACAGTATCTCACAAAAGTGAGTACACCCCTCACATTTTTGTAAATATTTTATTATATCTTTTCATGGGACAACACTGAAGAAATGACACTTTGCTAGCGTTAGGGTAAGTAGTGAGTGTACAGCTTGTATAACAGTGTAAATTTGCTGTCCCCTCAAAATAACTCAACACACAGCCATTAATGTCTAAACCGCTGGCAACAAACGTGAGTACACCCCTAAGTGAAAATGTCCAAAGATGGCCTAGGCTATAAGAAGATCGCCAACACCCTGAAACTGAGCTGCAGCACAGTGGCCAAGACCATACAGCAGTTTAACAGGACAGGTTCCACTCAGAACAGGCCTCGCCATGGTCGACCTAAGAAGTTGAGTGCACGTGCTCAGCGTCATATCCAGAGGTTGGCTTTGTAGATTAGACGTATGAGTGCTGCCAGCATTGCTGCAGAGGTTGAAGGGGTGGGGGGGTCAGCCTGTCAGTGCTCAGACCATACGCCACACACTGCATCAAATTGGTCTGCATGGCTGTCGTCCCAGAAGGAAGCCTCTTCTAAAGATGATGCACAAGAAAGCCCGCAAACAGTTTGCTGAAGACGAGCAGACTAAGGACATGGATTACTGGAACCATGTCCTGTGGTCTGATGAGACCAAGATAAACTTATTTGGTTCAGATGGCATCAAGCGTGTGTGGCGGCAACCAGGTGAGGAGTACAAAGACAAGTGTGTCATGCCTACAGTCAAGCATGGTGGTGGGAGTGTCATGGTCTGGGGCTGCATGAGTGCTGTCGGCACTGGGGAGCTACAGTTCATTGAGGGAACCATGAATGCCAACATGTACTGTGACATACTGAAGCAGTTCCCTTCAGAAACTGGGTGGCAGGGCAGTATTCCAACTCAATAACGACCCCAAACACACCTCCAAGACGACCACTGCCTTGCTAAAGAAGCTGAGGGTAAAGGTGATTGAGACTGGCCAAGCATGTCTCCAGACCTAAACCCTATTGAGCATCTGTGGGGCATCCTCAAACGGAAGTGCAAAGTCTCTAACATCCACCAGCTCTGTGATGTCGTCATGGAGGAGTGGAAGAGGACTCCAGTGGCAACCTGTGAAGCTCTGTTGAACTCCATGCCCAACAGGGTTAAGGCAGTGCTGGAAAATAATGGTGGACACACAAAATATTGGCACTTTGGGCCCAATTTGGACATTTTCCCTTAGGAGTGTACTCACTTTTGTTGCCAGCGGTTTAGACATTAATGGCTGTGTGTTGAGTTATTTTGAGGGGACAGCAAATTTACACTGTTATACAAGCTGTACACTCACTACTTTACATTGTAGCAAAGTGTCATTTCTTCAGTGTGAAAAGATATAATAAAATATTTACAAAAATGTGAGGGATGTACTCACTTTTGAGATACTGTGTGTGTTTATATGTATGCATGTATGTGTGTGTGTGTATATATATATATATATATATATATATATATAACATTTCTATAAACCAGAACAGTCTGCGACTTCACTTATGTCACTTAAGTCACAAAAAAAAAAAAAAAAAAAAAAAAAGACTTGCGACTTGACTTGGACTCGTGAACAACTGACTCGTGACTTGACTTGGACTTGAAGACAGAGACTCGTGAAAAACACAAGTCATTTTGGTTTGGCATTCCCGTTTACGTTCTCTTTTTACTACCCCACATGATAGCATCAAACAGCACATTTTTCTGTTATCACAACAATATAGCCAAGTCTTGCCTTGTGATAATCTTTGTGTCATTTAATTTGAAAAGCAGTCAATTAATCCAAAGGGAAGCTGTGGAGTTACACAGCTGTCAGGGGCTTGCTTCCATTTTCAAGAAGTACAGATGTTTCCTTGTCATGTTTTTCTCCCCCAAGTATTAGCTACCATATGCATATAATATCCAAGTTTACCAAGTTAAATTGCATCTCTACATGGTGGTTTTGGTACCACCGGCGCTCACTGGAAGACTACCTTACCTGTCACTGTTTGAGAACTACAACAAACTAAGGAAGCTCAAAATACACAGCAGTTTTTTTTCTCGTGGTGATGGTCTCTGCGTTCCCAATGGTATAAATCACCCCCGAAGGGCACTTTGAATTTAGAGTAATCAAGCTAGTCATGCTGTAAGATTGCTTCAAACTGAATTTCCAATGAAAATGACTTAAAAATTGAGTTCCGAGTGACCATTATTTTTGAGGGCCACACATTTTAGCCCTCCACAGCTCTCACAGTGGATGGTAAAGTCTCCAAAAGGATTAAGGAATTTTAGTTTAAATTGATTAATTTAGTACTTAGGTCTATGCACTGACAATGGCATTTTGCACTAAATGACAAAAAAAGTAATAAGTTTCCTGAATTTTCTATGAATGTTCTGTTTCCTTGTAATTATAGGGAGAAATTTTGGATCAAATGTAATAGTTTGAAAGCATTAGTTTTTTTGATTGTGTATAAAATTAAATTAATGATTTAAGTAAAACCTTGTGTGCTTTATTAGACAATTTTGAATAAATGAACAAGACATTCTTTAGAAGCCATCTGTTTTATTATTTCAAAATTTATTTAGCCTCATACACTGTTAATTACAATAACTAGCTGAAAGAACTATTGCTAAAAAATAGAATAAAGACTTGAGACTTGATTTGGATTTGGACCTCAGGGACTTGTGAATATATCTGCTATAAAAAAGAAATTAATATAGAGTAGCTGACATTTCAGGCACAGTATGGCCAAATAATTTGTTTATTTTTGCTCCCTGAATGGAAATAGCTTCCAAAGAAGTCACATTCACTAATAACCCGTTGGCTAGCTGATCTGTACGTTCCCGTTAAAGGTGCATCCAATGAAATTGACTTTGCTTCTTCCTTTTTATCTTCATCTCAGAAGTTGTATTTTTGAAAAATTTATTGTTTGTCATGTTTGCTGATGACGTTGCTAACTGTATTGGCTCTGTTGCTAGATTTGGGATTTTAAGTGGTGAACAGACAAGCAGAGTGATGCTGAATAAGCAGAGTCCCTGTGCTGTTTTACTAAATATCAGCACTCTTGAAATGCCGCTTGTCCAAACAAATTGTGGACCGGATCTATCAGTATAAAGTAGTATACAAAAGTAATGACTCTGTAACCTTTTGTGTAGAATTTGTTTTTACAGTGAAATAAAGCCCACACCCCATTTTAATGCCTCTATTTGTCAAAAACTAATACAGAAACTGGCCTGAAATTTTGCACACTATTTACTGGGAATAGTGACATTGTTCCAAGAAAGTATGAAGCAAATCTGAGTCAGGAACCTTTTTAAAATCTAGTGATTTGAAGTGGATTTACCCACGTACCCAAGTTTTTCATTTTTTCATTTATTCTAATAAATAAAATAAAAAAAACGAACATTTTCTAGTGTAATACAGTGTTTAAGCCAATTCTTTTATTATCTCTTTGAACATGAGAACATTAACTTTCTCTTCTCCTTCCTCCCCTTTTTCATTTCATTGTAATTCTGTTGTAACAGATCCAGCTCTTGGGTAGAACACCGTGTGCTGATCTGCTGCAGTAAAGCCAGGCTCAGGTCCACAGCGGGGAGAGACATTACCCTTTGCTGCTGATCTAAGAATTGACTCGATGCTTGTGTTGATATGGATAAAGGCTTACCATTCAGACCCATGTTGATATGAGGAGAAGTTAGAGTTTTAGCTGTTCAGCTGGTCTTTAGATCATACTTTTCAGGCTGTAATTTGTAGTGCGTGGAAACCGGAGGACAGACCACTTATCTGTCCTGCTGTTTGACATTCTACAGAGATGAATAAGTTCCCACAGTTATTAAAGTTGTAATTTCTGATTTAGCACAGTGTCACTGGCTTTAAGCGTAATAAGATGAGGAATGGGCTAAAGGAGCAGTCTCATTTTTGTGTCTGGATTTTTTAATCCAAGTCCATTATCCTGAGGCAAGACACACTGTAACACAGCCTTTGTGACATGTTCCAACTACACAGTAGTGTGTGTGTGTGTGTGTATGTCTGGCTATACAATCTAAAGTCTGCGTTAGACTGCTATTACAGCCGACTTTTAAGATTATTACTTGTCACACTGTACAAGATAATCCCAATGAAATCTTAATAAAATGTGTCCTTCATGTCAGATTATATGATGAAGATCCTCTGATACCTCTTTGATGAAAGAAAAATGCCTGCATTTGGCTTACACCATCAATCATAGAGATCTGGGCACGCAGAAAATTTTGGATTAACGTTCCTTAAAGTGAAGGTGGGGTAATAAGGATGTTTTTCCTGTCCATAGTCATGTTTTGTTTGCGTTTCACCATTATCACCACTATCGTAGCTGTAGCTGTCCCATGAGTTTCACATAATCCTATGTTGTCCTCCTGTTGGTGGCTTTTAAACAAGCATCGCAACAGCAGTCTTGCATTTTTAATAAAAATTCTGACACTGTGTCAATGGTACTAAGTCATCTACCCGTGAGCATGTTGCATTATGTCTCGCACGACCAAAGAATTCTTTTACTATCCAGTCCATACAGGATTTGGCAGAGGTGTTTTTTTTTTTGTTTTTGTTTTTTTTTGCGCTTTTGCGGAAAATTACTTGAATTGGCGGAATTGCAATTGCATGAAATTGTTTTGCACGGTCTTTTGCAGTGATGTTTGTTGGTAAATGAGACCTTTTAGCTGTATGGCTTTGGCTGAATGCTCATTACGATGATGTCACATGGCACGTTGTGATGACGTCACATGATAATAATAATAATAATGTTTATTTTTATAGCGCCTTTCTACACACTCAAGGTCGCTTTACAACACAGCAAAAAAAAAAAAAAAAAAACGACGTGTCTTGGCCTAAATCTTCGGAAAATCTATAGTAATTTTGAAAAATTACAAGCTCCTCCAAATATTGTGGAGTTTCCTTTGATTTTGCATTAACTTCTGCGATTGCAAAATCCTAGAGGGACTGATTACTTGTCTTTGACCGCAAAATTGGGTCAAAAAGCATGTAGTGTAAAGCCAGCTTAACACAACCATGGAGTTTTTCAGCACAAGAAACTGGAATGTTCTTCACTGGTCAACTCTTTCTCTGAGCATGAACCCAACCATAAAGATAACCCACAAAACTGAAGGGCCTTGAGGAAATCCCGGAAAGGAACAGGAACAGGAAATGACCTTTTCCTGGCAAAGCATAACCCAAGGAAGATTTCTGTTGGTCAGATTTGCGGCAGACTGGACCATACTTTCTTTAGTAAGAGGTGAAGTATGTGGTGTTTATAAATCCTAAAGCATAAGTTTTCAGCTCCACATCTCCATCTCATCAAGATAGATGAGATGGAGATGTGTATGGGGTCGCAGGAGCTTTTTACCAGGCGTTATTTATAATGTAGTTCTATGCATGTAAACTTGATATATTTTTTTTTTAAATTAAAACTGTCATTTATTTATTTTTTTATTAAACTTTCATTAGTCTTACTTCAGTTTGGAATTTTTTGCTTAAGCCTGTTTTACACCAGATCACAGAGACACCGTGTCCAACATGCTGTCATGATGGGCA
The DNA here is from genome assembly GCA_023630585.1 of Cranoglanis bouderius. Classification (NCBI taxonomy): domain Eukaryota; kingdom Metazoa; phylum Chordata; class Actinopteri; order Siluriformes; family Cranoglanididae; genus Cranoglanis; species Cranoglanis bouderius. The sequence continues at coordinate 12,824,657 of CM042536.1, read as the reverse complement.
TGGTATGAAAAGGGCTTTACAAATATTGTGTGAAATGCAATATGGGAACGGGAACCCAAGAGAATTTTGAGCCCTTAAAATGGGGTCACTGGCCAAAAAGCTTGAGAACCCCTGCCTCAAAGAGTTTTGAAATAAATGTCTTTCGCTCTGTATGTTGTGTTTATATGGTGTCTGTGTGTAATCGGCCAGAGGTTTGCGTTTCACAGAGTGGATTGCATTTCTGCTCTTCTCTATCAGCGGCCGTCATGAGGGAGGCATAGTTACAAGAACAAAAGTAAGAAAGCTTGGGGGACAGGAATCTTTACTTTGTTCCTCACTCTGTATCAGTTAAAAGTTCACTTTTAACTGATATGTTTCTGTTTGTTGATTTGGAGAGCTGTTTGTCTGGAAGGATTTTCTGCCGTTAACCCTGGTGCGTTATGGTTAGGAAGAGTGACTACATGCAGATACCAGGGGACATGAGCTCTGATATTTTTGCTTGTTTAGCTATGACTCCATTTTCCCATTGGAGAGAAACTTTAGAACGTAGGTGTGTCATTTACGGCTTCTCTCAATGATCTAATGTTCTGGAGAACATATTTATGATGGCTCAGTGAGTCCTAGTCAGATGACGACACTCCTGTTATTTGGTCTCATGGTGTCACCTCATGGCCTTTGGCCCCAGCAGTACTAGAGGTTAATAGTTTGTCAGATAAGACTCAGGGTTGTTCTTCTAAGTCATTTGAGCAGCTCTGCTGTTCATGTTTAATTCAGAAGCACTGGATGGAAAGAATCACCTGAGAGAATGGTCGTGTGAGATGGAGAGCAGTGACTTTCCTCCTGCCGCAACACACACTAGGACGGACAACACTGACAGAGGACCAGAGATTTGCCCTGCATTATTTATATCAAGGCTGAGCCTTGAATTATAAATGGAGTAGTATGCGATTGGGCTGCGGCATGTCTGACTCTCTCCACTAACATCCTGTAGCAGGCTGTTGAAACCTCAGCCCAGCGTGGATGGAGACAAAGGAGACTCCCCACTGAGGAATGACCTGAGAGTTAAAATGAAAAGCATATATATATATATTCATACATACATTGTGGAGGGTTTTCCCGGTACAGGTTTTACTTATGCCACTTGTTTTCTGTGTCAGTTGGATTTAATATTCTTTTAAATTTATTTCAAATGGATTAAATCTAACAAGTCAAAGTTTCTTTATTTCTAAGATGTGATGCACATTCACGCTGTTATTTTTAAACCCATCCAGCGATGTGTAATCATTAATCGAGGCGTTCTGCATATTGGATGGTTTCCTCTTAATTGGGGTCATGTAGGCTACATCCGTACAAGAATAACGTCTGCCTTGCTGCTTATCAGCAGATGTCACATCATTTACTTGGATTCGAGTTTTCTGCTCCTACGCTCTCTAGTAATTATTGTTTAGGTGGAGATTGTATACACAGTGGCGATGAATCATTGTTTCAGTGAACCAGTGAAATACCAAATGCTCAAGGGTCAGTGTAATTAAAGAAATGGGAATCTAAATGTGACTGTGCAAGCAAGAAAATAAACAGTTCTTGGAAAACTGGGCTGCCAGCAAACAACAGGGACATGATGGACTGAAAGAGTCGTTTGCTCACAGGTTATGATTATGGTACAAATCCTGTTGCTAGCAATCAATAGCGCAAATGTAGTGGTACCTGGTCAGCCTTATTGAGTAGTAAAGTGTAGAGTGTAGTGTTTATCAAGTGTTTGTGCCTTTCATCTAAGAAGAATTGGGTTAATCAAACATGCTGGTTAGAATATGTACATTATATGAGCAGTAGAGGTGTTGTGGTTTGTCATGTTATGATACAGTAACCTAGTCCAAAATAATCACTGTTTGACAGTGTTAATCAACCGTTTAAAAACATTACAAATTCTTTGTACAATAATGTCTTTGCATGTCCTTGCACATGTAATAAAAACCAAGTGGGGGGATCAAATCCCCTAATGATTTTTCTTCCTTAGAAAGGATGTTAGAAGAAGTAACCTTTGTTTGTCACACATACATTACAGCACAGTGAAATTCTGGCATATCCCGGCTTGTTAGGAAGCTGGGGTCAGAGGGCAGGGTCAGCCATGATACAGCACCCCTGGAGCAGAGAGGGTTAAGGGCCTTACTCAAGGGTCCAACAGTGGCAGCTTGGCAGTGCTGGGGCTTGAAACTCCAACCTTCTGATCATTAACCCAGATACTTAACTGTTGAGCCACCACTGCCCTAAACTAACAGTTACTAACAGTCTCTTACATTTAACAGTATAATATTACCTTTGTCAGTATAACATTGTCATTATAACCAGAAAGAGAAAGTGGCTACAAGGAAAGGCCATGAGCCAAAATGAAATAGAACAAGTGTGGCAGTGTGCAGCATTGCTCAGCCAAAAACTGACCAATGTTTAGTTGGCAGCAGTGCTATGTTCTTCACTGTGCATGACAAAGATATGAACATGCAAGTAATGGCAGCAGAGGTAGAAATGTAATGTGTTTACAGCAGTAGCAGATTACAACCAAAGATTTCACCGCAGCTCGTGTCCTTGTGCTGAGAATTGGAGGCTGAAATTTTGGGTGAGTTGCAGCCTGATACGAAAAGGGTGAGAGCCACTGGAGTAAGGAACTTGATGAGGTTTTTAAAAAAGCATAGGTAGACAGTAATAAATGGAAATGCATTTTAATCAGAATTTTGAAAATGTCAGTGGTAAAGTAGCTGCCCAATCATGCACTGTATCCAACAGTGAAACTATGACATCATATCAACCCTAATGAGCAGCCTATTGTCTGTTAGGGATCATGGGTGCAAAAACAGTGAAAGATGTGCAGGACAGGATTAGATATGAATCAGCGGTGACGCATGGTTAAGTGTTAAGAGTATGGATGATTTTTTTTTTTTTTTTTTTTTTCCCCCTATTGTTTATAGCGCCATGTAAAGCTTTCAGACCTCATCCATTGAATGCATGTTGAAAGGAATTAAAACATTGTTTTGCTTTGTTTGTTTTTTTGTTTTTTTTTTCATTTTCTCTGTAAACTTCCATACTTATTTTTTTTGTTATTAGTGCTCATGATAGTTTGCAGAAGAGTAGTGTTCATGTCTTCAGCTTCTTGGAAATGGTGCCTCACTGTGCAAAATGTAACATAGCTGTGCTTTTGGGGTTATTTTGGTGGTCCCCCCCCATTGGATTGATGTTTGACCTCTGTTCTTTGATCAGAAGGCAGGAAATTGTGTTTATGAAGTGGCAAGCCATCATGCTGGCCAAATCTGCCTTGATGAGCTTAATGGGCTTTCCTTTGAATGGTCATTTTAGTCCTCTCTTTCTTCTTGTCTTTCACTTCGAATTTCTCTTTGTGATGCTGAGCTAATGATATTTTTTAACTTGTGCTTAGTCACTGACGCAGAATGCTGGGCTGTCCTTCCAGTGCTGCTCTGTAATGATTCTCGCTCTCATTCTGTCTTCTTTTTCATTCTGCCTCCCTCCCTCTCTTGCTCGCTTTCCTTTTATTCTTATTTTCCTTGTTTTTTTTCAGCAGGCAGGTGGCAATGGTAGTCTCTTTTCAGTGTTCCACTCAATCATACAAAAGTGAGCCATTACTTGACTCATTTTTTCTGGTTTTGTAAGGTGACTTTGCTTTACTGGTACAGCAGACCAACACCTTGGATTTCTCACTCATACCTCATTCTGAAACCAATTGTGTTCAAAGGTGGAAAAGTGGAAAATACAACTTTTCCACAAACTTTCAGAAATTTCCAAAAATTAAAATGCAAATGTTGCTAAGCTTCTTTGAATGATGTCATTTGTAATGTGCTGTTAGGACTAGGATCAAGTTCTCTTGGGTTTTTCAAGCTAATGTGCATCTGGAGAGGAGCCAAAATACCAACACACCCATAAGACAGTACTTTTCCCTCTCCTCCCAAACTGGCTGTGTAATGCTACAATTATCTAGGGTTTATTCGTAATAAATGCCAATAATGACAGGCATTTTCGTTTTTCCTCTATCAGTATTCAGTTTTCTAGGTCATTTCAAACACCTACTACTAGTATAAATTGCTGGTATAACCTTGAAATTGTTTTGTTATTCAACAGAAAATGAAGCCCCTAAATTGTTTTGGGGACATGTCTTCGGGATTGCAACTATTACCAGACAAATCAATCCCTGCTCTAACTGTTGTACTCAGAAATAGAACATTTTGACAGATGATAATAATTGACAATGTACATTTCTCATTGTTCTCCCAACCCCTCTGTTGTGCAGGAGTTGCTGGGTGTGTTTCGCCACAGATGAGGATGACCGCACTGCTGAGTGGGTGCGGCCGTGCCGATGCCGTGGCTCTACCAAGTGGGTGCACCAAACCTGCCTTCAACGCTGGGTGGACGAGAAGCAGCGGGGCAACAGCACAGCACGTGTGGCCTGTCCCCAGTGCAACGCCGAGTACCTCATTGTCTTCCCAAAGCTGGGTACGTGTAACACTGCTACTGAGTTCTAACCTTCAAACTCAAAGAGCACAAGATATTACATAGATCCACATTTGTCGAATAGTCCCTTCTACCCTGGAATGTTTTTGTCGTTTACAAGGGTGAGCTTAAGTAACTGTAATGATTAATCAATCATCAGTCAGTCATACCCAACAATTTTGTCATTCGACATTGATCAAAGTCCCATTCTAAACAACTTAACATAAGTCTTTTCCAGAGCTATAATCAGTCCCTCCAGGATTTTGCGATTGCAGAAATGAACGCAAAATCAAGTGAACTCCACAATATTCGGAGGAGTTTACGAATATTAGCGCAGATTTTCCGCAGATCTAGGCCAAGACGCGTCATGTGACATCACCACAACGTGCATTCAGCCGAAGCCCTATTAGATTCATGTGCATCAAACAAGAGTACAGCTAAAAGGTCTCATTTACCAAAAAGGATCACGTGCAAAACAATTTCACCAATTCAAGTAGTTTTCCATGCAAAAAAACTTCGCAAATTTCATCGCATGTTTTGAAAAAAAGCCACTGTGAAATCGAGCATTTTTGGCTGCAACAATCACAAAAACACTCTGCAAAATCCTGTACGGACTGTATAATCTTCATTTAAAGTTTTGTGATTGGTTACATTTAGTGGTTGACCGATTATTTAAAAAAAAAAAAAAAAAAATTTAATTTTTTTTTTTTAAATCGGCCGATGCCGATATCTAGAGGCCAATTGGCCGATATAACACAAATTTAATTACAGTAAATGAGACGTACAGAAAATTGGTGAAACTAAATGAACGTTTATTGTGCATAGTATTAATGTAATACTCACCTTGAGCTTGTTCGCTACCACTGGGCTGGGGATCTGACATCTCACGGCACTGTTTGAATACGACTTTGTTGTACGCCGGAGTGGTGGTGTGTGTTAACTTAGAATGTCACATTAAAAAGCAAATAGCAACTGGTCATTTCACTGTCTGTCAGACGCTCGCTTCATGTCTGAGTGGGCATTTTTTTTAGCCAGAATAAGGAAGAATGCGCTATATGGCGTCAAAAGTCTGGCTTGTCACATATCGGCAGAATGGGAAGATTTATTGGCCGATGCCAATAATTAATATCAGCGATATATCGATCAACCACTAGTTACATTAGCATGTTGTGTAAGAACCTCCAGTCTACACATACTTCCTGCATGATGGGGAGACAGAGCCTGGAGCCCCTGATTCAAGGCCAAAGCTAGCTAAAACACTGTATACAAAATGTCATACTAAATGTCAACTAAATTATTTTGACAGTGGACTGGAGAGACAAGGGTGAGGTAAATTCACCTTGCAAATCTTGTTACAAGGGCAGGGGAAGAATATTTGAGAGAAAAAGTTGTCCAGTACAAAACAGCTTCCAGGAAAAAACCCAGAATATGAAGAATGGACAGATTAAGCCTATAGCTTCCTAACTTTTAAGAATAATGCCAGTGGCCACTTGCGATTACAACACAGCAGCGTAGAGAGATATTGCAAAATGAGATATTGCAATGTTATGAACCCCTAATCCTTACCACTGTGGGTCCAGGGTCTTTCCCACAGGGAGGTCACTTAGCGATTAAAGAGGGCAGTGGAGCACACACACTCATTTCCTTATCCTTTGTGAGGAATTCTGTCCACATGGTGCAGCCTGATTGTTCTGCAGTCCTCTTCCTTTCAACTTCAATCAAAATGTGACTTTCCATGTTATTCAGTTCTTCTTTTCCCTCATTTTCCTTCATTGTCTCCGTTTGATTCCTCAATTAAGATGATTCATGTCAGAATGTTTTCAGGAACAAGGACGCTTCCTAGGGAAGAGTCATCTTTTGTGTCCATGGTGAAGCCTTGCTGACACAACAAGGTCTTTAGCTGTCTCTGGTCTGTATCAAACAACCAATAAACCTGTCAGCAATTTCAAAATCCCACTGTGTATGGGACGCATATAGGTAAGCTTTTTTTCTGGTGGATTATCGTTGCGTTAGAACTGGAAATTATGGAGCTTCAGGCAAGGTTGCCTAATCCACTCTTGCTGCTGTTTTGAGGTTATTGGAAGCTCCTGGTCAGGGTGAGCCATGATCAGTAAATAGTGTGTGTGTCTGCTGTGGCAATAAACAGGCAGTGAGCTATTTATAGTGCTTTTGCTGTTCTGCCCGACATGATGTGCTGTATCTGCTAAACACAACTTACACCTGCAGCTAATGAACAGTCTGGTCATTCTGTCACACTGTTTAACTTTATCTGTCTGTCTTTCTCTCTGTCTGTGTCTCTTTCTGTGTTTTTTCACTGTCCCTTACACACCACTAAATGACTGATCTTAAGATATATACCAAGGTCGTAGGACTCGTGTAGGGATGTTCAAATGCTAATTCATATTTATGGTTATATTGATCCTTTATTGTGCTATTCTTTTTGATTTAAACACATTATAATCCATTTACAAGGAAGTACAGTACTATGTAAAAGTTTTAGGCACTCTGTTTTGTTTTTGTTTGTTTTTTTAGTACAAACTTTGTTATAGATTTTATTACATTAACATTATCTACATTATCAAGTCAGTACAGAAAACATTTTAGATTCCCAAACATTAGTTTTCTAGCACAAAATTAAATGTTACAGAAAAATCTTTGTATGTCATTAAAGAAAGCAGTATATTACGTAAGAGAGACTTTTCATTCAAAAAACACAATGAAGGCTGCTGGGTTTTGCTGCAAAAATAAGAAGCAAGTGCGAAAGTCAAAGTCTCCAGAAGAACTGTGGCTGTGGTTCTGCAACATGCTCAATAAAACTTACCAGCTCATTTCCTTATCAAACTGCACCGGAGACTACGATTTTTATTTATTTATTTATTTTGTCACACCAAATATTGACTTTGTTTCATTTACTACTGTTTATTGCTCTTTTTTTGTTTGTTTGTTTTTTAATCTAGAAACATTCAATTTCATTATTTTGAAGGTATCTTTGCTTTACAGCATTTATTTGCATGTGCCTAAAACTTTTGCACAGTACTGTATATCATTGATGTATATATAAATATAAAATATAAAATCCACTAGAGAGGTTTGGATAAGAATGAGAATGTTCTTTTCCCATATTCGTGTAAATCCAAACTGGGGATTTTATTCTGCAGTGAGCAGATGTCATCTCTGATTCCATTAATACCCCACTCTAGAGGAGTCTGCTTGCCAGTCTCAGTGATTTTTCTCTATCAATTTTTATCCCCATGTGTTGCAGACAGGCTTTGTGCCTCTATGCAAATGGATTGAATAACCTTCAGACTGCCTTACTAAAACCCTTCTTTTTGTTCTCTCTCCATTTCCTTTGTTCTTGTCCACTTGTCTGGCTGTGTCAGGCTCATGTTGGTTTATTTCTGGATAATGCTGTCTGTATCATTTCACTTCCTCATCTGTGGCCAGCTGTGAAATTGCACTGCATATGTGCTCCATTCACCTTGCAAAAGAAAGGCGGCAGCGGGGAGAGGAGGAAGACACAATGGGCACGAAGGCTGCCTTTGTCTCAGGGTTTTTTATTTATTTTTTTATTTTTATTTTTTTTATAAAGTTATGCTATCCCAAGCCATTAAACAGTTCCTTCTTCAAACATTCTGGCTTGAATGTCTGCCAGCGAATATTTGATTTGGGACTTGAGATGAATTTGAAGGAGGAGATTTTCTGTTGCTGTGCAGGAGTACACAGTGGATGGACACACATGAAAGAAAAGGCAGTCACGTTTAATGAGAGAAGATGCTGACTGTAATTGAGTCATATTGTCTGTGATGAGCTAGTAGTAAAGAAGAGCGATCTTAAAGCAGTCAGTCTGACCGGGCATATTTATTTTGCTCACCTTATTTTCTTTTTAGCCAGATGCTCTTGTAGGAAGGGAGGGCAAGGAAGAATAATGGACTACAAGAAGTTAGTTAAGTGTTCATGGAAGAGGTGGGTCTTTTAGCCGTATTTTTGAAGATAGTGACAGATTCTGTTGTCCAGATTGAGGTTGGAAGTTCATTCCACCACTGAGGGACGGTCAGTCTGAACGTTCTGGAAAGGGACTTCATGCCTCACTGAGTAGGCATTTACCAGGCCTCGGTCATTAACTGATCGCAGGTTGCGTGAGGGAACATAAACCCCAAGGAGTGTGTTGAGGTAGAGAGGTGCTGTTCCAGACAAGGTATTGTACATGAGCATCAAGGCCTTGCATTTGGTGTGGGCAGCTACAGGAAGCCAGTGGAGGGAGATGAAGAGGGGTGTGACATGGGTTCTTTTGAAAACTTGAAAACAAGGCCTGCTGCTGCATTCTGAATCATCTGAATGGTTTTGATGGAGCTGGCTGGAGGCCTGGGAGTAGTGCGTTGCAATAGTCCAGTTTTGAGATAACAAGAGCCTGGACTAGTAGCTGTGTAGCCTGTTCAGTGAGATAGGGTCTGAATTCCTGATTTCTTTGTTGTACAGAATGAACCTACAGGATCATGCAGTTGTTGAAATGTGGTCTGTAAATGTCAAGTTGTCATTGGAAGTCACCCCAAGGTTTCTGGCTGTCCTGGTTGGCTTGAGTGTGGTTGAGCCAGGCTGTACAGTGAGGTTGAGAAGCTCAGTTTTTTTGCCAAGTTGAGCTAAAGTTGGCATTCCCTCATCCAGTTTGAGATGTCAGACAGGCAGGCAGAGATGCGTGCTGAGACAGATGGATCATCGGGCTGGAAGGACAAATAGAGCTGGGGGTCATCAGCATAGCAGTGATATGAGAAGCCATGAGACTCAATCACAGGCCCCAGAGATGTAGTGTAAATATAAAAGAGCAGTGGACCCAGAACTGATCCCTGGGGAACCCCAGTTGTGAGTTGCTGAGTTTCAGAAACCCCTCCCCTCCACAATGCCTTGAAGGATCTGCCTGAGAGATAGGAGTCAACGCAGTGCAGAGCTGTTCCGGTGATGCCTAGGCTGGAGAGAGTTGACAGGAGGATCTGATGATTCACTGTGTCAAAGGCAGCAGAGGGGTCGAGTAGGATGAGGACAGATGATCTTGAGCAATCAGCAAACACAGCTGACCTTACTGATCAGAGTGCTGACAGAAAGAGAAAGGACTGCATCTAGCATGGTCAGCTTTATGCTTTATTACTGCTCCAAGGATACACGATACATTAACTCTATGCTGAGCAAGAAATTACTGGAGATGGCACACATGCAGCAGTTACTATTTGTAGTTTTACTTTTATTTTTAGTCATTTCTTAAAAAAATAAAATAAAAAAAAAACTTAGTTTCTAAAGCTTTATGTACCAAATGGACCTCATACCATTGTAGACAGCTCTACAGTGATGTTTTGAGTTTGTGCAGGAGTGTGTACACAAGAAGTGGAATACCAAAGTATGACACCTCATTGGCAAACACCCTGCCGCAGGTCCGGAGAGGCTTTCACTTTCTACACATCAGTTTACACACACAATTAATGTGTACTAAATTCCTATGCATTACCCTATATTATGAAATAAAAAAAGGTACTATATAGGTACATTTTGTTCTCTTGAGTAACCTCAGGAGCAGACCACCTAAGGAAACACAGTAGTCCTTAAAGTCTAGCTTTGTGTAAATTAATTTTAAAGGTACACTACATCCACTAGGTCACCGGTTTTTAAAGTGGGGTGCATGAAACTTAACCAGAGGGTCTGTGATATATTTTTTTATTTTGTTGCAGTGGACATCACTAAAATTATCAAAAGTAATTATATTTATTATTGAGTTCTTATGGTTATTAGCCTATTTGACTGCTCACTTGAATTGAATGGGTTTAATGCAAACCTTTATAACCCAAAAACAAGCGGATCTGCAAGAAATGCTAGTGGAAAATTCAGTTATAGAAAGCTCTGTGGCTGAAATAAATGGGCAAACTATTACTGTACACATTTGAAATAATGAGCCTAATATTTAAATAGTTGGATTATGTTTGGAGGGGGTGCGGGAAATTTATTGGCTTCAAAAACTTTAAGAACCCTCGCTTTAGGTCTTCTGACTAAAGAAAGGTACACTCCACCTCAGTGGCCAACTGTATCGATTTTCTGAGTGCCATTCTATTTAATGTTTTGTTTTTTTAAAGAGTCTGATTGAAGTTTCACAATGTTTCTGTCTTGCTAATGACTGAGTTTCAAGGTGGACTGTATGAGCCACTCATTGCTCTCTCCAGTTCGGAAGAAGACTTTGGCACGAGTCTGAATTAAGGGCCCAACACTGATGGGGATTCTTCTGTGAAACAAACTATTTTTTCTTTTCTCACATTTGTTTCATTACATGACCATATTTTTGGTCAGGTTAAGCTTAGGCTTTATGTAAGACTAAAAAAACAGCATTGCGGTTTCCTGTAGCTGTCGTCAGGTGGCCAACATCAGGGACAAAAAGTTTTTGTAGACAGCCAGCTGCTGGCACAGAGTGGCTGGAAACACTTTTTCCATCAGGCCGGGAGCTCATGGTGGCTCACTTTGCACCCGCTTTTAAAAATTATCTTAATTATGGATTCTGTGGCCGGCAGTAGAAACAAATGGCTCAGCTTTTCCTTTTTCCAATAGCCATTAGGGAGGACTCCCACCGCCAGCCTCCCCACAGTGCCATGCTGTAATGCTTAGACAGGGAGAAAGAAGCAAGCATTCCAGCACTGTCATCAGAGATGGATAGATCTTCCAGTGAGGGATATTGATGAGCTTGGCACAGGCAGGTATGGCTTAAAGCACTGCCCTGCAAAGTGGCTGCATTGGTAATGTCTAAATGCAAAGGCTCTCCAAACTCAGAAATACTTAGGAGATTAAATTTGAGGGTTTTTTTTTTTCTCAGAGCACATTAACATTACAAATGGAGGACACGGTGTTAGCTTTGGGTGTTTTCAAGTGTCCATGTTTATCAGTTTCCTAGTACAGGTTTGCTCATTCAAATTCACGAGTTGTGTTTTTTTTTTTTTGTTTTTTTTTTTTTGTTTTTTTTTTTTTTTTGAGAGAGAGAGAGAGAGATCATTCAATAAAAGGGGCTCTTCTACCTTTTTGAATCACATGCTTTCATAATTTCCCAAGTTACAGTGCCAGTACCAATATATTAAGTGACTCATGGCAGTGGTCGGTTTATTTGACCACTCATAGTAAATGCTCATAATTAGCCACTTAGACATGATGAATATGTTTGTGTTCTTACCGTGGCTGGCAGTGAGAATAGCTGTCATTGCAGCACTGTAGACAGTACTTGGAAAAAAACACCTATTTAAACCTGCAATTTGAACTTGTGCATGTGAGTGGAGTCGACACTGCAGGATATTTTGTCACCGTTGTACAAGAAAAGAAGGATATGAACTGAAAGGGAGGCGCTCACCAGTGTCGGGAATGATCAATTCTTTCCTTGCCAGTCCGCGGTGCCGTGGCAACAGTGCCACACAATCTGCTTTTTAAAGGGAAGGAGCAGCCGGAGTTTCATTCAAACCAGTCTGTGTAAGATTAACAGCTATGTCCTTCAGCAAATCACATCATGGCCTTGCCTTTACATGGACTGAAAAATTATTTATTTTCTTCCTACCAAATACCAAGTTTTGAAAATGGTGCTACTGAAACATTTTGCTGAAGAGTTAAACCGTTACTTAAATACCTTGACAACTTTCAGCACCCTTTTCACAGCTAACATGGCTTCAACTATATGGGGGGGAAAAAAATTATTATTATTATTATTTTTTTAATAAAAAAGCATGTGAAGAGGTTATAAATGTTTTAGGATTGAGTGCAGAAATCAGTCTGCCTGCTGGTAACATGGCATGTGTCTTACTGAGCTGCTCTAGAATGAGAGTCAAAGAGGAAGAGACTGAAATTGAAGGAGTGCAGCTCTGAATTCATTAATGCTGAGGTGAATGCATCCTTGTAAAACTTTGCTTTTAGAATTATGGGATTTTCCAGCCACTGGTATCGGTGAGTGTCTGTGATTTTCATTGTGATCGTGGTTTTCCACTGGCATTTATAACTATGAATAAATTGCAAAGTAATAATACACAATCAAGGAGCGGCAGTCAATCAACTTCAGCCTTGCTGCAGTCAGTACCAGTAAATTTACATTCCATTTGAAGCAATTCACTGTCCATGGTATGTGTGTGGCATTTAGAGATAGGCAGGCTTCATGTACTTCCCCACTGCTTCAATATACAAGGCAAGCAAAATTTTTCTCTTAATGTACTCTAACACACCCACATCCACTCAGGAAGGACAATAATTTGTGTTAATTAGTGCATATCTCTGATCATTTTTGTTGCAGCAGGAAAACGCAAACTATGCAGGGCAGGGTTAGAAACCATTGGTCTAAAGAATGCAGTAGTGAGACTGCCTGATATTCATGTGATCAAGATCATGTGAAAATACAATGCAGTAGCTCTCTAGCAGCATCCCGGTAAGAGCTTATTACATAGTAATATATAGTGGTGATGATGGTTGTGTTCTGTTCCCAACCCCAGTGCTGCGGCATTCATTTTCAATTCTGATGGTATTTTCCCCCAGGTTTGGATTATGTAAGAACTGTGCAGTCCTGCTTCCTGCCAGGGCTGGAGTTTGTAGAGTGAATAAGTTTAGCATCAGCTAGTAAACAAGGAGAAGGGAATCTACTGAGCATGCGCCAACTGCTAAGCACCAGAAAATGATTTGCCGCCCTCTGCTGGAGAGGCAGACCCTTCTATGTCCCTGTCGTCTGGTTCTTCCATTTCTCTTCAAGTCCTTTATGTAATACCAGTGGTGCTAAACTTGTCGTTTTAATACTAATGTACTGGACTCATTGTCCAGTCAGTGTCCATCTAAGTAATTTGTAATGAACTGTAATGAACTTAAAATCCTGCATCATGTATTTGCTAAGTAAAGGTCTTTGCTGCAGAATTTTTGAGAAATAATTAGATCTAACTCTCTCTGTTTTTGTCTCTCTCCATCTCCCTCTGTGCAGGGCCCATTGTGTATGTGCTGGACCTGGCAGACAGGCTCATCTCCAAGGCATGCCCATTTGCTGCAGCTGGCATCATGGTGGGCTCCATCTACTGGACTGCGGTAACATATGGAGCTGTCACAGTGATGCAGGTGAGCACACACGGATAAAAACCTGTTTATATTCACATTCACGAAAAAAAATGTTTAATGGATTTGCCGGTTTTTGTTCTGACAGGTGGTTGGCCATAAGGAGGGGCTGGATGTGATGGAGAGGGCCGATCCACTGTTCCTCCTCATCGGACTGCCCACCATCCCAGTCATGCTCATTCTGGGAAAGATGATACGCTGGGAGGACTACGTGCTGCGTCTGTGGAGGAAGTATTCCAACAAGCTGCAGATCCTCAACAGCATCTTCCCAGGTTAGAGTCCCATCCATGGCTGCTGTTTGAGTGTCTGCTTCTATGTTTTCTTGCTGTAGCTTACAGAATATCTGTGCTTGGAATTGCTGTATGAAACACTGCTTTGGGAAGAGTGCTGAACCCGAACCATGCTGCTCCGGACTATAAGATTAATATCTCTTCACAATATCTGTCTAGACTAATCACCTGAGAGCAGCCTGGTGAAAAACTACTGCATTAGCTCTTGCTGACTATTTCCATTACATTGCTGTGCAGATCGTATAAGTGTTTGATGGGAAATGATTTGCTGTGTCTCACATAGTCTAAAACAGCCCAGGTTTCTTTAAATCAGCCATCAGATCTCAACTGTGAAGGAGTTTTGCATTGATTGTTTAAGGAAAATGTCAAGGGAGCAAATCAATTATTCACGCATTTATTGAAATGTACAGTATAAGCCAAACACACCATCTGACCTCGTGTGTATATATACTTACTCTTACAGTATGTAGGGTGTGTATAATACAATGTGGGTTATGAAGATTATTATTATTATTATTATTATTATTATTATTATTATTATATAGAAGAATTAGTAATCTAATAAGTAATGCTTAAAACATGGGTTGTGCTGTTGAAGGAAAACAATCAAGCACTGTATTGTGATGTGGCCTGACATCAAGTGGAATTACTGTTGATTTTCCTATAACAGCAGGTCCTAAAGTGTTTTATTCCTCTTATGCCACAGTGAATTTGTCAGTGATTACAAAATGTAATTTATAAATGAACAACGAATCATGGGAAATTCTTATATAGTTACATTCTTATATAGTTACGTTCTAAAACGTCAGTGTTCATGTTACCACAAAACGGAAAACTTCTTTCATAAGTGTTAAATAAATGTCCCCTCACCAGAAAGCTTCACCATAGCAATATTTGTTTGTTAAATAACCAAAAAAAAAATTGAATCTGTTGTCGATTAGCCTTTGATTGTGTAGATCATCCACCACACAAGTCCCTGTGAATGAGCTGTTACTATAGAAACAATAGCATATTACAACTAGCGCATTAATATAAACATATCATTTGAATGACAAGCGGCACTACTGTCTAAGCTGTGCCGATATAGAAAATTAATCAACACGTTCTGTTTGAGAATTCAGCAGCACCGTTGTATAATTAGACTGCCTAGATGTCAGCACTTTTGTCTCCACACACTACGTCATACCTCTCATATATACTTGAGTATTGCAGCGTGGGTAATTAGACAAGTTCACTGACATAGTATTTTCAAATGCATAATTATAATTCGCACCATCAGTAAATCCATCCTCCAGCTGTTGATGCCTTTTTTATTTTGAATCCAGACCACCCATGTTTTGCAGGTATTGGTTGCCCAGTTCCCAGAATTCCTGCTGAGGCAAGTCCATTAGCCGATCATGTATCAGCTACTCGGATCCTGTGTGGAGCGCTGGTGTTTCCCACCATCGCCACCATCGTGGGCAAGCTCATGTTCAGCAGAGTCAACTCCAACCTGCAGAGGACCATCCTGGTATACAGCTAACATTTATTTTTTTAAATGCTCACCTGGTGGTAGTAGTAAATAAGAACAATTGGACTTGTGTTCGAGTCTCAAAGATCTCTTCCATGTGAATTCGTTAAGGATGGACAACATGGCATTTAAAATGACATTATAAGATACTCGAGGAAATTTAGACAATGCACAATGTTGCAATCAGTTTTGTTAGCGAAAGACTACTTTCAGCTACTTTTTGGTTAGTGTTATGAAAATCGTGACAATGTAACGCTCTTAGAAGAGCAACTTGGACATGTACCTCAGCACTGTTTAATTCTCAATTCTGATTGGTACGAAGTTGTTAGTTTTCTATAACTGCAGTTCTGACAGTAGTTCCAGCTGCACTTGAAACCACAGGTTTATTTTAATGCACAAGTTTTAATACTAGGGCTGCAGCTGATTATTATTATTATTATTATTATTTCGATTAATCAGATTTAATCGGACTTTCAGGCCCATTTTTTTCATTTATTTAAAATAAAATCCACAAACATGTTCACATCTGTCACATCACATCTTGTCTCACCAGTGTCCTATACATTAGCAATCATAGTGCATCACTATGCTTCCTCTTTCTGCAGGGTGGCATTGCATTTGTGGCCATTAAGGGTGCGTTTAAGGTGTACTTCAAACAGCAGCAGTACCTCCGCCAGGCCCATCGTAAGATCCTCAACTTTCCCGAGCAGGAGGAGGCCTGAGTGGCCGAGAGCGAATGTCCACAGCCCTTTTCAGACTGAGACATCACAGAGACCTCCATGCTGTGTGTGTGTGTGTGCCCCCGCCCGACCTCCCTCCCGCCCTGCAGAGTGAATACAGATGACTGCTGCTGGAACAGGCTTTACCCCAGCTGCTATGACTTGAGTGTGCAGTTGAGAGAAGTAGACAGAGTTATGGATGTTGCAGCACACACCGATGCATTTCAGATTCACGTAAGCTGTTCAGGTTTGTCTCGCCCTGAGAATGTGATTTTTTTTTTTTTTTTCCCCCTCCCTCCCCCCCTCTCATCCTTCCATGTGTACAAGTAAGACTTCCTCTCCCCTGTTATAATCAGAGCTGGGAGAGGTTCCTTCTTTTCTTCATTTGATAGGTTGTGGTATTTTTAAATTAAGAGTAGGACGTGGAATTCTAAGAGTTTTATGTGAATAAATGACTGATTTTATAAACACTACTCTGATGGTGATATGGATTAGAAATATTGCCTCCTGCTGAAGATGCTTTCAGTGCTGACTGGGTGACGTTAACAAATCAGTGACTGTATAAATGTATACGTGTAGCAGCATGTGCTCAGTCTGCATTACATTTTAATGGAGATAAACACCGGGATTCTGGACGCACATTGAGGCTAGACTGAAACTTAAAATTTGAACCTTCAATGTAGTTTAGACTAGTATTAATGTGTCCAGAAACCTGTCTCAGTTGTAAAATGATGAGAGGTGCTATGAGAGCTGGAGTATCGCATCTACACCATGACTAATGTGAAATCGTTCTTCAAGCTTGAAAAGCCTCCCTGAGTTTGGTACAATGACGATGCTATGAGGAAAATGCAAATTACTAGCCAATTTTGGTATTGTAGAGAATCATGACAATAATGTGAGGTGTCACATTACTCACTCCAAGAAGCTTTATTTCTAAAGAGTAATTTATTTGAAGCTCAGATTTAAGATGTTATTTAGAACTAAACATCTCTAAGCTGACTAATTTCTGGTGCCGTTTAATGATCTACAAGAAAATGAGTCCCTGATGACCCCCTGAATAAGATTACTCTGTGATCGCATCACCGTGTGGTTTGGAAAATCAAACTCCCGGCAAAGCCATTATGTCTGATGTATGGACTGGGCGAGTTGCATCACTGTCCCAAACTTCACTCATTCTTCATGATCCTGACTACACTGAACTGTAAGTGTTTTAATCCATTTCTCCATGGTACACCTGAAACTTCTCCTCGCGCTCTGATGTGGTGATGTCGCTGCTGGACTTCCTTCTGGAACCAAGGTGTCTGCAAAGGAGTGAACTTATATGCTTTACTACAGGACACATGGCCTGAGTGCGTTAATATACTGAATTTGTGTGAGGGTTATCATGTCTAATGGATGATGGATTTAATTGACTTTCTATCCATGTGATCACTACTAACTTTGTGCGTCTGTGATTGCCATTTGTATGAGCTCTCTGGTCCGAACAGAGGGAGTCTTGCTACAGCTATTAATCAAAGTATTACATTAAAATGGAGGGATTTTTCTTTTTTTTGGGGGGGGGGGGAAAACAGCACATGCCAATAACAACTGACTGCATCAGGTTGTAAAAGCTTCCTTCATGCTGCAGTCACTTCAGTCCTTAATGCTGAGTAGCTGCTTAACAGGTTTTAGTATGACCAGTTATAGCACTTGTTATACACTTAACACAACTGATTTAATCCAGAAAACGTAGAAAATGTTCAAGCACTTACAAAAAGTTTGATTAAAGCCACAGGGTTATCTTTACCAGCTTATTTCCATTGAATCACCATGTCTCTAACAAGTTCTATGCTAGAAATCTGGCTCACCGTAACGCCAAACACAAAGCAGTGATGTATGACTTGTATATACATATATTGCATCTGAATTTACAGTTATGGTTGATTTGTGAATAAATGTATTTTTCCAATGCTTGACTGTCTGGCTTATGGGCTTAAAAAAAATAATAAAAATAAATAAATGTTTAATAGTAATTGAAATCAGGCTGACAAATATCCAGCTACATAACTTCCAAAGAACTGATGACCTGTATGATGGTGGTGCTGATGGTGTGCTTTTTATCTGCGGATCCTGTTGATAAACGTTAAATTGTACATAGGAAATCTTTAACAAGAAGCAACCCAGGATTTATTATTTGATCATTTTTAATTGTATGACAGTCTCGCACGCAGCAGTACCATTCAGTAGAGCTAAAACATCTCCTGTCTCAGGGGTTTTAGTGTTACTTCCCAGCAATTCTTTCACATGCTGACTGGTGCTCATCTGGTTCTGATTTCTTCTAAATCATCAAATGTATATGTTTCACAAGCATTTACGGTCACCTTGTAAATACTGGCTAGCTGTATAGCTGAACTTATGCTTCTGTTACAAATTCACGCTGCACCCGAACTCCATTATTATTATTATTATTTTTCCCCCATTCAATCTCTAAACATTTGTGTTGGGAAAATTAATTGGTTAGTTTTAAATACAAAGCCTCTAGTTGGTTAAAGCAGCCATTCCAAACAGTCCACACTATATACTGCTGTACAGATTTTGAAGAAGAAGAAGAAAGAAAAAAAAAAGCACTGGCTTAAGTAGCTGTTCTAAGGTGAAGCAGTATACATATGGGGATTAAACTACAACTACAAAGTTGAGATGACCCAGTTTATCATAATGGGTAAACTTTGAGTATGGTTATGATCCTAGGAGGAATACCTCTCTACACCAGCACACAGTCATTTTGTAGTATTTGTCTAGTAAATGCAGCATTACAGTTACAGGCCTGAGACGGTTCAGGAGGTCAAAAATAAAGCTGGTTTTGCCATCGACAGAAAACAACAGTGCAGTGGTTAGGCTTGGCAAGGCTAGTCGAGACCTGAGAGATGCTCATCTACCACCACGTGCACCATGCAGAGGAAACCGACGCGGATAAAACAACTCTGGAGTGCTTCCTAACATTCCAACAGCACATGCAGGACATCAGGTTTAAGACGCTCCGTGTTATTATTGCTTTTAATGTGAGGTGCATATTTATGTCGAGAGCAGGTTCGGATTAAACCACACAAAGGGCATGTTGGAGGGTGTCTGTGTTCACATCTGAGCTTCGTTAATCATGAGCCCAAAACTGAAACCAAAAATCTACAGCCAGTGAGTGACTTTCCTCCCACAAACACACACCTTATTTAACTTCATCATCCCTTGGCTTCATATAATCACTAAAAAGACGATGCTCATTTTTCAAGAAACATTGTAACAAAATGAAAATTATATTTAAAAATGATTTATTAAAGTTCTCCTTCAACTTTAAATAAAATAAAAAGCCATAACAATCACTTTGAGTATGATCCTTAAGAAAAGTAATCTAATAAAACTGCTTCATGCCCATCTACTCGGTAGCCTAAAACAGCTCCTCCAAAACATTTAACTAGCTAAAATAAAATACCAGATTTTTAAAACGTGCTCATTGGATTTAAAATATTTTTTTACTTAAGGCCAAAATATTTCTGGTACAGAAACCATGTGTAGACAGTTTGTTGCATGAGCATCTTCATCTTCAAACTCAAAGTGATACAGTTTTGGGGGGAATGGGCTCAATAACTCAACATTCTAGCAATTAAACATGACTTCACTATTTACCCAAAATCTGATAACTCCGACGTCAGCATCTGTATACACTGTACGATTTGAACACTATCAAAGTGTAATAAAATGAAATCTTCAGGATTAGCAAATGAACATGTAGCAGAATATCTAATAACATGGACACTGTGTGCTGTCTGTAGTGTTCTAATGCTGAAGGAGGCAGTCAGATGACCCGATCACGCATTACCTTACTGGTGGTGTTTAAGAGCTGCTGGATTAAAAGAAAGAAAGAAAGCAGCAAAAGTACCAACACATCAGTGATGACTCTACATGACGAGATTAAGGTAAATATATGCAGCTTGTTGTTCTGAAACTTCTTCCCTGGGTCTAGTAAAAGTAATAAATAGAGTAAAAATGCAAATGTTGAGAAGTGAATCTGTTTAACCTGCACACAAAGGGGAAACATCAGTGCTTTTCCTAGATTCTGGGTAAATGGGGGGGGGGGGGGGGGGTTCTTGATTGCTAAAATGTTGATTCTCTCTTCGAGAAGCTCAGTAAAGAAAATATTTCCAGCATGTCTGAAATGAAAATCTTAACCCCATCATAATGATCAGGCAAACGCAAAAGTAAAACATCCCTGTGGTCAGCACTAAACATGAACTATTCCTGATTAATCGAATCATTTTTGTATTCTCTAAAACAGCTGTGTGTGTTAAGAGATTTTAAACAGCTCCTCCGTGACCAGGCTCCGTGATCGCAGTGTAGCCAGCATGGTGACTCATTACTGCTACCCCTCTGCCAAGTCATTCTTTTACTTAAACTTAAAAACACACACACGCACGCGCGCACACACACACACACACACACACGCACACAGAAGATGGTGTTACTGGCTCTAAACCCAGGGGTGCTGTGTGTCTCAGGCAAACCCAGCAATGCTCTGTAAATGGTGTGATCACAGTTTGGCTGCCATGAAGTTGATGTGAGGTTTAGCGAGAGGGAAGAGAGGCAGACTCCTCTTAAACTCGGTCATGTCTTGGACCACCACAGGCTGAAAATACAAAACATACAGAATCATCAGTGCAGAAACAGAAAATTGGTTACACACATATACATATACACACACACACACACACACACACACACACACACACACACACACACACACGAGTGCTGATGATGGAAGATTGTTACCTGAGGCAGAGAAGGAGCAGGAGCGAGATTGACGTCATTCTGAGCTGGGAACTCGCCCACCACTGGACCTGGTATTAGAACAAGGAACACGATATTGAACGATCGAACTGCTATCCATCCGACACACTGTTCTCTGCAACATACACAAACTTGGGCGAGTACTTACAGGAGTCCATCTCCCGAGACAGCACGTGTACGGACACCTTGTGCCTCTTAGGAGCATCAATAGACAACAGATCCTTTAGAGCAAGATGAGAGAGAGAGAAACTGTGAGAACAAGTAAAACCCGACGCTAATGGCATCGACAGGGACGCCTCTTTCATCAGCAAGTCTATTCTTTCTTGTTACTAATTTATATGCCAGAGATAACTTTAAAAGCTACTTAAAACAGGAAAGAAGCTGACGACAAAAAAAAAAAAACTATTTCAGTCACTTAACCTTGCTGTGACCTTGGATCGATTCCAAAATCTAAAATCAGGTCATCTGCTGGTTACGAGGATAATTCCATATAAATCCTACACACATTCAACCAGACGCTCTTGAGATATAACGACAATCTCACACGGATGGACGGAAAAACTTAACGACTCCACGGCTCTGTGGCTGAGGCATAAAAAGATGGTGTGGAACAGAGCGGTCCTGTTCTCTGTAAATACAGCAAACAACAGAGAGAAAAAAAAGAGTTCCACCTCTAGGCAAGAACCTGATTATTTTGAGAATAAATCCTGCTGATTCCACAGCTGTCTAGTCTAAAAGCGAATTCCTCAGGACAGTGTGGTACAGTAACAAACCGCTCCCATATTTTGTCATTGTTTCCCATTGCCAAGTGACGTTCGTACCCATGCTAACTTTGGTTATGCTTCTTGCCCTGGTACCACGCTTTAGAAACTGGGATATATGGGTGAAGTTAGAAAGAATGCATACCACTGATCGGTCAAATACATTGTAGCTACTGCTATTAGAGGTTGGTGTTGAGGGAAAAGATGTCACCATCCCACAACCTCCAAATACCCCCTCCCACTTTCACAGGTATTTGTGTGTTGGGAAACAGACGCAGGAACTCGATCAGGGCATGGATAATTCTAGATTTGGGTTGGTGCCTATACTCTGCTGTACTAGACTGCTACAGGGAAAAGCGAAATGTGAGCATAATTATCTCTGCACTCTGGCTGGAGATAAGATAATCTTATTCTCGCGCCTTATTGGCTAGTATTACTTGGTCACTCATCAGGGGAATCAACTCATGTAAACAAAAGAGAGCAGTTAGAGTGCTCCTCTAAGTGTGTTCAGCTACCCCGTGAGCCGCAATTCAAAGAGATGTGGTGTGTCAGAGGAAGCCTGTTTCAGCTTTGATCTTCCCAGACTGTTGTGAGATAGAGGAGGAGATTACCTGTGACCAAACTGGGAGAAATTTGGGCATTTGTTACAAATGAGAAGCTGATAAACTTACCTTGTAGAACTGCATAATGTTGTCCTTCGTTAACGTCTTCAGATAGGCAACTTCAATATTATCTGTGTGGGAGAGTATCGTGTTAAACCTGTGAGAGATCTTTGCCTCAGGAAGTTCATCATCAATTGCATGTTTATCTTAAAGCAGCTTTGAGGGAGGAAAAAAAACAAAACAAAAAACACTCCCTATATTAGTGTGTCTAGTTGTACGGAGGAACACAGTCAAGTGTGTGCTGCTCACCCCTGTCGAAGTTGTACTGCTGGGATATGATCTCGCCCCAGTACTTGGCACACTCAGCTGACAGCTTCTTGGGCTTGTCAAGGCGGCGGATGGCCAGGGCCTGGATGTGTTTGTGGAAGGCCTCGTCGCTCATCTCCTCCACATTCTTCTCCATGGTCTTGAGAAAGGCCTCCACCCGTGACTCGAGGTAGTGAGGGGCTTTCTCAGACTGGATGATGAAACGAAGCCCCTGCACGCCATTAGCCCTACGTGGACCGCTGAACACGATGTAGCCTGATGGAACAGAGATACTGAGCTCAAAAGGTATGCTGGAAAAAGCGTAGGGAGCAAGATGAAACAGCTGGACTATGGAGTGCATTATTAGTGGACTTGTCATGTTGGAGTAAAAATATCTATGCGGAGAAAAGTGTAGACAAAATGTGCAGCATTTACACAAGCAGAAATCCCAGATTCCAGCTGTGCAAGTAAAGTGTTTCTCAAAAAAATAAACAAACATACTTTTTTTTTTTTTTTTTTTTTAAACACACACTATGTACATCAAATGACTTAAAAAATTTTGTTGCATTTTAAAGTAATCAGAATTACGACAGTTTTAAACGTCAACAGAGAGTCTAAAACAGTAGCAGTAATACAATGTGTCCCAAAAGTCTCCAGACATAGGGGGAATTAACACAATGCAGCTCTTTCTGACCCTCTCTGTACTTCATCAACATTCTCAAAGCAAATATTGCATCTGTAGTGCTCTTTCCTGGCATGAAACCATACTGCTGCTCACAAATGCTCACTTCTCCCCTTAGCCTTGCTTCCACTACTCTTTCCCACAACTTCATTGTATGGCTCATCAGCTTAATACCTCTGTAGTTTCCACAACTCTGCACATCTCCCTTGTTCTTAAAAATCGGCATCAAAACACTTCTCCTCCATTCCTCAGGCATCCACTCACTCTCTAAGACCTCGGATTCATCAGGAAAATGAGAGGGTCAGAAAGAGCTGCATTGTGTCTTTGTAGATTTAGAGAAAGCGTATGACAGGGTGCCAATAGAGGAGCTGTGGTATTGTATGAGGAGGTCTGGAGTGGCAGAGAAGTATGTTAGAGTGGTGCAGGATATGTATGAGAGCAGCAGGACAATGGTAAGGAGTGCGGTAGGTGTGACAGAGGAGTTCACGGTGAAGGTGGGACTGCATCAAGGATCGGCTCTGAGCCCCTTCTTGTTTGCAGTGGTGATGGACAGGCTGACAGATGAGGTCAGACAGGAATCTCCATGGACTATGATGTTTGCGGATGACATTGTGATCTGTAGTGAGAGCAGGGAGCAGGTGGAGGAAACTCTAGAGAGGTGGAGGTTTGCTCTGGAGAGAAGAGGAAGGAAGGTTAGTCACAGCAAGACAGAATACATGTGTGTGAATGAGAGGGATCCAAGTGGAACAGTGAAGTTACAGGAAGAAGAGATAAAGAAGGTGCAGGATTTTAAGTACTTAGGGTCAACAGTCCAGACCAATGGGGAGTGTGGAAAAGAGGTGAAGAAGCGTGTGCAGGCAGGTTGGAACAGGGTGGAGAAAAGTGTCAGGTCTGTTGTGTGATAAAAGAGTACCAGCAAGAATGAAAAGAAAGGTGTTCAGGACAGTAGTGAGACCAGCGATGTTGTGTGGTTTGGAGACAGTTGCACTGAGGAAAAGACAGGAGGAAGAGTTAGAGGTAGCAGAGCTGAAGATGTTGAGGTTCTCTTTGGGAGTGACGAGGATGGATAGGATCAGGAATGAGTACATCAGAGGGACAGCACATGTGAGATGTTTTGGAGACAAAGTTAGAGAGGCCAGGTTGAGATGGTTTGGACATGTTCAGAGGAGGGAGAGTGAATATATCGGTAAAAGGATGCTGAGGTTAGAGCTGCCAGGCAGGAGGCCGAGAGGAAGACCAAAGAGGAGGTTTATGGATGTAGTGAAGGAGGACATGAAGGTAGTCGGTCTGAGAGAAGAGGATGCAGGGGATAGGGCTAGATGGAGGCAGATGATTCGCTGTGGCGACCCCTGAAGGGAACAGCCGAAAGGAAAAGAAGACGGGGGAATTAACACTTTTTAGCAAAATGTCAGATAGATAGATAGAGATAGAGAGATATATAGAGAGATAGAGAGTTAGAGAGATAGGCTTTAAGAATGCCTTTGACAAAAGTAGAATGTATTAAAATCACTCTCGTGGCTGGATCGGGAAACTGTCGCAAGGTTGCACGAAACATGGCGAGCACATCACACACACCACACTGTTACCAAACTTATTAACAAATTAAAAAAGACTGGATGTGTTGCAGCCAAACCGAGAAGTGGACATGCACGTACATCCACTGACGAAGTCGCAACCGACGTGGTGCTGGCAAACGGTCCGTGTACTTTTGCATCCGTTCATTTTTCCCTCTTTAAACTATAAATGAAAAGCGAAAGATGAACGATTGTTGTACTTTTACAACGCAGTGTTGAATACCAAATCTTGAATGCGAACTGTACACACCAAATACTGCACAAAACATTTAATATTGACGTATTTTCAGATTTTTGTTTATGACTTTTTGCACCTTTATTAAACATTTAAAACATTCACAAATTAATATGGAAAAAATGTCGATTTTACCGGGTTTTCTACGGCCAAATAATGTTTTTTCCGCACTGTTGAATGAGAAGAGCCATGTCTCTGGAACCATACAGAGAGGTGATTTCTGACTTGATTTTTAAACACAAAACACACTGACATTGCAGAGCACCTGTCTCAACTTGGTGTTCGGTGAGGGGTGGAAGACGATTTTGTGCCAGTCATTGTCTGAGATGGGAAGTTTCTGACACTCAGCTGGAGATATCTGTATCGACAGCAGTACAAGAAGTAATAAAATATAAAGCAATTTTAGCGTAATATGCATGTTAAAATATGAGACTTGTGGTGTTATCAGTTGCCTGGAGTGGTGGAACAAATGAACTGGAACACAATATGGCCTACAAGAGACTATAAGCCGATATCAGTTCAAACAGTGGTTTTTAAGCAGAGTCAGAAGCAGATCTTTGATTGCTACTTCATTTAACCGTCATTGTGATCAAAATAAGATGCACGATGTACAGTATGCCGCCCGACAGTGTATGTTGTTAAGCCATCTTCTGAGTCAAATACACATCAATGATCATTATTCACGTGGAAATATTTTCTTTGCACTAAAAAAATATTTGATTTTTGCCATTTATAAGACTCGATGCGAAAACATTAAAATGTAGCCATGCCTACCATATCATGAGCAAAAGATGTCCCAAAAGCATCCACTGCTGATATACAGTAAGCTAGGCTATATATTTTTAACTTCTGGATAGTGATTTCATGTAATTAATGAATTAAATTCATTTTAGCTGCATTTGGTAGGGATATGTCCCACCCACGGTCCACCCGTAAATGATGACTGGATCCTAGAACTGTGATGCATACAGCTTTGTCGAGATAACACCACAAGTCTCATATTTTAACATACGTATTACGGTAAAATTGCTTTATATTTTATTACTTCTTGTACTGCTGTCGGTACAGATATCTCCAGCTGAGTGTCAGAAACTTCCCGTCTCAGACAATGACTGGCACAAAATCGTCTTCCACCCCTCATCGAACAACCTCGCCCGACACCAAGTTGAGACAGGTGCTCTGCAATGTCAGTGTGTTTTAAAATCAAGTCAGAAATCACCTCTCTGTATGGTTCCAGAGACATGGCTCTTCTCATTCAACAGTGCGGGAAAAACATCATTTGGCTGTAGAAAACCGGTAAAATCGACTTTTTTCCCATATTAATTTGTGAATGTTTTAAATGTTTAATAAAGATGCAAAAAGTCAAACAAAAATCTGAAAATACGTCAATATTAAATGTTTTGCACAGTATTTGGTGTGTACAGTTCGAATGCAGAATTTGGTATTCAACATTGCGTTTTAAAAATACAACAACCGTTCATCTTTCGCTTTTCAATTATTGGTTAAAAAAAGGAAAAAATGAACGGACCGCAGAAGTACACGGACCGCAAACATAGTCCCCCCCTATTTATGGAGACTTTTGGGTCACCCTGTAGTATTACTAACAGTAGTAGTACTAGAGATTGCTTTATGCAGATATTTAACTAGATTTTGCATTTCTTAGACTGCTAACTGTCACAGAATTTTTTTCAGAACCATTTTCCTACATTAAGCAGCCAAGTTCATTTGGGCTTAAATGACTATGTACTGTTTCAATAGACTTCAGCAGACTGCATTTGCTGACTAAAAGGATAACATGGTATCTTAAACATTCAAAAGAGGATTTTTTTTCCCTTGCCTTTGAATGCGCAAATAATACAATTCAAATGGTATCTGAATAGTGAAATTTGTTCCAGCTGTCCCAGTATACACTGGTTTCACGTGGGTGCAACGTACCCAGCTGTTCCTTGGTGCGCAGTGTATTGAAGCAGGGCTCATGGATGATCTGACAGAAGAGCTCCAACAGCATGTTTTCATGTGTAGTCTGCATGTCCGTCTGGTAGTAAATCTCTATACCACAGTTATTATGGACCTCATTCCTCTGCTGGTACACATACCAGCCACCTGATAACCACAGAGAACTGGACTTAGACAAGGAGTCATGACAGACACACACATACAAATATACAAAACAGACACACATGGACGATTTGTACACATTTTATACGAATCTAAAGCAATTTTCAAGACAACACAACAAGCAACCTTAAATGACGGATCTGGTTAATGAAAAGCTATAATGAGCAATTAGTAAACGTCTAGCACTGGAAACAGCCAGCTTTCCATAAGAGTCCAACTGCGCTATTGCTTTTGCCTTGAGTGCCCATTTACTACTGTTTCACTGCACTCTGCGCAGTTCAGAACCAATATTAAAGCAGAAAGAGTTTCTACAGGATTTAGCAGCGAGTAAGAAATAACATTAATAGCATCACGGGGCTCACAGAGAGAGTAGCATGGGTGTTATAGTGAACTATTCAAGGAGTATAATTTTTGTCCACTGAGAATTCAACACTACTACAAAATGGTTTTCTTGAAAATAATCAAGTTCAGAACTGGAAAATGGACAATTCAGACTGTGTGATAAATAAAAAGAAATGTGTGTGGTCCAGCTGATGTTAACTTTGGATTGTGAAACATTCACCTCTTAAAATGGGGGGGTGACACAGCTGCAGGATACGTTACACAAGCATTAGCCAGTAATGCTAGAAATCTGGGTGAGGGTTGCATGTGTGTCCTGCTGTGAGGTTATATAAAGAGGGTATGTGATGTGCGTGGGGGGAAAGAAACATTCCGGCACTTACCATCCGGCACCTGCACCTCCCTGTAACGAATCAGCTGGCTTGGGAGGAGGGGCTTGGTGTGAGCATGCTCAATTAGCGTGTCCTCCAGCATCTGCAGCATACTGAGTGCAGACTACAGAAACAGGCACAGATGGAGAAAATTATTCACAAGCTACTAAACATCCAAATGCATCCGTATATAGTAACTGATCAAATTACTGGCCTCTGTCAAAATCAGCGTATACAATTACCCATCGATTTGTTGCAAATAACTCGATCACTGAAATAAAGAAGCCTTGACTATGTGTATACCATTTCAGAGTTTCCTTTTCTATAAACCTCAACCTTCTGTTACTTGAGACAGAAAAGTATCCTTAATGTGTCAATTCTCATCACTACAATTATCAAAGGACATTAAAATTGCTTGGACATATGAATATGCAGAAATAGAAATTTAGAATAGTATATGCAAATTAGATATCTGCCCCTGCCATTCCATAAATGCTCCTTTGTCAGATAAACTACATGACCAAAGGTTTGTGGACACCTGACCATCACACCCATATGTGGTTCTTCCACAAACTGCTGCCACAAAATTGGAAGCACACAACTGTATAGGATGTCTTTGTATGCTGTAGCATTACAATTTCCCTTCAATGGAACTAAGGGGGTCAAATATGTTCCAGCATGACAATGTCACTCTGCAAAATGCTAGCTCCATGAAGACATGATGTGCCAAAGTTGGCGTGAAGGAACTCGAGTGGCCTGTAGAAAGCCCTGACATCAGCACTACTGAAGACCTTTGAGATGAACTGGGACGCTGACTGCACCCCAGGCCTCTTCATCCGACATCAGTGTCTGACCCACTAATGTCCTTGTGGCTGAATGAGCACAAATACCCACAGCCACGCTCCAAAACCTAGTGGAAAGCCTTCCCAGAAGAGTGGAGGTTATTATAACAGCAAAGGGGAGAACCAACTTTGGAATGAGCTGTTTAACAAGCACATTTGGGAGTGATGGTCAGGCGTCCACAAACATTTGACCATAAAGTGTATATGAGATGTCAGAGATGACATATTCGGTGATTTACTTAAAAGTAGCCAAACATTTCAAAATATACCGTAATAAATCACACTGTTATTCACTATTAATATTAGCCGAGGAAGATTCTATGGCTAAAAGTTTCCAGTTGTTTGACATATTGGACATGATCGGCTTGATGAGATCACAAACTGAGCTCATGTCTTAGACTTTCTGAATCAGTTTTTAATACAAGCACAGAGTCTGTTTTAAATTTAAAAAAATATTTGTAGTGCTATGTTAAATTTGATTCATAATCAGCCACCTAGGAGTTGTTCATCATCTAAACACCCGGTTTTTGCATGCTGGGGTACTTGGGTTAGAGGACACGGCATTTCAGCAGTAGAGCTCAACACTTTTTGTCTGTTTGTCTGGATTGGGGTGGGATTGGGGTGGGGGTGCATGTCAGACACATCTCAGGAGACTTTCTGCAATGCAGTGAAAACCTGCCTCATTCTTCTTACTTCTTCTCACACACACACACACACACACACACACACACACACACACACACACACACACAATCACAGGTTTCAAACCAACCTGTTTGGTGATGTTGCCATGCAGCAGGGCTTCAATGTGTAACCGTGACAACAGCTGAGGTATGAAGGCCTTGAGGCGAGGCAGAGTGACATCTGAAATAGATTCAGGCATATGCAATCAATCACTGAGCCATTCTCAGACATTATCAAGGCAAAGCAGGGTGTCGTTACTTTGTATACACACACGCACACATACAATAGAAGGCGGATGCCTTAATACATGCTAATCAACAAACCTTTTTCCGCCAACCGCAAAGCACAAAAACGCACACGTGCGCGCACACACACTAACACAGTATAGAATGGCCACTCTAAATTCACACAGCGTCTGACCCAGATTCAGACAGAGCCGAGCGACTGAAGTAGGAAGAGCTCGTATAACCGGGGAAGAAAATGAGAAAGGAGGAATTAGAGAACATATAAATGGATAGTAGTATTAACAATCTATGGGTAAAAGACTGATAGAGAAATTGACACTGAAGGACAGGATAGACGGAGAAATCTGATCTTGACTAACAGCTAAAGACATTATAACAGCCCTTGGCAAATGGAACAGAAGCAGGAAATGGAGAACAATCATAAGACAATCAATGAGGATGATGACGTATGAAACATCTGCTTCTAAATGCAAAATGCTTCTAAAGGCATGGGGCTGTCCAGAGTTTGTAAGAGCAATTTTCTTGTCGCATTCTTGTTCCATGTGGAAGCCAAAGGCAAGTAATTATTGTGTCTTATCTTTAGAAACACCCGTTTCAACAAAAACACCCAAATCACTTTAAGACACGGAATCATCAAGAAAAACAAGTCTCAAAAAGCATTATTAGATGCATAATGGGCCATATTTAGGGTTAGGCTTAATTACAGTTACGTAAATAAATTCTAAATGTTGCATGTTAAGATCACTAACTATCTTGCTATTCATATCAATGATTCATCCTCACCAGCATACTTATGCAACTGTGTGGGTGTGCGAGTGCATGCATTTATCTCACCATCCAGTGCTTCTTTGAGCTCGTCTTTGGTCCAGGCCACCTCAGTCATCAGCAGCCTCAGGTAGTACATGGCATGCTGGTGAGGCTGCTCCGCCCGGAAATTATTCAGTGACCTCATATACTGCAAACAGACCAAATAAAATACCATTAAAAAAAAAAAAAAAAAAACAGCAAAGCCAGAATTGCTGCATAGCTCCATCAGACATACAATTACGTATTCAGAGACAGTGGTAGCTCAGTGGTTAAGACATTGGACTACTGATCAGAAGGTCATGAGCAAGATGGGCCCTTGAGCAAGGCCCTTAACCCTCAACTGCTCAGTTGTATAAAAATGAGATAAATGTAAGTCGCTCTGGATAAGGGCGTCTGCCAAATGCCATGAATGTAAATGAATGAATGAATGCAGTTTGTAAAACAAGATTAAGAGGTTAGACAGGCTTTCCAGTTCTACACTAACACACAGTCATCAGGTTACTAAAACCTGAAATTGTGGTGTTATTTTATGCTTACAAAAATATTTAATATACAAACAGCCATATTTAAGATACAGCTTTTGAGATTTAGCATTACAACAGAGGCATGGGAAATCCCTAAATTTTTATAAATAATAATAAGTACATTATTAAAATGTGTACAATAATATTTTAGCTATTTACTGGAGCCAGAAAGTTGTGTTTTGTTTTTTAACCTATGGAACCAACTTTAATTAAAATTGCCATTAGATTCTCGTTGACATTATTTATAGGCATAATAGCTTATGATAATGGAGGGCTTCCAGCAGTGTAAAAAAATGACAAAATCCGCTTCAGTTCCAGCTGGAATAAATGTCACTACAGTCGAAACATCGGTGTGGGCACAAAATGGAAGTGAATACTGCTGGGCACAGATTATAATTGGAAACCTTCTGGCTGGCTAATATGGACGAGACAACATGTTTTCAAAGGGGTTGTAGCATGTTTATTCATGTACACCACCCATGTACCTCTCCCATGATTATTGTTTGGCACTCACAGAGATCATGGACCACATGCATTTTGACGTTATGCACTGACTGGGAAGGGTTTTAACTCTAAGATGTGTGCGCTGCTCACCGCCTCCTTGATGATGTCGAAGCGTTTCTCGTCAATCTCAAATGTCGCCATTTTCTCAATGATCTTCTTCAGCAGGATGTGCTGCTTGTCATTGTACCCCTTTACAGAGAGCTGTAGCAGAAAGACAGAATGTTAGCGCAAAAATCTTTCATACCCAAGTAATGTGTGGGCATGTGTATACAGGGGAGAGTATATGAGCACTGTTCAGCATAGCTAATGTGAATCTAGCTGTGACACCTGACACCCCCACAAGACCCAGTCTGGCACATGGTCCAGAAAATGTTATTAATTTCATTTACATTTTATTCAGCAAAATGTCAGACGGTTGTTACATGGAGAACCCCAAGCGACACACACACGGAGGTAAGAACTGAGAATTAACTGAACTGGCCTCAAGCAACTGCTGAGGAAGTGGGGACGTGTTTATAATTATTAACAAGATACCGCAACCGAGATAATGAATATTCAAGGCAGTAAAAGGAAAGCATGCAGATTACAGAGTAATACAACCAGATGTTAAAATGTGAAGAAACACACAGACACAACAATCAAATCAAACAATTTATAGACTGTTAGCTAAATTGTACCATGAAATCACACTTAACATCAGTTTACCACACCGAAGCTGCCACAGTGGCACTGAATAATTATACTTAATTATGTTAATGTGGTCTGCATTAGCGTTTCCAAGTGCAGACTTAGTGTGTTTGACTGGCAAATTTATTAAGGATGCACCCTACCTGGAACAGAATGTTCTCCTACAGTTTCTACAAGTACGCCAACAAACCAGTGAGCCATCACGAGCACAAATGGATTAGTAAACAGAGCTGTCCGTATTAATCAAAGGTACAGTCGAGTGCGAGAAATGACACACAAACAAGTCTGCAACAGTTTCATGAAGCCGCTGAAACCATTGAAAAGCAGTGATTTGACAACAACTGATATCATATGGATGAAGATTCAAGAGCTCAGTTGGCTTTTCCTTAACTGCTGATCAAAACAGAACATACTGCATGCTGGTTTGCTTTTTTCAGTAGTCTCTACACTGGTGTTAAAATATTATTAGAATGATTAGCACTGATACTTTAATATGGAGCACCAGTAGACAATACACAGAATGGTATGAAAAACAAAACAAAAACAAAAAAACATCCAATGAGCAGGAGCCAGACTGGTTCAAACCGAAAGGTAGGCTACGGTAACTCAAAAGACCACATCAGGTTGCACTTCGGTCAGCCAAGAACAAGAATCTGAGGCTACAGGCTCACCAAAACTGGACAGATGAAGATTGGAAAAAAGATCAGGTGATATTTTTCCAAGGTCAGTGAGCCTGTGTCCTAACAGCTTGAGCCTGTCTGACTGTTCTCCTCTGAACTCTCATCAAAAAGGAATTTCTACTTGCGGAATTGCTACTAACTGGACGTTTTTTGTTTTTCTATGAAAACTTTAGAGACTCTTATGCATGTGATCAGCCATTTCTGAAACACTCCAACCAGCATGTCTGGCACCAACAACAAAGTCACTGAGATCACTCCCCCCCCCCCCCCCTTGTTGTAAACATTTCATGCCAACATTACCTGAAGCTCTTGACCTGCATCTGCATGATTTTATGCACTGTGCTGCTGCCACTATTGGCCGATTGAATTATTGCATGAACGAACGGGGTACGGGTGTTCCTATTAAAGTGGCCAGTGAATGCATTAGTACTAGCACTAGTAGTCACACTCAGATTTTCTCTGCAAGAACATATAAATCTGGTCATATGTGTAAACTAAAGGCAAAACTCGCAGAATGCTGATGTGGACAGTGAAATTTACGCAGATTCATTTTGAAATCAAATTTGATCAAATTTTATCTGGTGAGCCAGTGCGTTCTACAGGGAAAAACAGGGCAAAAAACATGAACTAATTAAATAACATGGGTAATTAAGAACTACGAAAAACAGCATCCTATACAAATCTCAGCAAAAGCTCAGAATACAAATAAGTGCGGATTTAAAAACCCATCAGTGTAAAATATGGACCGACACCAAACTTTGTGCATCTTGCAGGTTGTAGCTCATGTCAGCAAATGTATTAGAACATTAATGGCCATTTTACAGACACAACCACTATGCTCTAAAGACTATTATCCATAACCTACTCTAAAGGACTTCCAGACATCTAATGGAGTAAACACAACAAAATGGCAGCCAATGTGGCAAGACTCCAATCAGCAGGTGACATTCATTAAGTAAATGAGCATCCTCTGGCTGGCAAGGTTGTACTGATGGGTGTGTTGTCCCTGCAAGTTGTCTTTAAAACAAGGACGCTATAAATCAGCGTGTCAAGCTACAATACAAGGTCACATAATAAGGAGGAACAGAAGCTTGTATGCAGAGGAGCAGTAGTCATTAAGCAGGGCTGGACAGGTCCACTTAGCATGTGCAGATGGTTAGGGTTTCACCGCTTGCCTTTAATGCATTGACAGACATAAGCAAAGGATTTGGAAAACGGATTTAGCACACTACCAAGTTTCAAGCATCCCTACACCTTTGCCCTGCCACACATGATGGGTTAGTTGACGCGCCATACTTACAAGGATGGCATTCATTCCTGAGGCTATGCCATAGCTCAGCCCTGCCAGTCGGGCTGCATATGTATACTCTTTTAAATCATCCTTCAACAACCTGAGAAACAGGTACGTCATGTTGCAGTGCAGGGGATCTGCATATAGGTACCGACTAACAAAGAAACAGAAAAAAAAAAGAAAAAAAAAAAAAAGACATGTTTGTTGGAAAAGGGTAACTTAAAACTGTCAAAACAAAAGACGAATGACAGATGAAAAGAACGGGAAAAACAAGAGGCAGACAGAGAAGGAAAGGGAAAAAACTCTAAGAGTATGCATATGCAGCCTCAACACCGGCAGAGCCAACAAGGGCTAATGCAGAAACTACCACTGACTCCACAGGTTCCCAACACTGGTCCTGGAGTACTTCCTGTTCTGTATATACAGTATCTCACAAAAGTGAGTACACCCCTCACATTTTTGTAAATAATTTATTATATCTTTTCATGTGACAACACTGACAAAATGACACTTTGCTACAATGTAAAGTAGTGAGTGTACAGCTTGTATAACAGTGTAAATTTGCTGTCCCCTCAAAATAACTCAACACACAGCCATTAATGTCTAAACCGCAGGCAACAAAAGTGAGCACACCCCTAAGTGAAAATATCCAAATTGGGCCCAAAGTGTCAATATTTTTTGTGGCCACCATTATTTTCCAGCACTGCCTTAACCCTGTTGGGCATGGAGTTCATCAGAGCTTCACAGGTTGCCACTGGAGTCCTCTTCCACTCCTCCACAATGACACAGAGCTGGTGGATGTTAGAGACCTTGCGCTCCTCCACCTTCTGTTTGAGGATGCCCCACAGATGCTCAATAGGGTTTAGGTCTGGAGACATGCTTGGCCAGTCCATAACCTTTACCCTCAGCTTCTTTAGCAAGGCAGTTGTCGACTTGGAGGTGTGTTTGGGGTCGTTATCATGTTGGAATACTGCCCTGCGGCCCAGTTTCCGAAGGGAGGGGATCATGCTCTGCTTTAGAAGGTCAGTACATGTTGGCATTAGCTCCCCAGTTCCGGCAGCACTCATGCAGCCCCAGACCATGACACTCTCACCACCATGATTGACTGTAGGCAAGACAAACTTGTGTTTGTACTCCTCACCTGGTTGCCGCCACACACGCTTGACACCATCTGAACCAAATAAGTTTATCAGACCACAGGACATGGTTCCAGTAATCCATGTCCTTAGTCTGCTTGTCTTCAGCAAACTGTTTGTGGGCTTTCTTGTGCATCATCTTTAGAAGAGGCTTCCTTCTGGGATGACAGCCATGCGGACCAATTTGATGCGTATGGTCTGAGCACTGACAGGCTGACCCCCCACCCCTTCAACCTCTGCAGCAATGCTGGCAGCCCTCATACGTCTATTCTGCAAAGCCAACCTCTGGATATGATGCTGAGCACGTGCACTCAACTTCTTTGGTCGACCATGGCGAGGCCTGTTCTGAGTGGAACCTGTCCTGTTAAACCGCTGTATGGTCTTGGCCACCGTGCTGCAGCTCAGTTTCAGGGTGTTGGCAATCTTCTTATAGCCTAGGCCATCTTTATATAGAGTAACAATTCTTTTTTTCAGATCCTCAGAGAGTTCTTTGCCATGAGGTGCCATGTTGAACTTCCAGTGACCAGTATGAGAGAGTGTGAGAGCGATAACACCAAACTTAACACACCTGCTCCCCATTCACACCTGAGACCTTGTACCACTAACGAGTCACATGACACCAGGGAGGGAAAATGGCTAATTGGGCCCAATTTGAACATTTTCACTTAGGGGTGTACTCACTTTTGTTGCCAGCAGTTTAGACATTAATGGCTGTGTGTTGAGTTATTTTGAGGGAACAGCAAATTTACACTGTTATTCAAGCTGTACACTCACTACTTTACATTGTAGCAAAAGTGTCATTTCTTCAGTGTTGTCCCATGAAAAGATGTAATAAAATATTTACAAAAATGTGAGGGGTGTACTCACTTTTGTGATATACTGTATATATATACACACATGCGTTATATGCACTTTGGAAAAGTCCCCATGTCATTCCAGCATTCCAAATAGCTAGCCAGCTTGCTATCTGCTTACAGCTTGCGTTTGTCACAGAAAGACACAAGTGGGATTTCAGAATCAGCATCTGATTTACATTCTCCTATTCGCAGAGATTTTTGACAGTAGCCAAACCCTTGAAAATACACCATAACAAATAAATGTTTTGTTAATCAGTAAAATTAGCCAAGTTAGCTAGCTTAGCACACAGGTTAAGTGGTTAAAAGTGGCCAGATATTTGTATGGCAGTACTAAAAGTTTTTTTTTTTTTTTTTAATGGAAAAATTTAACCTCTACACAGTGCCAAATCTGATTATAACAAGAACTTTCTTAGTACTGCCATACAAAAATCTGACCACTTCAGCCACCCAAGAGCAGCCAACTAAATAGAAATCCCATAACTGATACCAGATCTCGAACCCGACATAGTGAAAGTATGGCTTTGTACATAAATACTGACACTAGCCAGCTTCATAAAACTTCCAAACCACCATCTGGCCTTCTGGACCATGCTTCAAGAGAGGAGAGAAGGGGCAGATTGCTTCACATAGCTGGGTAATATAATGGTGGTATGATGGTCATGAATTGGGATGCAAAATGAGAGCAACGAGGGTAATTAGGATACTTACATACATCCCATAGATGGTATTTTGGAGATCATAGTTCAAGCCAGCTAGCTCAGCTGCATATGCATACTCATTGAGGGAGTCCTTAAGAAGTTCAAGGTACAAATATGCCATGTTACAGTGCAACGGGTCCACATACGCAAAGGGGCTGTGGAGACAACAGCAGTAATCAACCCAAACATATTAGGTTTGCATCTTTGGGCACATACGTCACTGATACACTAGTAATAAAGGCAAGACTTCTGCAACACCTGTAAATAAAGAAGCTGCGCAAAGATGGAAACGGTTAATAAGAAAAGAAGAATCACAACATACACACAGATGCATTTAAGTTGAAGAACTTAAAACTTATCTTACAAGAGAATTACATAAACTAAGCATTGGATGTAAATTACAAGGCTATTAATAAAGGGATTATCTAATGGATTAACACCATTACAGAGGCCCAGGGCAGTTTTCACCCCCTCCATCAGCTACACTGGGTAATTAGGATGATACACATGAAATTGCAATGACAAAGCTGTCTACCCTTCAGAAATGATAGAAAATACAATAACATCTCAAAGAATTATCAAGTCGCAAAGTGCCAACCAGCACCTTCATCATGCAATGAGAGTGAGGCTATAAATGAAATAACAGTAATGTCTGAAGTCTTAAATCCCATCGACTGATTCACTGTAAGAACTTACCTAAAGAACTCAAAGTTTAGACAGGCTTTGGGCAGGAAGAATTTATCATCCTGTTTGAACCACACTTTACTCATCGCAGTATCCTATAGAAAGAGAACACACTTTTAGGTCAGGTTGCGCTGCAGACAGAAGCAATAATAAGAAGCTTTCTGCAGCAATAATAAAAGCACTGAAAGTAAAGTCCGAATTTAATTGGAGGTAAAGACTGTGAAACCATCAGTTATACAAATGAAAAAGTTTTGGAAAGCAGGGTAAAGAATGGAGCTAAAAAAAAAAAAAACACCTTGATCAAGGTGGGATAGGATGGGGAGTCCTTCTCAAGAGGGTAAATTTCAAAGTTGGTGGGGATGAACTCGTTCTTCATTGGGAGTTTAAACTTGCCGTTGAGGTCAGCATTTTGCCAATTCTGAAACAGAACAATAAAATCAATGATAACATCTGGCTTAAAACCCACACAAAGTGGAGGTGTTGCAAAGCAATAAAAAAAAAACCAAAAGGTAAATTATTACAGAATAAAGTTTAAAAAGTCAATTCCTATATGGCCATTGTACATTATGGCATCTTCCTTACTCTATTGTTATTGCTCATATTGACCAAAATCGGGTGTTTTTTTATTATTTTTTTTTTTTATAAACATGCTATGATAGGGTACAGAATACACAACCTGGCAGTAAGCCATCAGAATTTGATCACTACCCCAAAGTCTACTCATCCAGATGTACTTTACAGTAGTGAAAGTTGGAAAAACTGGTGTACATATCAAAAATTGTTTGTAATTTGCATATAGATACGTTTTTCCTCAAATTACTACAGAATAAATCAAATTAGCCAGTTTGGTTTAACTGCTCCCACTCGCAATCCAAGAGAAGAGCATCTCACCTTAATGACCTCATCAGATAGAGATTCCTGCTTGTACTGTGTTCCATACCACTCTTCTGTCTTGTCAGTCTGTCCTTCAAATGACTTGGAGACCACAGCGACCCTGAAGAGGAACAGGAATAGACAAACATAAATACCTGTGCTACAATCAGACCACTCTCAGTTTACAGACACTGACACTTCCCATCTCTCACAGCCTCCCTGGGGGAGCCAGGCTGCAGAATTCTGCTTTTAGCAAATCTGCTCTATAGTAAGTGGCTCTCAGAATCAGGATTATTACATTACATGTGGGAAGCTTGAGTTTCCAGTGAACCTTCAATCTGGAGTACCAAGAAAGGGATCGATGCTCTGTATCTGGACAGAAATGCACCAAGGCGATCGGTGCTGCTCTGATCAATGGAGGACTTTCAGAGCAATGACCTGCTATTCTGAGTCACCAAAATCAATCATTTGCACAACAGAACCCAAAATAGTGTCTCCAGTCTCCAGACCTGAGCAGAGACTATGTGAATCCAAGTATAATCCAAAGACAAGTCCAAAGCCCCCTCTACCGGAAAAATGAAAAGATTGGAACTCAATCTAGTGATGTTTAAATGGCAATGATAATTAACTACTAATAAGCAACCTGCCTTTAAATGTTCATTCCATGGCTGTTAGCATGGATTTCTACTGCACAACTTTCACAAGATTTGAAACTCCGCTTAAGGAACCATAATCACCAAGGCTTCCTTTCAATAAACACGGCTGCTAAACCAATTCAGGAGCCTGGATGAGTCATTTGCACACATAAATGGATTTCCAGACAAGCTTGCTTTTTATCAGCTTCTGTCTGGTAACAAAACTACATGACAGTCCATTTCCATCATAACCCTGAAAGAGACAATTAAACTATACAAGACAGCAGGATGGTGGTGTGCAGGATCATCAACCTCAACTAAGCAGATGTACATAAGAATTACCTGAAAGGACTGTGTGTTAAGATAGGCTGGTCTGTAGGGTTGCGATACCTCTGAGTAACTGTTTCGGCTGAAATCTGTAGCCTGAATCTTTCATTTCTGGTAAATAGTAAAATTACAACAAAATAAAACTAAAATTCTCTGAGATGCATCCAGTAAGACAAAAAAATGCTATATTTTGATTCTCGCTATGGAACAGCTCTATTTTGAAACTTCAGAGGAATACACAAGGCTCCTCTATGAAAAGTTCGATAAGAAAAGCCGTTTCCTTTTCAAACACACAGACACACACTGTAGCAAATTCAAGGCAATATCCAGACACGGTATTGTTTTGCCCCTGAGCAACATAGCAAAAACAGTTCACTGACATTCAAAATGAAAGAGTTCAAACAGGAAGATGCTTATTTGAAGCAAGGAATTTGTCCAAAGTCTAGGCAAACTCAATCACTCCATAAGAGGCAGAAGCAATTTTGCCTGACCTACTTTTCAGGCCATGAATTGTGCCCAAGAAATGAATCTTATATTTTTCACATAAAGTGTACTAGGCTTGCTTCCACAAGAAGGGCTGAGAGTTAAGGTGGTAGTGATTCAGCAGGACTGAGCTCGTGTTGTAAAGCCATATTTGGCTTAATACCATCAAGAAAAATATTAAACAGACTGAAATATTTAAGGGAATATATACATACTCACCTGACATTCTCTGGTCTCAGCTTATCCAGCACCATCTCTATAAGGTCTGGTCTGAAGTCCTCCAACATGTACTCTGCAGCCAGTACCTCCTCCAGTGGATAATACTGAAAGAAACATGTACAAATTTACAGCATTAAGGATTGTGGTGACACTGTACTCTGAATCAATTCTGTAAAAAATAAATAAATAAATAAAAATGCATACATAATTTTCTGAGCTTGCTGCCATACCAGCTGCAAGGTGTGCCATTGCAACATTAGGCAGACAATTAAAGATGTGGCCCCGCAAACAGAGAGGGTCACATAACTGCATGATTCCACCAAATTTAATAAATAAATAAATAAAATTTTAAAAAGCATACATTGACGTCATTGAGTTATGACAGATCATTAAGACTAAGTTAGAGCACTGAAAAATATTAGAGTTCATGATGAGCTGTTAAGGAAACACATAAGGAAATTGAATATATATGTACACTCCACTTCAAATTGCTTGCCACATGGGAATGAGGTCATGTTTTTTAGTTCTTAAGAAACTGCTTACAGTAAGCAAGGGAAAAGTGACAAGCATGCATTAACTGTAAGGCCAGGTGTTAGTAAAACATCTGTTATCCAAATAAATAGGTGTAAAGTATTCCCGTTGGTGTGAAAATCAACAGACAATAATAACAATTAAATAATTGGGGGTTGGGTTGGGGTACAGCACGCAGTGAGCAGACGACATCAGTAGCTGAACATGACAATGGTGATGAGCTTTCAAACTTCTGAAAGCTTGAGAGCTGAAGAGAGAACCTACGTGCAAAAGTCCAGCTACTTTAGATGTATATCCACGTGGGCGTTCTTTATCCTTGAATCTGAAGGCCACAGTATTCAAATCCTGCACAGAAAAAAATGGTATACATGAAGGTATTCTAAAAAGACATTCTTTAATTGCTGAGTTACTCTACATAGCTGATATTAAAAAAAATATCCAGAAATAAAAGGTAAAGTTCAGCACAGTAAGGAGACACTAAGGTCACTAGGGAGAGGTGGGGGGGGGGCTAATTGGAAAGGTAGACATGGCATCAGAATGCGCCTTTTCCTGGTTCACATCACCCCACATTCATGCCTCTGGCTGGGGTGATATTAACCTTGTAGAACTAGGAGAAGGCGCATTCTAGTATGTTTACAATCCAAGGAGTCCAAAAAGTACAATCTCTCAATCAAATGGAAAAGCTAAAGATAGCTATCTAGCTTACCTTACATTCCTGGAAAACCCACTCCTGAGGACCCTCTGTACGCAGCTTTTGAATATACTGGAACATGTGAAAGATGATGTCCTCTACATGCACTGGACACAAAGTATATTAACAATGAGGTGCACTCAAACCTATACATATGTTCTGATATCTGACTTACACAAGGTTGATCAATGGGTTCCAGTATGTCAGAAATTTAAGTGAACACCATCAAAATGTACACACAGCCACACAATTAATTTAAATGATTAAAAAATATATATATATATATATATATATATATATATATATATATATATAT
This sequence comes from Cranoglanis bouderius, assembly GCA_023630585.1. Taxonomy (NCBI): domain Eukaryota; kingdom Metazoa; phylum Chordata; class Actinopteri; order Siluriformes; family Cranoglanididae; genus Cranoglanis; species Cranoglanis bouderius. The sequence goes on along the minus strand of CM042536.1, from coordinate 12,783,061 downwards.
ATATATATATATATATATATATCAAATAATAACTGCTACAACACCCATTAATCCCAGTGCTTACATAGTCCTTCTTCTGTTAAATCCACATTAATGATGAAGAACATGAACCCTCTGGCTCCCTCTTTCTGGCCTCCAACTAAAGTATTTACCCAACCTGAAACAAAGACATGAACTCATATGTACAGCATCTACATTTTTCAAGTTTTAAGTGATAAAAAAAAGCAAAGCAGATATTGCATCATACAAAAAATGACAAATAATGGCACACTGAATGTGACGATATGAGTAGTAATTATAATATAGCAGTCAGTATTTGCTGGTAGGTGGCATATTCTTTGCAGTTGTATCAGTTCTATCCACATCTTCACCTTTAGCTTTTAGCTCAGACAGCAGGCTCCCTGGACCCTCGTGCCCTATCAAGTGGCCCAAATAATGGCCAGGGTTTGATTTGTAGTACTTCTGTAGGTCGGGGATAGGGAAAGTCACATACAGGTTCCGGATGTCCTTAATGGGCACGACCTTGTAAAATTGCTACAGAAGACAAAACACAAAACACATTTACCACAAAACAAAAAAAGGGCTCATCATAAAACAAACATGGTTTATTTTAAATATAATTTAAATAGCTAGTGGTTGGTGCTCAATGCACTGAAATGTTGCCATTGTCTCTGCTTGACCTCACCCTAAGATGCTCTTCCTGGAAGGGATGCTGTGGGAATTCTGGGATAGGCACAGATTTGTTCTCCACCTCTCCAAAGAGTTTAACCACCATGGACGTCAATTCATCCAGAGATTCTGACAAAACAAAGGGGTAAGTAAGGCTAGGAGTAGAGTTTTATTAGTGATAGTAAAAAATTAAAAATAAATAAATAAAATAAAAAGGATTCCTGGGCACAGTGTAATTCTCTCTTCAAGTGGTCTGCATTGTTGATCTATTTAGACACTGTTACACTTGTATCTCTACATATCCTAAACATTTATATTACCTCACAGGCCTAATTATACCTAGTGTTTTTCATGAGGAAATACTGTTTTAAGAGCAACAATTGCGTTTCCTAGTAAAATAACATTGCAAAAGAAGTAAAAACAATAAAGATGAATAAAATCATTTTATATTCACAATGTGAAGATTTGAATAGAAATCAAATTTTATAGTTTTGTATAATATTGCATTACATTTACATCTTGCTGTTCCCACACCAACAAATCATTCAAAAACTCATGAAAATGCCCACAACAGATTTCACATAAAGATGACAATATAAAGGGAAGGGTCGTTAAAGTTTAAAAGTCACCTCTAGCTGAATTCAAGTCTTCTTGTTGGGGAAAAAAAAAAGTACTAAAACAAATATTGCACTGACTCACTGTAGAGAAAAACTGTGAAAGTCATTCAAAATGAGGTCATGCCATCATAAACCAAATGTTTCTCATCAAACAAACACTGAGGTGGCATGATAACACTGTGAAACACGTCATCACTACAGCAAATAAACACACCAGTAATATTTCCATTTAACAATCCTAATTAATTCAGATAATTTATTAGAGCAGCTGTAACATAAGAAAACCCCATTAAGTGTAGAAAGTGATTTTTTTTTAAAAACAAAAACAAATATATTTCAGAAAACTACCTTGTTTTGCAGCCTAAAATAAATGTGAAGCAGCCTTGCTCTGGCAGAGATGACTGACCATCAGGAAAGACGGTAAAAAAAAAAAATTAAAAAAAAGAAGAAGAAAAAAACAAGAAACAAAGTAACTACTTTCCACACCAATAAAGCCAAAGTGCCTCACTGGAGGAGATGAACTCATTGATGCAATGTGAAACATTTAGAAATGTATGCTTGAAAGCAGCGCTTAATTTGTAAAACATGGGTTATGGGAACACCAAGGGAGAGGTCATCCAGCAAGTAGACAAGGAAGGAAAAGGTCCCAGAACATATAAACACAACAGTGCTCCAAGTCTGTGTTGAATGCCATAGAACTAACAGAGTACGTGTGATGGTTATGGTACAGGGAGGGATTGGAAATGTTAAGTTGTTCCCCAATGTGTTAAGCTTCACTCAACCTCACAACAAACATTTTGTTCAGAATACTAGGTCTTGCAAATGTACATTTTGCCCTTTAAATAACAAAATGAATACACGCTACATGGCCAAAACTTTGTGGACAATCCCGACAATCATAGCCATATGTACTTTTTGAACATCCCATTCTAGATGTAGCGCCCCTTTGCTGTTATTATAACCTCCACTCTTCTGGGAAGGCTTTCCACTAGATTTTGGAGAGCAGCTGTGGGGATTTGTGCTCATTCAGCCACAAGAACATTACTGGGTCAGGCACTGATGTCAGGTGAGGAGGTCTGGGGAGCAAACAGTGTTCCAGTTCATCCAAAGGTGGCAGTGGGGTTGAGATCAGGGCTTTCTGCAGGCCACTCAAGATCTTCCACACCAACCTCAGCAAACTATGTCTTCGTGGAGCTTGCTTTGTGCACAGAGGCATTGTCATGCTGGAACAGGTTAGCCCCTTAGTGCCAGTGAAGGGAAATTGTAATGCTACAGCATACAAAGACATTCTACGCAATTGTGTGTTTACAATTTTGTGGCAACAATTTGGGGAAGAACCACATATGGATGTGATTGGCAGTTGTCCATAAACTTTTGGCCATGTAGTGTACACAAATACCGATACAAAATTTCAACACAATGTAATTTAGAAACAGAAACAATGCTTTCCTTGCTTTTCAGCATCTTGTTCTGCCCCATCACATTTGCTTGCTTGCATGTGACTGATAACACGACTATGCCATCATTACTAACTACCAGTAGTTCATCATGGAAATGATGAGCAGATTGTATTTTTTGAAGGGAGGGGACACAAAGAATGATCATTTATTAAAATGATTTTTATTTTTGTAATTTTATTCAATTTAATTTTTACATTAAAAGAAATCTCAGAGGTGTCAAATCCTTTAGGCTAGTCAATTAGGTTTGGGCAACCAAAACATGGGACTGGCTTCCACTTGCCCAGTGGTTTAACAAATTACTTTAGGATTTGTCCACCCCTGAACTGAATACATCCATCCATTTTCTGTACCGCTTATCCTAATCAGGGTCCTTATCCTACCCCAGGGGACTCGGGGCACAAGGCGGGGGACACACTGGACAGGGTGCCAACCCATCGCAGGACACAATCACACACATGCTTGATGGAATACATCCATCAAACCCAATATAAGGATGGCAGGTAAAAAAGAAATCTGCATTCTCTAGCAAGGTGACCGTGTAAACTGGTTTACCTCTTCCTAGAACACACAGTCCCATCAGGTTGGAAGAATAAAACGTGGAGTGGAATTTCAGAAGCTCCTGACGGATGTCAATGCCTTTTTGGGATGGCCGCGTTTCCAAGGTCAGCTTATTGCCTACACAAAATAAAGCATGTGTGAACATTCAGTCATTTCCCTATCTTCAAAACAGACAGGGCAAACAGATTAAAACACACACATGCACACACACACACAGATTCAAACAAGCAGTTTAGTGGTCTTGCCACGCGCACAGACAAGGGCAAGACATGATTCATTTTCTTAAGGTCATTACTTTGGACCTGAATAGAGCCTCTGATGACAGGTAAAGATCAAGACTGCCACCATCTGGCTAATTTAGGCAGCTGACTAATTTAAAGTACTTTTTTTTTTTTTTTAACAATCTCAATTAAAAATAGGTTTTAGATCATTACATAACATCCAATTTCAAAATTTCAGGAACATTACACAACAAAGTATTACATAAACAATTTTCGAATGCTGTCAATATTTTGGCCTATTCTTCATGCATAATGTATTTTCCACCAAAAACACAAACTTCCCTGAAGCAGACGTGTGCAAGACATTTGCCTTAACATCTATTGATAACCTCTTGACAGCTTTAATTTAAAACTTTAAACAAGTATTATCTTATTTTAGCAATTTAACTCCACTCCACTTTTTTATTTACAGAACATGACTGATGAGCAGATGAAGAGCAGATGCCACATCTGTACTATTAGACTGGTAAAAGAGCAGTAGAAGCTCTGGTGACACCAATTTATTATTTAGCCTTATAATTTATGGCACAATCAACCATCAAACAATCTTTCCATATTAATAATGTTGCAATGAAATATGTTTATGATACTTTAAAGGATTAAAATAACATGTTAATAATAGGGGGAAAATACCTTATATATCCTGATCAACTTTTCTTCCAAAACAATGTATTAATATTCCAATGGTTTGATCTTTTGTCATTGTAAATGTGTCGAAATATTATATTTTATGTGTGCCCCATGAAGCCGGTATTGAGATACGTCCCATATCCTGGGTTTGGTGTATCGTCTCTTGCGTACACAATACCTGTTCCAAATTTGCTAAAAGGATGATCGGGGTTCCCAGTGGCCTTCTCCAGCTGAAATAATCTCCACGCATCGTTCATCAGGTTCTTCTCGTGCTCAGAGTCCACAGCGTTCACTTCACGGTCCTTACAGCTCTCGTCAAACAGAGGACACAGAAAGAACTGGGCAAACCTAAACACAAAAACTGTGATGAGCAAAAGCACAAAAATGCAGACCACAGAGACCTTTAAAGTATTTAGGCAGCTTACTGATGTATAAAACATTTTAATCACTCATTTATATTGATTTACATTTATTCCTGTGAACTATAAACAAGTTAAAGTTTGTGCAGAGATTAGCATAATCAATGAAATCTAGGTAACAAAATATTAGATGTTTAATGGATTATTGATGAGATAAAATTACACCTAAATTCTATTGTTATTATTATATAGGAGAGCTGCTGTGTGTGTTTTTGTATTGTCTCTGTTTACAGAGTGCCCTGAAGCCAAAGGGCTTTCTCAGGAACCATGGAGGCTGCTTTGAGACCTTGGACTTCACCCTAAGGAAGTGTGAGTGCTACAGAAGACATATGTACTCCTGCCTAGGTTGATTTCAATGGTATTAGGTACTATGACCATCAAATATTTGCTTATTCTGGAGTGTTGACTTTCCTTATATTGTGACATGGTTGTGTTTACTTTAAACCCTAATCTCTGAAAATATTTGTTTAACATATTATGTATTTTATATTTCTTTTATTTTATGTATTTGAAATGCTGAAGGTAATGACTAACTACAATTTTTTATCCTTTCTCTCAACATGAAAAGTCAACGGTCATTTTATGCTATACTGAATGCGAGTTCATCATTCACAGCTGAACTGGGACGTGGAAAAAGCACTTCACACTGACAACCCTAGCTCAATAAAACATTCATGTGACACAGCAGAACAAACAGAACATCATTCTGGGTTGTACAATGGATATAGAAAGTCTACACACCCCTGTTAATATGGCAGGCTTTTGTGAAGCAGAAAAATTTCACCAAGATTAATCATGTCAGAACTTTTAATGTGAAAATACAATGTATAAAAATTAAGTGAAAAACAATCAGAAACACTTTAGGGGGGGAAAAAAAGTTACAATAACCAGGTTGCTTAAGTGTGCACACCCTTTTACAATTGTGGGTGTGGCTGTGTTCAGGATGAACCAATCACATTCAATCTTATGTTCAAAAGTAATCATCATACAGCTGTCATCAGCAAAATTATCCTGATTAACCCCAAATAAAGATCAACTGTTTCTGTAGGATTTTCTTCACATGATCTTGGTTTCAACCGAACGCTGAAGCCATGGTCCGCAAAGAGCTTGCAAAGCATGCAGGATGTACCTTCAAAATGTACAAATGGAGAAGACAAAACTTACCAGAGAGGCTGCCAAGAGACCTACGGCAACATTAAAAGAGCTGCAGGAATATCTGACAAGTACTGATTACAAGTACTGATTGTGCATGTGACAAAAATCTCTCATATTCTTCACATATCTGGGTTATGGGGTGGCTAGATGAAAGCCCTTTCCCACAAAACACATCCAAGCCCAACTAAATCACCCTAAACCATGTGCCAAAAATGTGTTATGGTCTGATGAGACCAATTCCAAAAGGTATAATAATTTCATAGTTCCAAAAGATATGTTTGGTGCAAAAAAAAAAAATAATAATAATAATCACCAAGGGCTGCTTTTCTTCAGCCAGAACTGGGGCTTTTATGAAGGTGGTGGGAATCATGAATAGCTACAAATACGAGCTGATTTTAGAGCAAAACCTTGAGGTGTCTACCTGAAGATGAAAAGTAATTTCCCCTTTCAGCACGACAATGACTCAAAGCATACATACATACATCCAAATCAACAAAGGAATGATTTAACCAAAAGATCAATATTTCTGAATGACCTAGCCAGAACCCAGACCTGAATCTGTCTAAAAATCTGTGGGGGGACCTGAAGCGGGCTGTGCACAGGAGATGCCCTCACAATATGATGGATCTAGAATGTTTTTGCAAGAAAGATTAGGAAAATATTGCCAAGTAAAGATGTGCCACACTGATAGACTCTTCCTCAAAATGACTGAGTGGTGTAATAAAAATCAAACGGTGCTTCAACAAAGTATTAGTTTAGGTGTGTGCACACTAGGTTATTGTAAGGTTTTTATTTTTTCCCCCTAAAGGATTCTGATTGTTTTTCCACTTTATTTGTATACTTTGCAATTTCACATCAAGGGTGGAAAAAGTTCTGACATGATTTATCTTAATGTCCTTCTTTTACTTTACAGAAACCTGCCATTTTAACAGGGGTGTGCAGACCTTTTACACCCACTGTATTTGCCCTGAAGTTGCTGTTTTGGGAGCACTTGTGCAGTTCAAATATATGCAAATTAACTTAGTTTATGCAAAAAGACTAAAATCCAACTGCCATGCAAATGGAATAAGACCTGTTGAAAGACTAGAGAAAGTCAGTTTTTAAAAAAAATACTAAAATAAAAAACGCCACCAAGCAGGTGACCACATGGCAGGTATATGCAAATAACAGATGCACACAGCATGAATAAAATTTAACATCTTAATTTTATGGCAGTGTTGTTCAGAATATTTGGAAGAACCACTTAATAACCACTAAGCCTAAATAATTCAATGTGTCCATAAGCACAGGCATTACTGAGAACATGGGGACTCATTTGAGAGTTAATTAAATTGCTAGTTTCCTGTTTCCTGTAAGTGGCTAATGATTTGCCAGGGATTACCAACTGGAGTCCAAACAAGTTAATGTGATAAACACAGAAAATGTGATAAAATTTGTACGTTATATTTACACAACGTTGTATATCTACTTTTAAAAAAATAACATTAACTGCAACAGCAAACTGTCTTGACTTGATGTAGTCTACCCAGACAGCAACATGATTCTCCCTGGAATAAGTAATCACACACCACCAGTGAAAGACACCTGATCCCAAAACTTAATTCACAGAGGAACAGTTTGAAACTAACAGGTAGAATGACATGAGCAGGCGAGAATAGTAACACTTTTACTGTTCTTGTTTAATGTGTGATCACATGGGCTTTACTGAAGTAAACTGCCGTACTGAGAGCAATCTACAGTTGGGAATATGTAAAGCAAGACATAAATAAACTCAAGGCCTTCACCACAGTACTTTGGCACAGCGTGCTTCATCTTCATTCTTCCATACTCTTACCTGTCCAGCGCTCCTTGCAGATGCTCATGGGATACGTCGAAGTAGTAGTTGGTGTGCTCACCGCTGGTGAAAGCATTGGAGCTCCCAGCATGCTCGCTCAGGAACTGACTGTACTCGTTCTCTTTGGGATATTTTTTTGTGCCCAAAAACAGCATGTGCTCACAAAAATGAGCCAGACCAGCAATGTCTGAAGGATCCGACAATGAGCCTGGTAAAATTACAGAGCAGAGAGAACGTGTGAGCAAAAAGGATAAATTAGCAGAAAGCCTTGTAACCACAACGGAAAAATAATATATGTCTCGAATACACACACACACACACACACACACACATATATATAAACTGTATTTGATGTAAAGGGAAAATTTTGTTAATTTCATTTTTAGCCAAACTGTTCGAATATGAATGTACACAATAAAAAGTGTTTTTATTTACATGTTAGGAGCTAAGCTACAAAATTCATCAGTTAAAAAAGTATAAAAAACAAACCTTATCTTTCTGCTTTTTTCAGTTGCATTGTTTTAATGCTTATTATTCCATAGACAAGACAACTACTTATAGTGAACAACTTTTTTTTTTTTTTTAGCATCATAATTATAAAAGCAGACCATAATGGGGGGGGGGGGGGGGAGTCTTTCATGGGAGTATGAATAAACAACCTATTGGTAATTAAGGGTCACTGACATGGAGCTATTATGTAATAAAACCTAATACTAGGCAGTACAGGTTCTGTCATGGAAAAGGCAAATGGTTACACTAAATGTGTTTATAGCCAGATATAATGTGAATGACTTAAGCTCTGCTTGTATTCTCTATAAATGACTGACATTATATGAGACTGAATTTGCATCTCAGGCTCAATGATGAGATGAGAAAACACTTTTCTCCTTTACCTATGTGGACATCAAGTGCTGCTGATGACTTGTCTGTAGTGGGATCACTGATCAGGATTGCGTTGAGGCCGTTGGTGAACTCCAGTCCTCTGTACTCCCGTTTGTCTTCTGGAGAGCGGATGATGTCACTCACCACCCTCTTTAATGCTGGGTCACTCATTCTGAGGTTTGATACTACTCTGGCAAAACATGGCATCAGTGCAGTGTTCGCATTACATGTGTTACATACAGGATTGTGCCATATGACAAAAATATCATATCACGATACTTGAGAACATTTCTACGATAAACGATGCGCATCATGATATATAATTTAGCTAACAAATTGTCTGCAAAACAGTAGTTAAAAAAAAAAAAAAAAAAAGTTAAACCGAGTGTGACGATTCTTTAATGCCTACAAAGACAAAGATTAAGTAAAAAAAATTGTCAAATCAACAGCAACCATTTAATTTGTAATTGTTAAAAATGTAAAAAAAAAAAAAAAATTAAATTAAAAAAAAAAACATCACCATACCAACAATATCTCAAAAGTATATCGTATAATCATTGATCACAATACCGATATTATATTGATATATCGCCCAGCCCTAGTTACATACTCGCTGAGGTATCAGCAACATAATGTTAATTTATATTTATAGCATTGTCAAATTCACTGCCATACAAAGATGGCACTAAGTGCTGGACAGCAATTATATTCTGTTAATAACAGGCTTAATCTCAATGCTGTTAGGATATGTCAGACATTTTGTAAATGAAGACGATTCTACCGAATAACTCTTTGACTGATTAGTTCTTCACTAGAATATTAGATCAAACTCAGCCATAATGGTAAGGAAAAACCCAAACTGCTCCCAAACCTGTGTGCTGAACACAATAAGTAGAAAAACCTTGTGAGAGTGCATCAGGGAATTAAAGGGTGGATGCACTGCAGTCTCAGACACTGTAGCACCAGTTGAGCAACTCAAACACTGTAGCACCAGTTGAGCAACTCAAACACTGTAGCACCAGTTGAGCAACTCAAACACTGTAGCACCAGTTGAGCAACACTTGCCTAATGACACTCCTTATGTAGTTTAGTTTGACAAGAACAAGATGTCCTGTTTTAATCTGCAGGTACTGCTGTGTTACAAATTAACTATGAGTCAAGATCTTGGACGGCTTTAAAAGAAACTATTAATTCATATTCAAAGTGTCATTGTTCACAAACGATCCCAATGTTCGAAGTGTCCAGTTCTCAGAATGTAACTGTGGATGTGACAGGATGTGACATGTGATATTGATGTAATCTATTTAACCACAAGACGTTTTTTCTTTCTTTCTTTTTTTAAAAGAGTACTGAGAGTATAGTATCAGGTGTCACTGACTGATTCCACTGTTTCTCACAGGAACTGATCTGATGAAAAACTATTTATATTATATTATATTATTTTTCTTTTCAAACAATGTTTTGTTTTAGACCTGAAATAAAGGTCATAAATAACTATTCTAAATAAATAAATAAATAAATAAATAGACAGACAGATAGATAGATATTATCCATAATAATAATATTTCTCCTATCCTACACAGGGTCGTGGGGGAGCCTGGAGTCTATCCCGGGGGACTCGGGGCACAAGGTGGGGGACACCCTGGACAGGGCGCCAACCCGTCACAGGGCACAATCGCACACCCATTCACACACCACCGACAATTTAGAGAGGCCAATCAGCCTACAACGCATGTCTTTGGACTGGGGGAGGAAACCGGAGTACCTGGAGAAAACCCAGATGCAGCGGGAGAACATAGAAACTCAGCACACACGGGGTGGAGACGGGATTTGAACACCCAACCCTGGAGGTGCGAATCAAACATGGTGACCACTAAGTCACCGTGCCCGCTACATAAATAAATAAATGTCATAAATAAATCAATAAAAATCCTAAGCGACATTTCAGGTTTACAGTAATATTGCTGGAAAAGAAGTTAACTATATAATTAACAAAACTAACATGAAGCAAAATAAACAAAATAACAAACTAAATACCGACATTAACATACCACAACTCTAACAATATGAAAATGTTTAATAATACAAAATGTGGTGTGTGTGCGTGTGTGTGTGTGTGTGTGTGTGTGTGTGTGCCCACCTCTCAGGCTTGGCCCCCCCTCCTTCAGTCACATATATAACCAGGTTTTTAAAAGGCACCCCAGAACAACGCTCACTTTATTTATTTTTTGCTTAATTTTTTAACTTGCAGCACCATAACGGTACATTTCTGATCACACGCCGGTGTAGCTAGCTAGCTAACACCACCTGTAAGATTTTGACGTACAATATAACAAGTTTCAATGACTTGAAATTTCAACGTAAGAGACGCTTTACGTTTCATTACCGTGTCCGGAACACGTGTTGTGTCGAACTGTTTCGCCGTCGGGATCCGTTTCCCCAAGTTGAAAATGCGGTAACGGAAGCTAAGTTTGTTGCGTTTTTTACGTATTTATCAACACAACCACATGCTGTTGTTTCTATCAATAACTAGTGTTATATTTGTGAGAGAGTTTTCATTTTGAAAGAAATGTGTGCTCTCACACATCACTGTGATTTTCTAGACTGAATATGCGACCCTTATATCATATTTCTTCTTTTTGTCCCCTTTTCTTACCTCGGTTCGCGCTTCATTCGCAGTTTAGACGGAACCGGGGCTAGACGGAAACAGATCCCCACGGGGGGACAGAGTTCGACACAACACCGGCATTAGACTCGGCGAATTCATCTAGCTTACTTAGCTAGCTAACTGACTGAGCAACAACTAACGAACCTGTTTCACAGATAATAAATAAGCAACGTTTAGTTACTAATTTATTATTATTATTATTATTATTATTATTAATTATTATTATTATTAAATACACCAAACTATACGCTTATAACAACAGTAGCTAAAACATATAGCGAATGGTCTGAACTAAGTTAACTAGCCAGCTAGCAAACAAGCTTAATGGTGTTAGCGTGCTAGCGCTAGTCAGTAGAACGGCTTAGCCGCCGGCCACAGTACAATGACTGTCAAAATGATAACGGAGTTTAAAATACAAATTAAACAAACTACAGATAAACACGACTTACCTGATAGGTCGTGAAAATCTTAAACGTGAGTTGAAATAGATAGGAGTTTCGTTGTCTGTTTCGCTTTGCTAACACATCGCAGCATACTTCAGTGCTCGATAACAAAAACGCATATGTACCACCGTCAAGCCGCCATGATCTCTGTTCAATCCCGAATAGCCGTCCGCTCCCTACACGAGTGCACTACATAGGGTATGAGAGAATGGCATAGACAAACAAATGTAGTGCACTTTGGGCCTAACGAGGACTCATTTGTGAGTCAACCAATTAAACCGGAGAGGTTCAGGTTTCGCCAAGGTAAAGCCTGGCTCAAAAAAAAACAAAAAAAAAACAGTAGCTGAGCGGCGTGATGTTATCAGTTATCTGTTGTTGTTGTTGTTTTAAATAAATACTCCGCGTTAAAGTGTCGGTAAATATGTAGGATTATTAATGTGTTATTCCATGTAAAGTGCTTTTATTTGACTCCTCACCCCACTTTAATTATCCTGAATGAACCCCTGAGCTTCGCTTTAGTACGACTTTCCGGAAGTACGTCACACGTGTAGACGCCATAAAAGTAGAAATTAAAAATATCTACATTTATATTGTATTTGTAATCAAATTATTTTACTGGCTCTTTGCAAACATTAACTGCCTAATGAAACAAGACTCCAAATTTGGCATTTTTGTGGAAAAGCTTGCAGTTTTATTATATTATTTGCTTTGGAGTTTTGTTTGTTTGTTTGTTTGTTTATGTTTTTTTTGTAGATTAGTCTGTTACTGTGCCCTCCCCTGTTTATTGTTTATATTGTTGTCAATATGTATGTTGAAATCCTTATTTTGTTGATCTTTGCTTTATTAAAATAAAATAAAAAATATTTTGAAATATAAACTGTTTTCCTATAAAAGAAAAATAAATAAACTGGTGGTGTGATACAGTCCGGCATTAAGATATCCCCTAAAGTGGATTATTTCCCTATAGTAGTATGCCCTGTGTGTTTTATTCCTTACATAATCAATGTTAACATTCAAGTCAGATTCAAAAATGCAATATTAGCTGTGGTGTAATTTTCTATAACAGCTCTGACAGTAGTGCAGTAATATGAATAAACCCCATCTGAATATTTGAATGTAGTACCTGAAATGTTAAATGTTTTGTAGTTTTAAGTAATATAATTTGTATGACTGTAAGAGTCAACTATAGACCAAGCCGATGCTTTCACCACCGTCTCTCCAGAAAACTTGTGAGCTGACGTTAGACTAACACCTGCCGTGACGTTATCATGATCTATAATAGCGTGGCTTATTTGACTGACAAACTGACAAAACTCAGCATTGTATTGTATATCCAAAACAAACACACTCACAGGTGTGCCAACAGCTGGACAGAGAAAAGAAGCTTGTCTGCATTTATGAATTAAAAGACAGTTTACAGAACAACAGCATTATTATAACAGCAATATTAAAATCCCAAGCAAATTTTATTCAGAAAAGAGACTTTAGAGATGGCTTGTCATGTTATAAAACAGTAACCCTGAAAAACCTGTGCTTTAAACAGCATGATGGATTGAATATAAATATATATATATATGTAATATGTCCTGTCATGTTTTATTCCTTATATAATCAACATCTTCTCTCTAATGGTAGAGTGCAATAATGCTGTGGTATAATTTCTACAGTATTGCAGCTGAAAGGTTTATATTAATGCACTTACAGTTACAATTTACAGAGGTATAGTGGATACTCCATATTAACTGATTAAAACATAAACATTTTCTTTTTTTTCCCCTCCATGCTGTGTTATTTTTTTGTCTTATTATCTTCACAGGGGACAAAAAGAGAGGATGGTGAACGAATGACTATTTATAGCTGATATAACTTAAGTGACAAGAGGAATTAACTTGTTTAGCAGACATTCTAACAATATTAAATGTAATTGTGCACAAATAAAATGTACAACATGTCGTTCTTAAAAAAAAAAAAACTATAATCATCTGCAAATTGCTGTGGTATAAAACACTTCTGAACATGTTATTATATTTAAATCATCAAATTCTATAAATGCTAAAAAAAAAATTTTTTAAATACAATAAAAGCCACTTGACCATTAATATTGTGTAAGCCCTTGTGCCACCAAAACAGCTCTGACCCATCTAGGCATGGACTCCACAAGACCTCTGAAGGTGTGCTGTGGTATTTGGCACCAAGACGTTAGCAGCAGATCCTTTGAGTCCTGTAAGGTGTGAGGTGGGGCCTCCGTGGATTGGACTTGTTTGTCCGGCACAACCCATAGATGCTTGATAGGATTGAGATCTGGGGAATTTGGAGGCCGAGTCAACACCTTGAACTCTTTGTCATGTTCCTCAAACCATTCCTGAACAATTTTTGCAGTGTGACAGGACGCATTATCCTGCTGAAAGAGGCCACTGCCATTAGGGAATACCGTTGCCATGAGGGGTTGCACTTGGTCTGCAACAGTGTTTAGGTAGGTGGTACGTGTCAAAGTAACATCCACATGAATGCCAGGACCCAAGGTTTCCCAGCAGAACATTACTCAGAGCATCACACTTCCTCCGCTGGCTTTCCTTCTTCCCATAGTGCATCCTGGTGCCATCTCTTCCCCAGGAAAGTTATGCACACGCACCTGGCCAACCACATGATGTAAAAGAAAAAGTGATTCATCAGACCAGGCCACCTTCTTCCATTGCTTCATGGTCCAGTTCTGATGCTCACGTGCCCATTGTAGGTGCTTCTGGCAGTGAACAGGGGTCAGTATGGTCACTCTGACCAGTCTGCAGCTACGCAGCCCAATACACAGCAAGCTGCAGTGCACTGTGTATTCTGACACCTTTCTATCATAGCCAGCATTAACTTTTTCAGCAATTTGTGCTACAATAGCTCTTCTGTGGGATCGGACCAGACGAGCTAGACTTCCCTGTCCACATGCATCAGTGTGCCTTGGGCGCCCATGACCCTGTCGCTGGTTCACTGGTTGTACTTCCTTGGACCACTTTTGGTAGGTACTGAACACTGCATACCAGGAACACCCCACAAGACCTGCCGTTTTGGAGTTGCTCTGACCGAGTCATCTAGTTATCATAATTTGGCCTGTGTCAAAGTCGCTCAGATCCTTACGCTTGCCCATTTTTCCTGCTTACAACACATCAACTTGCTGCCTACTATATCTCACCCCTTGACAGGTGCCTTTGTAATGTCACCTGCCAGTGTTTTTAATGTTATGGCTGATTGGTGTATGTTGATCAGTCACTTGAATAAACCGATTTAATAAACTAATTTGATACTGATTATCATTAGCAGTTATTACCAGACTGCTGCAATATACTCGTGCCACGCACTTGAACAACATAATAAGCAATACGCCTTTTAATTATTTACTGAATGAGTAATCACTCAACATCACATACAGGCTGTTTCACAACTAAAAGTATAAGATTTATTTATAGATTTATTTATAGGTGCTTATGTATTTATAGGTGCATTGTACCTGGACAAACATTTTGTCCATATTACTTGGAACTGGCCAGGGAGCTAGGAACTTGAGAGGAATAGCTGCAACAGGATGGACACTTCATATAGTAACACCACCAGCCCACTAGGGGGCAGCGCCGGCACAACATGCCCGGTTTAGACGTTTATAAGAAAAGAAGAAGAAGTGAACATACGCTTCCTCTGGATATTTTTCAAATAACTGTATAATCCCTATATAAGTGCCCTACCTAGGGTGCGATAGAATTGATTTACAGCATATCTAGTGCACTATATGTGAAATGAGGACGCATTTGAGATTCTAGCTCTGATTTCGGTACAAATTGCAGTATGTTGGTACCGTTAGTGGGTGTTTATGGTGAAAGAAAGATACACAGTGTTTTTGTTGTGAATTTTGATATTCTGATACCAAGGTATTACACTGCACATGATCTCAAACACGGTTGTCGAGTTAATTAACTAGCTAGCAGTGTTATAAAGGTTTATAGCTGTTGTAATTATATTTACTAGGAAAGAGACAGATTATTTTGCCCAGGGCGCTAGCTGAGGAAGTGTAACTCAACATGGGGCCGTGTCTTTAATAAGGCCGTGACTAACTCATTTATTAAGTAGTTAGTGATTAATGAGTGTGCTGTTGATCAGCTTCAGTTGACTGAGTTTTCCTCTCGCTGAGACGCGGACCGGACACCGGACATGGCAGTGTATGAGACTCAGCTGATGTTGAGCGTCGGGTTGATCGGTGAGTAGATCGGTGTTTCTCAAAACACAAAAGCTCATCGCGGCTGTCTTGTTTGAGACGTTTTCGTTTTACTGCGCTGTTACAGCTGATTGTCTGACTCGTTCTTCTCAGAGAAGGACGTGAACGCAGACACGCTGTGGGTTTGGTGCTTCCCTGCAGTCAGCACCGAGCTGCGCGAGCTCTTGATGCGGAAGTGCTGTTTGTCTCGCGACTCTCCGGAGCTGCACGCGTTCGTGTTCGGTCAGTACCGCCGGAGCTGGTACTACCTCACCACCACCGAGGTCCAGGAGCCCACCGCCCTCACCAAGGTATACAGCTCAGTTTAGGGCATTCTCATAGGAATAACACACAAATATCACGATAAATAGTGTATCCGTTGCAAAATAGCCGCAGTAGTGATGAATCGATTCCGTGAGTTTGACTCTTCGGTCGAATCGATTCGAAGGAGTCGAAAGTATTGGCAAAGTTTCCCACTTTTCTATTTTAATTAAGTCTGTTTTGGCATGTAGAGTATTTTTTGTTTGTTTGTTTGTTTTTAAATGCAGTGTGCTTGTGAGACATGTGTTGGTAGCAATTAAATTGGTTTGTGAATTTAAAATGTTTTGGCCATGCTAATGCTAGGCTGCATTCAGAAGCAGCTTTTAGATTTCTGTGAAACTATGAACCACTACTATTCATATTAATGAAATGGCAGTTTACCACTGTTGTAAGTAAGTTACTTAAAAAAAAAAAGAAGTAATTAATTACTAATTACATTGTCAACATTGTATTTAAATTACTGAGTAATTACTCTGTCTGAAAAGTAATTATATTACTCATTACTAATTGCTTCTTAAAATCCGTACCAACCTTGACCATGTGAACAATAGACATGAAAATCTTCTTTTAATTCTTACAATTTGAGACGAACATGGCATAGTTCAGCCTATTAAGCATAGCTTTATTAAACCATTTTTAATACAAAAATGTAAACAAATGATATAAACTGGCTTAACAATAAGAGAGAGAGAGGCCAGTGGTGTTTTTTTTTTTTTTGTTTTCTTTTTTTTTTCTCTCCTCCAGGACATAACTTACATTTCACTGTGATGTTCTTGTGTACATGTGTCAAAAAATGAAGTAATGGGAATATTTCCATTTACCAAAACAGCCACTCGTTTCTGCAGACACAAGTCATCCTTGAACTTGAGCGACTTCACAGCCGGCAGACACTTTTTTTCTCCCAGGGGTTTCAGGACAGCGTAACAGATATTGCGACATCAAGTAGGCGTGGCCTATTTTGAGAATCTGCATAAGTCAACGATCATGCCCAGTTTGATAAGTGGTACAGAAAATGGATGGATGGATGGAAATTCAATATTGTTTTCTACAGAATTGTTGAAAGTCTATACAGTATGTGATGCAAATACATCATAAGTAACTGTAATTAAATTACTTAAAAATGAAGAGTAATCCCTTACTTTACTTTTTTTTTTCAGGAGAAAAGTAATTTAATTACAGTAACATGTCAATTAGTAACGCGTTACACCCAACACTGCAGGTGACAAACCATCCAAGATTATCTGCCACCACATGGGAGTCTCACCACTTTACACAAAACTCTAAAATAACTTTTAAAGCTAGAGTTCCATCCACTTCTTTAGTCCTGTGTCTTTTGTGTTGTTTTTTTTTTTTGTTTGTTTTTAGTCCAGATTCCAAAGGTATGAGATTATGGTCCATTTTGACGTGATTGCATCATATACTTGCTGCAGATTTGTCAGCTACACATTCATGCTGTGAATCTTGGATTGAGATGTAGTGACTGGGGAGGCCACTGAAATATACTTGTAATGTATATAGAACCAGTTTGTGATGATTTGTGCTTTGTGATCTGGCTTATTATCATGCTGGAAGTAGCCACTATAAGATGTAGCCGTAAAGGGATGTGGACGTGGATAGGCTGTGGCATTCAAATGATGCCTGATCAGAGCAGGTGGTGTTTTTCCAATCTTCATCTGTCCAGTTTGGGTGAGTCTGTGCCCACTGTAGCCTCAGATTCCTGTTCCTGGCTGACAGAAGTGAAACCCGATGTGGTCTTCTGCCGTTGTAGCTCCGCAAACTCAAGGGTTGATGTGTTGTCCATTCCGAGATGCTTTTCTGCTCACTACGGTTGTAAAGAGTGGTTATTTGAGTTACCGTAGCCTTCATGTCAGCTCGATCCAGTCTGACCATTCTCGTCTGACCTTCCTCATCAACAAGTGTTCCCACCCACAGAACTGCCGCTCACCGATTGTTCTTTGTTTTTCACACCATTCCATGTAAACTCTAGAGACTGTTGTGTGTAAAAATTCCAGGAGATCAGCAATTTCAAAAGGATGAATGACGGATCATTATATTATAAGTGACTTTGACATAAACATGTTACTTTTTTTAAGTGTAGGGAAATGCATCAAAATTCTTGTTAGTGATGATCACAGATATGCTACAGATGCAGTAGATAGAGATTAGGGTGAAAAATGCTGTACTGTTCCTTTAAGGATATTCGAACATGTCATTTCCTTTTTCATTTGATGTATTGTGTTTATATATATATATAAAATACTTTTTTTTTTTTTTTTTTTTTTTTTTTTTTTGCCATAGGTCACACATTTCTCTATAGTTATTACAGCAAAGGAATTCAACCCTGAAAAGTATGCTGCATTCAGTCGAGTTCTGTGTAGGTAAGATGTATATTTTAGTAATAAGTTTAAAAAAAAAAAAAAATTTTATTGAAATAATTTTTACACATTTGTTAATCATTTATCTCATTTACTGCTTCATCATATACATTTGTCAAAACATATACATTCATCAGGATGTACATGAAGCATGGCAGTCCAGTGAAGATGATGGAAGGCTACATTGCTGTCCTCACAAAGGGCATCTGTCAAAGCGATGAGAACGGCTCCTTCCTCATCAAGGACTATGATGTTAGAAAAGCCTATTTGGCTGGATCCATTAAAGGTAAGATATGAGCACATCTCATTCAGATAGGAAATCCAGTATTTGTAGAATACACCACATATTACTATTATTATTACTATTACTATTATTAGGTGCATTGGTTCTCTTATTGTTAAGACCCTTAATGTAGAACATTTATGTGTCACACACCTGTAGATAAGTTTGTCCACAATGATTCACTTAGAAAATGTCAGATAAGGATTAATGTGTTTCAAGTCAGAGAAGTGACTTGTTTTTGTGTGACTAATCCAGATGTGGTGTCTCAGTTTGGAATGGAGACCATCATCCTGTACACAGCACTGATGCTGAAGAAAAGGATTGTGATCTACCATCCTCGTGTTGAGGCTCTGCTAGAGTTCACAAGGTGCTCGTTATGATGACAGTGCTACTTTTAAGATTCACAGTTTATATTATGTTTCACTTGCGTTGAAATTGCATCATATCATACAAGCACTATTGCTCGCTTATCCTCTATAAGCCGTGGATCGGATTCATTCCAGTGTATGTAGATATTGGTTCTCCAGAATTTATTCCGCCATGTTTAGGGGAGAAAATTGAAAATGACACAGCAATATCCTCTTCTTTCCATCACTCAGTGATGTGCAGGCTAAATGGGTGTATGTTTGGACAGAGGCATGAAATTTGGGTTCTCTGTGTGAGTTTGTAAGAACGAAATATTCTTAACCTTTACAAGCGATTCAATATTCTTGCTCTTAGAGAAATGTAGATGCTCTCAAAGTGTCTCTTTGAGAGTAATAGCATTGTTTGTCTCCTCTGTGGTTAAAAATATAGTGAGTGATGGAGCTGACATTTATTTGGACTGAATATGGCAAAAATTTTTATTTTTATTCTATGTTTTCAAATGCTCATATTCTAACATTGTGTGTGTGTGTGTGTGTGTGTGTGTGTGTGTGTGTGTGTGTGTGTGTGTGTGTGTGTGTGTGTGTGTGTGTGTGTGTGTGTATGTATGTATGTATGTATGTATGTATGTATGTATGTATATATATATATATATATATATATATATATATATATATATATATATATATATATATAATAGAGAGAGAGAGAGAGAGAGAGAGCATTTTTGTAATTGAAAAAGGGGAAAAACAGACCAATAGTGGGAATTCTGCCCTTCCTGTCCAACAGATTATGTTTTTGCTTTTAACACCAGAGCACTTCCAGCCCTGACATGGCATAGGAAAGACTGGTCCATTCTCCACCCTTATGTCCATCTGGAGGACAGAGAGTTGGACAACCTCAAATCATGTACAGGTAAGGATGAGGAAAAATTGCACAACAGAAAAGTTCTTGTTCTATCATCAGGAGATTGCAATTTCAAATCCCAACAATGCCACAGGAGTCACAGGAGACTAGAGAGCAAAATTGGCTGTGCTCTCTGGGTGGGATGGATGGCATTATAGTCTCACCCCTGTCAATCAGAGGGACATTAATCAATTTCTGGGTGAGCTTGTGTATGCGGAAGAGGGCAGATTGCATTTTGAATGGTGTTACACTGCATGAACAGCAGTTTGAGAAGGTGGGGTGACTGGCTTCACATGTCTCAAATGAAAGCACAGTCTAGCATTCACCCTCCCCAACTGGTAGCTGTCGTGTGTTACATGTATGAGTAGTGTAAGAACATGACATGTCCAGGGTAGAACAGGTGAGGGTTTTTCTTTAGATTTTACTTTTCTTATTGTTTTCTATATTCTCAGCTCTTGTCAGTATGAATACTTACAAATATAGTTGTATCTCAGCCATCGTTGTACACTTAATGTAGGACACATGAGATTTTATTCATTAAGTCTATGCTGATGTCAAGTTCCTATTTTATTCTCATATTGCTGATTTAACCCAATAGCTGAGAGCCAGACTGGACTGTTGTTACAGAGAAGATTTATTTCTACCCATCATTGTGCAGTCCACAATATTATATATGTGCCATTGTACGAAGGGTGATTTGTATACATTATATTACATATATTCATCTTTTAAAAATTGACACTGAGAGACTGAGACTGCAACCTGACTTGTTATCCAACTAAGGGGCTATTTTACAGAACCTCCTGCCTCCAAATGCTATAAATGCAATTATATTTCTCCAAGAAGCCAATAATCTCTTTCCTCCCTTTCCTTTGCTTTATATGTGCTCAGGGTATGTTGCAGGCTTTGTGGATCCCGAGGTTATCAACCGATCGGATCTCTTCGATGTTTTTGTGAATCTTCCAGACAACGAGATCACCATAGCTCAACATGCAAAAGGTAAGACTTTCAAAAATGAACCTGCTATTCATTAAGTATAATCTATTCTGTTCATTCTGATATTGAATAAGGGGTGTAGATTGGACTATAATACCATCATACATTAGCTCTGCTAAGAAATGCTGTTTGTTACACTGAATGATTTGTTTTTTTGCAGAGGCCATGGCTATGGGAAAACTGCATAAGGAGATCGGCCACTTGATTGTCCAGTCTGCAGAGGACGCTGATCGCACAGACGCACAAGTTATCAAGGTAAACTGATTTGGAAATGGCACCAAGGGAAAAACTGGTAGCTGTGGTTCAATATTAAAATAGTCTTTCTGCCTTTAATTAGGATATCTCTGTAAAGACTAAGGAGATCCTTAGTAACTTGATGTCCCTTGCTGAGGAAGGGGACGACGCGAAGCTGACTCTGGATGCACTGAAGCGACGTCACCTTCCTCCAGCAACCGAGAACTTCCTCTTCCACCTAGCTGCGGCTGAGCAGCTCCTGAAGATCTAAATAATCCCCCATGAACCTACGAGAGCTAGGAAATCACTATGTGATCGTATGATTTATAAGTGTGTGTAAATGCAAAGATGAATTTACAAAAAGAGTTTTATAGAGATTTTATGATGTTCCAGACACATTCAGCGACCAAGACTATTATTATGTATATTACTCTTTAGCTACTCATTCTTTTCCAGGAATGTTCTTCTTAGGAAGCACTTAAAATTACTTGACAAATATACAGGTATGGATGAATAATGTACTTTTACATTTGTACACATTTTTAACGTGACACTTTGAACTTGAACACAGTCTAAATGGAGACGATTTTGTGGTAGCACTTCATTAAATAGTTTTGAAAATGAAGATTTTTATGCCAAAATAAATATAATCATTATTAATAATCAATGTACAGAACACTATTTTGCTGCCACTGAAATCTTATTCGGTTGTGATTCAGTTGTGTCGAGTGTTTTTGTGTATGTCTGTGTGTGTTTAAAAATGTACCAGAAAGCTAATAACACTTGTTTAAGATAAAATAAGGAAAAAACACACAATTGAGTTTCTAAAGCATACTCAACAGGGTTCATTTATTTCTTGCAGTCTTAACAAGCTCCATCTTCTTATTAAACATTTTTTTTTCTTGCCCTCCATCAGTTACTTAATCATCATCTGCCTAAAGGTGTGCTTGTGCCAAAAATATTCCATATGCACTTTTCATATATGTTCACATGTAATGTTTTTTTTTAAATGATGCTGTTGTCCTTTCTAACAATTATATATGCCTGAGTTCTAATGACATAAAAATTAAGGCCCAGTGTAAACTTCTCAATGATTTCAGTGTGATATTAACAATGATATAACAATAGCAATATTTTTGTTAAATCCATTGTGTCTAAAATGCTATTAAATTAAAACATGAATCTTTTCCATTTGCCAAATGCTATGGTTTTATTAAATACAACATGTATGATGATATTCTGAGTACGGCTGTAGGAGAGCAGTGTTGCTTTAGTGATTACAGTTCATCTGCAATGTTGAGAAAAGTGCAGGCTTCAGTCCTAGAGCAGATAAAACTGCTGCTGGCCTTTTAACAGTGCAATTGACCCTCATCTACTCGGCTTTATAGTTGCAATGTGTCCTGTGTTAATTATAAAGTTGCTTTGGAAAAAGCAAAAAATGAATACATTTTAAATAACTGGAAGTGTGAGGGTGTAAATGCATCAGTATACTCTTTGGGGGTAAAGAGTGTGCACATGCAGGTCTTCTGTTCGTCCCTCTGCCACACATGGTTTCTTTTTCAGCCAGGCTTCCATACAGAAGCTCTTTAGGAAGTTAATAACCTTTGAGGAACCCTTTATATGACATTAGTGTTGGGTTTTAAGGTGACCGTTAGAGTCCTCTGTGGTAAACCAGCTCCCCATCATCTGTTAAGCTCTGCAGCTCCTTTTCTAAATGTTCCTTTTTAATCTAAAAAAACAACATAAACCAAATAATATGAGAATGACATTTGGCATGTTTCAAAACCAAAATCAGTGATTATTATTGTAATTGTAATTCTAAAGTATTACATAGATCTGTGCGTATGGGGACTGGGATCCTGTGGGAACCAACAAAAAAGTAGCAGGAGTGGGAGGTCCGATACGAAGCTCACTGGACAAAGAATGGCCAGGCTCATTAACATGGGAGCATACTGGGTGTTTGTGCTGAGCGACATGTTTATTCATTCATCTTCAGTAACTGCTTTATCTTGATTAGGGTCACCATGGTTTAAAATACTACTTTGTTATTATTTTGGGAAATATATTAGGTTTGTTAGAAAATATCCCTGGCAGATGCACACACAAATAACTGCCGGAGTTGATCAAACTTTCTGCAGGAGCATACATGATTGATTAGGATTCATTTGGGAATTCATTGGGAATTCAAAAATCAACTCCGCACACACCTCTAGTATAATGAAGCCTTGGGTATAAAATGTCTGTACACAGAAAGTGTATAGAAGTCCATCCACTGGCAACACAAGTTCGTTCCATCCATCCGTTTTCTGTATGGCTTATCCTACAGGGTCACGGGGATCCTGGAGCCTATCCCAGGAGACTTTGGGCACAAGGCGGGGGACACACTGACTGCCAACCCATCACAGGGCACAATCATACACACACACACACACACACACTATGGGCAATTTAGAGATGCCAATCAGCCAACAAAGCATGTCTTTGGACTGGGAGAGGAAACCGGAGTACCTGGAGGAAACCCCCGAAGCATGGGGAGAACATGCAAACTCCACACACACACAAGGCAGGAATTGAACCCCCAACCCTGAGGCAAATGTGCTAACCACTAAGCCACCGTGCTCCCTAGCAACACAAGTTATACAAGTAAATAATGACCAGTGCAGAATTGTGCACCATCTATCATGATAGTGTGATATGTATTACCTTGCCAAGTTGTGGAAACAGACTGAAGGACACAGGGATCATCAAGCCAAGGGCAATGGCAGTGCTGACGTGTCTAACAGGAGCAAGCATCATAGGGTTTCTTTGGGCCAACTTTGTCCTGAGACCAAAAAACATACATATACATGCAGATTCTTCCAGGACAGAGAGAGGAATGAGCTCTGATTAAAGTACACTATATGGCCAAAAGTTTGTAGACACCTGACCATTGCACCCATATGTGGTTCTTCCCCAATTTGATGCCACAGAATTGGAAGCACACAATTGTGTAGAATGTCTTTGTATGTTGTAGCATTACAATTTCCCTTCACTGGGCCCCAAACATGTTCCAGCATAACAATGCACCTGTGCACAAAACGAGCCATGAAGACACAGTTGGCTAAGACTGGTGTGGAAGAACTCGAGTGGCCTGAACAGAACCCTGACCTCAACCCCACTGAACACCCTTGGGATGAACTGAAACGGCGACTACACACCAGGTTTCCTCGTCTTACATCAGTACCCGACCTCACTAATGCTCTTGTGACTGAATGAGCACAAATCCCCACAGCCATGCTCCAAAATCTAGTGGAAAGCCTTCCCAGAAGAGTGGAGGTTATTAAAACAGCAAAGGGGGACTAAATCTGGAATGGGATGTTCAACAAGCACATATGAGTGTGATGGTCAGGTGTCCATAAACCTTTGGTCATATAGTATATCTACTGAAATAAGAGTAATGAGTTGGTCATTACCTCTTGAGAAGGAGGACCAGTAGATTAGGAACAACTGCAGTGGTACCGAAAAGAGCTGCTCGAGATATGGCAGTCTCCTTTACAGCCTGAGACAGAGGAAGTGGTTAAATAACAGCAGTGTGGAATGTACAGTAAGATTTCCAACCAGGCACTTCTAATGACTGGTATTTTTGTATGCCTGATGGGGTAATGTATGGTATTTTAGCTTTTCTTCACACCTACTGACACTCCTTGTAATCAGCGGACACTGCCAATGCCAGGTCAAACACACAATTTTTTTCAAACTTACTGCCATATATACACAAAAAATTGAGCTGAATAAAACCTGTCATTCCTAACTACAATATTCCCACCTTGAATGCAGCTTCCTTTGAGACACCAACCGAATTCCCACTGGAGTCAAAGACTTTTATTCCATTCTCCGATTCCTCACTTCTCACTACGAAGACGCTGAAGGCAGCCAAACAAGCTAGAAAGTAAAGATCCATTTATTATCATTACTGTGAATGTTTAAACTGAATGTCTAAATTTTGTAATGAAATATTGTGTTTATATGTTTAAAATAAAATAAATCAATAAATAAAATAACAATAATAATAGAACCCCAGTGGAAAAATGAAAAGAAATATGGCATTCTATGGACAGAATAATGGCAGAACTGAATCTGTCAGTTTTATAATATATATTTTATCATACTTCTTAACATTAAATAACCGTAATCCAATTTAATATACGTACTATGGTATACTCTACATGGCCACTTAAATCATTTAATAACTGCTGAAATACAATAACGGCTGCTTTATGGGTCTGGATGTAAATGTACTCATGGGCCACTTTATTAGGAACACCTGTACACCTGCTTATTCACGCAATTATCCAATCAGCCAATCATGCTGTAGCAGCGCAGTGCATTAAATCATGCAGATACAGGTCAAGAGTTTCAATTTATGGTCACATCAAACTTCAGAATGGGGGGGAAAAAGTGATCTCAGTGGCTTTAATCATGGCCAGTTGAGTGTATACTCAGTGTGAATTCAGTGAAAAGCAGTGATTAACAGTTAGTTTATAACAAAATGAGTTATGGAAGTGAAATAGGAGTAGAAATCACTGTGAATAAGTGCTAGTATAACAGGAAATTGAGAAAACACAGTAGACTGCTTTACTGACCTGACAGAGGAACAGGCAAAACTGACCTACAGAAGGCCTGAGCTGAACTACTGCTGACTGCCAGGCGCTTGATTATAATTTGAGGAAGGGCCTAAAAACAGGTCATTAAAAATACAGTTGATGTATTAGAGGATAGAGTTTCTGGGACTTTTAAACAAGTTATTTTGTTAAATGTCTATGATTATTGAATTAAGAAAGTCTCACCCCTGCAAATGTTGAATATGCCACTGTTCCAATAATAAGAAGAGCCTGTTTCATTGACAGCTTGCTCTCCTATGTATGTGAGGGATAAAATGATTATTATGGATTATAGTGATGTGGAGTTGCAGGTGGATGCAGAGAGAAAACATTCTTGATTACCGGTGTGGCTGTTGCATTTCTGTTGGCGTGATTGAAGCCTGCACAGTAGCTCTGCAGCATAAACTGCAGATGGGGGTTTGAAGATGCTCTCAGTCATGAAAAGGGTATGAATTTTCCAAATAATAACTATAGAAAGTAAGTACTTTAAACAGCATTACCTGCCAAAACAGGGCAGGTGTCACTCCTTTATGTGGCACAAAACTTGCTATGACCTATAGGACAGAAGAGAAAGAATGAATTAGTGCTTTAATAATATATTTCCAGAAAAAGTTATATTGAACAAGTACATACTGTATTTGTTCCCCAACGTTCAGCTATGTAACTTAAATTAGTTTTAAATGCACACTACAATCGTTTTCCCTGATGAAATGCTATGTTAGAAAAGAGGTACCATCTGAGTGGCACATGCAACCAGTTTAGTAGCCATTTTCTGAGCATGTATATAAACAGAACTGAGTATATAACAATACTCACCAAAGGAGCTGACACAGGCAGAAAAGCTGAGAATCAAGATTACAGAAACTGTTATCATAAGATCATGACAGAGTTTCAGGAAACATATAGCAAACTGAATACAAATAAATTCAAATTTCTCCAGTTTGGGCATTTACAGAGCAAAGTATTAATAACACCTGTGAGTAGGTGTTACCTTGCGGACGAAACACAGAGGAAATCGTCTCTCCGGTATCAGCATGCACAGAGCACTAGGCAGGACAACATACAGTTCAGTTTAATTTTTGAAATACAACAATGGTAATACTATTTTTTTTTTTTTTTAATTTATTGATCTACTTGATTTCTGTAAGGGATTACTCTGATAAACAAAAATTACTCAAACATATTACATTTATGATAGTATAGCAAAGCAATAGCAGCTTACAAGAGAAAGGTTCCAGGCATTGGAGACCTAGAAAACAAAACAAAACAAAACAAAAAGCATAGTGATAAATGTAGAAAAAAAAGCAAGAATAAGAGTAAGATAAAATTATCTTATTCTCATACTAAAACGCCTATACCTACCTTTTCATTCTTCAGCTGATTCCCTTCACTTCTGACCAGAGAACGAGCGTTTTCAATTTCAACCTAAAAGCAAAAACACTTGTGAACACAAGTAGACCTTTTGAATTTATAATACATCAATGTTATAATTTTGCATACTATATACTATAATGCAGTAAACTCCCTTTTGCTTAATCAGCCACTTACATAAAGAAGGAAGTCATGCTAAGTAAATCTTGGAAAAGGTACAGTAAAATCAGAATGGTGATTTTCTTTGTTACATTTGTATTTGCTCATTTGGCAGACACTGACTGAGAATTTAAGGTCTATGGCTCTTGCCATAAACCTCCAACCATGGAGTTTTGCTGGAATTTGAACTCGAAATCTTGTGATCAGTAGCCCAATGCAGCATTATACAGAAAACGAGTACTAATGCATAAATTATATAATGAACATTTCCTCTGTTTAGAAGCTGTACCTAAAACACTTTAAAACCACACTTGTGGCATTTCAGAACAACAAAAGCATCAGCACCAGTTCTGAATGCCAGGCCATTTAATGATATAAACAACCCCAGTTAAATGTTCTAAACAATATATATTGTTGTGAAAAGTGGAACAATAACCTCCTATGCTTTATGGAAAAGTCTACAAAGCATAATCTACAGAAATCAATAGGACTGAGTCTCATCTAAAATGAACTGAATGCACTTTATAACACAATGACATCTTCTGGACTGTACGCATGTCCTTAAGGATGTAAGTTTGTTATATGCTGCTAATATGACCGCTATGCCATCTAGTTCATCTACATGATATTCCTGTTTACCTGTATAGTTCATGTATATTTTGCCGTGCACTGTCCACTGTACTTATTGTATTGTATTCCTTTTGTTGTACTGTGTTGCATTGTTTTACTTATTGTCTCGTCCTGCGTGCTCTGTTGGAGACTTCTGCTTCTCTGTATGATCTCTAATAAGTTTTTTATATGATGATTCCATCAGTGAGTGTTCCTGTGTAGATCAGTTGTTTAAGGTTACAGGGAACTTCTTTATTACCTACTAAGAAGATGTAGAAACATGTATACACCCTTTCTATACAATTATGAATATTCATTATTTTGTAACCTACAAGAAATTGTTCTATTGTTTACACCTAACTATAAAAGAGCTACACCACCTCTGATTGTGGGCTGCTGGCGTATTGCTGTAGTCTGCTCCCTTTGCAGAGGAAGAATAAACTTCTCACCATTTGATCTATAAGTCTGTCTGCTGGTTTTATTTCGGGAACAGGGAAAATTCTCCAGCACTGTGTTCCTTAAGTGTTTTACATTGTAACATCCAAGATAAACATTTTGTTCCAATGCATGCTGTAAATGCATGTGGATGACAATAAAATTCTACCTGACTTAACCTGACTAAACCTAAATGACTCTGGGATTATAGTCTTAGAATTAAGTCATGCATGAATGGTGGACATTTAATGGGGGGATCAATTGTGGAATGGTCCATTTCTCACTTGTCTGACGTTATGCAAAGAAAGACCTCGAAATACATTTCACTGTTAGACCTTGTGATTATTTAAAACAACAACAACAACAACAATGCAATAAACACAATGTTGACATTGGATCCTATACTCACATCAGAGGACAGGATAGAGCTGGGGTCAAGAATATTCAACCAGATGCGAAGTCTGCTTAGGAAAGACTACAGAATATTGCATGAAATAGGATGGCACAGATGTTACAAAATAATCATATTAAAGTTATTAGAAGTCCATATCATTACTGTAGTGCACAGGTAAATCACCTTCCCGTTGTTATGCCAGTATTCCAAATTGGGATCCATGTACGTGATCACAACGTGGTGGTTTAATTTAAAACTGCCTGCAGTAGAAAAACGTGAATAATTGGAACTATATAGCGATGGAGGTCATTCAGGCGACACATGTCTACATCCAGTACGAGAGCTCTAAAGACTTCCGTATATGTCACGTGACGTCACGCACAAGCAGGACTGCGCAGTCAGTGCGCGCTTTTGACGCTCGAACCGCAGCGCATTTGCACACTTTCAAGATGGCAGCCACCATCGGGAGACTTCTCCGGACTTCTGTGAGTTTTGAGCGTTTCGAAAATGAGCCTGTTCAGACGACTTGCAAGATTTGCCGTCGGTTAATTTGCGATTTTTAAGTATTTCATTATAACTTTGATATTACTGCAGGGTTATATTAGATCGCTAAGGCTGTAGGAGATCGCAGGTAATCGGGTGTAGTTTAACCTTCATCTCTCACAGCAGCAGCGATTTCGATCAGCGGCGCTGTCAGAAATGATAATTCTACCAAGTGTCATCTGTATTCATTAAATCGCTAGGTTTTATTCTCATTAGAGTTTTTGTTTAGGAATTACCACAGGTTTGTTTGCTTCATATCCTTATTTTGGGAGAATGATCAAGCAGAGCATGGTGATAAAAATGTAAACATAATGTGTTATATTCAGGACGGCTGCTGTAAAAACGTGACATGTTTAATCTATGCAAATGTCAGCTTTACAGTATGACTATGACAATAAATCTGTGACCCTAAGGGAAAATCACGTATAAAGTGTACGCTTTGCTATCTATTAGGTCTCTGATGACTGTAACAAGAATGGAAAAGTTGTTTTTGTTCTTAAATCGACATTTTCCATCATTAAACTTATAGCTTGCTATATTAAAAACACACCGTTTATATCTTGCAGGATTTTCCAAAACCTCCCATAAATCACAGTTAATTTTAATGTTTTTTTCCCCCCAGATACATAATTCTGTTTTTTTAATTTTTTTTTAATTTTTTTTTTTTTTATAGTGATTCGGATTTCCACTCATTTAAACATTTCTTCAGCTTTAAATCTGAGTATACATTTTATTAAGTGGCCAGACTCTAACAATAACAAATCCCATTGTTCTTCACTTTAGACATATAATTTACATAAACCCAGTCAATCTTACTTTTACACACTAAATCAAATATGGTAAAATCTAAATGGTCAAGATGAAGTTATATCCAAAAGACATCCAATAATGATTCTTCTTTAATACTTGTTTTTAGAAACAGTTCCTTAAAGATCATTTTTCTAGAAATAAAAAATAAACACAAAAATCCCAAGAGTCTGAGTTATTTAAAGATTCTTGAGATTAGTGCTGAGACAGTATGTGTCCCACAGCTTATTTATTGTCATATTTGAGTCCTAAATGTTTTCTTTTTAAATATGCCAACTGCTTCACTTTCACCTATTCAAATACAAAGACATCTTTCTTCCATCTCTTACATCAGTATAAGAAGATTGATCGTGTGTTTCCCAGAGACATACAATGCCACGGTTTTCAAAACTGTACTTTACTTACCTGTTACACATACAGTTTTATTCAGAACGACTGTTTCCCACATAAATATAATACTACAGTAGATTTTCCTCAGTAATAAAAAAACAACAAAACTTTTTCAAACTATATGTAAACTATATTCATGTGCATTCAATTCTTTCCATTTATAGCTAATAATCTAGTTTAATTAATTAGATTTAATATAAACAGCATTTCCACCATATGTACAGTGACGCCCATAACATTTGTAATACAGAATGTGCATGAATATCTTCTTTTTGAATAGTTGCATGACAGGATATGCAAACCGTCTCACCGGTGATAAACCTAGAAAAAAAAAGACACTTTGCAAGTCATAGTGCCAACCCATCCAACCCCCCAAAGTTACGCCCTTGAATGCAAACGCAGATAAAGCTGACATGGTTTTGAGGGTCTTGCATGCACATCCAGGTTAAGAATTACATTAAACCTTAATCACCAGTCACTGAATACTTTTCTCCTCTTTATGTGGTGTATAGACATGAATCGAATTTGAGAATAGTTGGGAAAAAAGTGCAGGTCTTGGTTTCGTGCTGTTCGACTTTTTTTTTTTTTTTTTTTTTTAAACAAATCTTCACTGAACCTTGCAACTAATTTGTTTGCACAATTTTGGAGTTGAACATGGAGGTCAGCTCAGTCTATCCCTGATCTCTACCCACAGGCAACCAGAGCAGCAGTGAGTGCACTGAGGAGTGGAACTTCAGTAACTACAGTTGCTGCACCCAGAGCCTGCTTCTCTATCAGTATGTTAAAACAATATTTTGCACACACACACACACACACACACACACACACACACACACACACATACACATACTCTTTTAGATTAACTAAAAAAAAAGCTATTTTATGTACTTCAAACTCCAGGTGCTGCTAAATGGGCTCCAGCAGTTACCCAGCATGCTCCACACTTCAAGGGTACAGCTGTCCACAATGGAGAATTCAAAGAGATCAGCCTTGATAGCTACAAGGGCAAATACCTGGTTCTGTTTTTCTACCCGCTCGATTTGTAAGTGAATTGGTAAAAACAGTAGTCTTGAATGAGTCATCATTAAGTGATATTTACAGGTTTATGAAGTAGAGGCCGACCGATAGTCGCAATCATTATTGGATGTCAAAGTTGGGCAGTACCTGCCGATTTAAAATTGATACTGAATGAAAACATAACACTCAAAGTAAAATATTGCTGAACTTTTATTACAAAAATAAACAGCACTGACTGTACCATGAAAATGTACTGTACATTTAAAAATGAAATAAATATATAAATATTAATATATATGAACTATTAATAAATATTAAAGTAAATAAAAGATATACATCCAAACCAAACCAAAAATTAACACTTCAGATAATAAATAAAAATAGAGTCATCAAAAATGAATATTAAAAAAAAACAAACACTTCAAATAACACAACAAAATTTGTCAGCGATAGTTTCTATTTAATCTCTAGAGGCCGCTCTCGTACTGTATAATGTCATTACATATTATACAAACCGGGAAAAACTATCGATGTAGATTTTTGACGATAACCGATTGTTCCAGCAAGCGGTTATCAGTGACGATTCATCGGCAGAACTGATCAGTCGGTCGACCTCTATTATGAAGTGCTGTATTGCATTTGCTCTGCCTCTATCATAGTGTGTTGTGAATGGATTGGTGAAAACATAATCAAACACGTGTAAGATTTAATCTGTTTCACTCAGACTTCTGTGGCTACAGTTTAAAACAGTGTTGAATAGGTAAATGTTTTTATTAATTTTTTTTTTACCTATTCAACACTAAAAATGTAAACGGTAAAATTTTGTTTATGCTATTTTGTATTACTGAATATTCTTATGCATTATTGAATAATTTAGGATTACAATATGACAGGGTGTGCTGTTAAAAGAAAATACTACAACTATGGGGTGGTGTGATATTCCACTAATTGTATGTCGTATGTTTTATGTTTATAGTTATATTTAATGGTGAAGAATGTCCATGAGACAAGTTAGTTTTTATCATGTATAACAGCTATAAACAGTCATTCCCTCACCAGTCTCACTTTTTTCCCCTCTCTTGAAGTTAATATCATTTTGTGCAAAGCCCTCCGACTGCTCCAAAGTGCTGACACTGGAGACTCCTTCCATAAATGCTAAATAAACATCCTCAACACATGAATCATTAGACACAATGTGTGATTTTAATACAAAACTGCAAACTACAGTCAGAACCGTGCTGTTAGAGAATTAACACCTTCCAATGAATTAGAATCAAGAATTCAACAGTGCTGTGGTATAAAATTAGTGAATGTCCATAAAGATTCGATATAAATTACCGAGTAGTAATATTTTAAGCACATGTATTTATTTTGCAAACATGAGTTCCACTTCCACTGTGCTTTATTGTTTTGTTTCCATTATCTAGACACAACTCCTATCGTATTCTCTGTAGAAGAATGGTGGAATTGCATGAGCAAAATAGACACGCATGACCTAATTTTCATTGTTATTCTTTTTGCAGTACGTTTGTCTGCCCTACAGAAATCATCGCATTCAGTGACAAGGCTAACGAATTCCATGATATCAATTGTGAGGTGGTGGGTGTGTCTGTGGACTCTCACTTTACTCACCTGGCCTGGACCAACACCCCTCGAAAGGTAGAAATATTCAGCCACTATGATACAAATAATAGTGAATAATGCACTTTTCATATAGTTTTTGTGTCCAAGTGAGCTTCAGGAGAGAAATAACTAAGCCAAGTGACAATCCTCTGGTTGAACTTTTCTTGCCTCTTTCTTGTTTGCCTGTAGAGTGGAGGACTGGGAAATATCCACATCCCCTTGCTGGCTGATCTCAACAAGCAGGTCTCCAGAGACTACGGAGTCCTACTGGAGGGGCAAGGAATAGCACTGAGGTAGTTTATCATCCTTGTTAAATAAATTCTTCTAATACATTATTTAGAAAATTGTATGTAACTACAAATTGTATCATTTTAATTATTGTATTAATAAAAATATTCCATATAAAATACAGTGGGAGTAATAAGTATTTGTGCACTTTTTTTTTAATTAAATTTTTTTTTTTTTTTAATATACTTCCAATGTCATGGTCATGGTGGCTTAGTGGTTAGCATGTTTGCCTCACACTTCTAGGGTTGGGGGTTTGAATCCCGTCTCCACACTGTGTGCATGGAGTTTGAATGTGAAAGTGAAAAGTGAAAATGTTCTCCCTGTGCTTCAGGGGCTTCCTCCGGGTACTCCGGTTTCCTCCCCCAATGACATGCATTGTAGGCTGATTGGCATCTCTAAATTGTCCATAGTGTGTGAATGTGTGTACAATTGTGCCCTGCGATGAGTTTGCACCCTGTCCAGGGTGTCCCCCTGCCGTGTGCCCTGAATCCCCTAGGATAGACCCCAGGCTCCCTGCGGTACAGAAAATGAATGGATGGATGGATGGATATACTTCCAGTGCATATATCCACTTCAGATGTACACACACAATGTTTTTTGACTTTGTACTTGTAAATATGAACAAAAGTATGTATTCATAAGATGCTTTTCCAGTAAATGAATCCATTTCCATGTAGGGGGCTGTTTATCATCGATCCCAATGGCGTCATCAAACACATGAGCATCAACGACCTTCCAGTAGGCCGCTCTGTTGACGAGACGCTGCGCCTCGTTAAGGCTTTTCAGTTTGTGGAGAGCCATGGAGAGGTTTGTCCGGCCAGCTGGACCCCAAAATCACCCACGGTAAACATTTTATTAAAAAAAAGAAAACGAAAAACTTCAGAAACTGCTACTTTAAAAATACAAAGATGTGTTTTATGTGTAATTTATAAATGGTTTCTTTGTATTTCAGATAAAGCCAACTCCAGAGGGGTCTAAGGAATACTTTGAAAAAGTCAACTGATGTCCTGAAACTCAAATGTGCTTCTAGTAGACCATACCAAATAATGCTTAGTTTGACTTGGAATTGCACAACCCAAATACAGCAACAGAAAATGATTTCAGTGATTTGTATAAAACATGAGCTCATTTGTTAGTGCTGTTGCTATGTATGTGAATAAAAGTGACACTGTCTGGTGTTGGTGAGCCACTACAGTTTTTCCAAAAAGCTAATGTTTCTTGTTGTTATATTCTATTATACTTTCTAGTCAGAAGGCATTAAAGTAGACCCTATAAGCCAGGTGATATTTTTCCAATCTTGAACTATCCAGTTTAGGTGAGTTGCAACTTCAGATTCCAGTTAGCGGACAGGAGCGATACCGTATTCTGCTGTTGTAGATTAACCGTCTCAAGGTTAAGGCATGTTGGGCATTTTGAGATGCTTTTCTGCTCACCACAGTTGTATAGAGTTTTAGGTTGTTGAAGTCACTGTATACTTCCTGTCAGCTTGAACCAGCCTGGTCATTCTCCTCTGACCTTTCCTCACCAACAAGGCATTTCTACCCACTCTAGGTTTGTGTCTGAAGATCAGCCGTTTCTGAAATACTAAAACCAGCCCGTTTGGCAGCAACTATGCCACAGTCAAACTCACTGAGATCAGATTGTTCCCCATTCTGATGTTTGATGTGAACATTAACTTGAAGCCCTTGACCTGTATCTGCATGATTTTATGCATTGCACTGCTGCCACATGTTTCTGTTTGGATAACATGAGCAGGTGTACAGGTGTTACTAATAAAGTGGACAGTGAGTGGGTGTGACGTGAAAGTAGAACCAAAGATGTGTAATTCTTCAAAAATGGACTCCCTGTCTTGAAGAATAGAGGGAAATTTACTTTGCCAAAACACTGAGCAAGACTTCACTTTTAGAATTCAAACCATGCCTGTATAACCTCTGTACATAAACATCGTTTATTTATTTTTTTTCTTTTTACAACAAGTAGAGCATGTTTAAAATGTCTTTTCAGACATCACAAGGTTCATGACATGAGGGGCCAGACATCATCTGGCATTTGAGGGGATTAGAAAAAAAGGCTTTGCCACATCTCGGACATCTTTAGTTACATACTGTATACAGCAGAACAAAAAAAACACGAGCTTTGTCAGAGTGCTTCTGGGGCACTTCCTGTAGTTAGGAAAACATCAAATAAAGTACAGTAACGTCACCCTTTACAGTATGCTCGCAGAAACTCTGCATGTGTCCAACATTCACAATGCTGCTTCTGGTAATGGATGGGGAAGTTAGCATGAGGGAGGCGGCTGTTCAGCATACGGAGAGCTGTTTAAAGCTTTAAATCATAAATATTAAAAACAAAAAATGTATATGATGGTCAATTTTTCCTCTACAAGCAGCAGAAAGTCAATGTAGCACTCCAGATTTTTTTTTTTTTTCCGGTTACACAAAACTTAATTTGAGCATGTGTCAGGAGTCACGGAGCAAAGAAAAGAAAAAAAAAAAAATCAAAGAAAGCAGATACAAACTGAATTGGTTTATACAGCAAGATGAAAAAGTCATGCACTAGCAGGAAAGATGCAACAGTGCCACCCACCCCAAGCTCATAAAATAAAAAGGAGAAAGGACAAAATCATTCAACTGAATGTCTTTTTAAAAAACAAAAAAACAAAAACCACCCTGTAATAAATCTGTACAACCAAAATACATTTTGGAGTCTACTTCTACAGTTACATTATTAAGGTTATATACACAGGTTGACCCCCATCCATTTATTATCTTCACACTCAGACTTCATTTAAATCCCGACATTAAAAGTAAGACTAAACTGGAAAACACAAGACCACTTTGAAACAACCCATTTAAAACATCTGCACTTGTCGCAGATGACTGGACCGTACGTTAATCTAAGACCTGGATCAGGAACTCTGTGATTTATGCCTCATTTGTATCCTGTAATATGATCTGAACTATGTAGTGTAAAGTGAAAAATGGTGGTGGTTAAGTCTGGTGGCAGAAAAGCTAGTAACCAACATTTTTTGTCATCATTTGACTGCAAAGTTACACTATGCTCAGGGTGATCGGAAACGAAGTGTTTAAAACCATACGACAACAACAACGCTTAACTCGACAATACAAAAACAAACAGTAGGAGCATGGACACAATCGCAACCCTCCAATATTCTCCTACAACAAAACAAAGGCTCTCCATACACTTCGGCCTCTTCACTGAAGAGAGCTAGACTACTCCATCGATAAAAGGTCTATGGTCACTCATGCTGGGTGGGACAGAGTTATTGGAGGAGAACCAAAGTTTTTAAACTGCCAAAAAAAAAAAAAAAAAAAAAAAAATCTACGCATTTGCTCCAGAGAAAAGAAATGAAACAGTTAATTAAAAAAAAATAAAAATAAAACATTTATTTAATCTTCCATTATATGCCTGTGTATACACAATCTTGCAACCTTGAATTTGTTGAGAAAATGGAAAACTAGATTTATACAAGATAAGATCACAATCTCTTCTTGCAAAAAAAAGGAACAAAGACTCGTGTCCGCCACTGCTGGGAAATGTCAGCCGATTGCACAGATGCTGCAGATGATGCTAGTCAATCTTCACATTTGTGTAGATCTTTCTCACAAAGGCACTTGTTCCCATGTAACCAACGGCTCCTGGAAGAACATACGACATGAAACTCTTAAACATACAAAGTAAAACCAGGAGCAGGCTGAAGTAGATGAAGGAGATAAATTGTCTAAATAACCGGACAGTAATACACACCACACATTATACCCAGAGCAGTACTGAACACCGCCATGTAGCCGAAATAGAACGATGTCTGAAACAAACCATACATCCTGCAGAGGAAGAGACAACATTCATCAGTGAAATGGCCGTTTATGCCAGCAGTATGATGATTACCACATGGATTAAAAAAATGTATAGATGCTTTATAAGTAAATTTACAGTCTTTGAGTGAACGGTCACTGAGCTGAGATTAAAATAAAGTCAAACTCACTTTGTTTTGAAGAAATAGTAGTAAAAGGAATACATGTAAACATAGACTGCCGTGGAAGCGGCAGAAAGAAAGCTTGTCCACTGCCTGCAAAAGAATGATGAAATTCAGTAAGTTTTCAATTCTCATTACTCGTTTTCCATTTGTTCTGAATAATTTCGTACTTCAGGACAAAATTGAATTATCATCTGTTTATGGAGTTGCAAGCAATACAAAAGGTGCCAACATTGCTAAGAGGAAATTCCTGGCGCCTTATCGTCGGGATCATGAGATCGCAATTTTGAATCCCGATGATGCCGGTGATCTGTGGCTTGGGACAACAGAGCAGAATAGGCTGTGTGGGAGGGGTGGTGTACTCTCTCACGGTGACACTAGCTAATAGTGGGTGTCTGTGAGCTCCTGTATGCAGAAGAGGGCAGACAGTACTTTCCTCTGAGTGTGTTAAGCTGCCGTGTGAAGCAGCATGAGCAGCCATTCGAAAAGTACATAAACTGTACATTTCGGCACCTCTAGTAATGTTCCATCCATCCATCTTCCATACCGCTTATCCTACACAGGGTTGAGCGGAGTCTGGAGCCTATCCAAGGGAACTAGGCAGGGGACACCCTGGATGGGGTGCCAACCCATCGCAGGGCGCAATCACACACCCATTCACACACTACGGACAAATTGGAAATGCCAGACTTTGGACTGTGGGAGGAAACCAGAGTACCCTGAGGAAACCCCCAAAGCATGGGGAGAGCATGCAACCACTAAACCACTGTGCCCCCCCTCTAGTTATGGTTCCTATTTAAAAGAACAAATCTATCAGATGTGGAAAATTCATCTTTCAAAAATAGCATATAAAAAAAAAAAACTAGCAGTTGATCATTCCCTCACCATCTGTAGTCTTCAGCATTGAGGAGGAAGTAGGTACAGACGATGGTCACGCACACAGTCACAATGCACAAGATCACCAACACGAGCATCATGAATCCGTACACATAATAAATCTTATAGGCCCAGAATGACGTGAAAATAAAGTACCTACGAAAAGGAAAAAGCAGGAAAAACAATTACAGGAATTGCGCATCCAGCATGGAAAAAGGAAAAACTAAAATTGAGGAACTCAAATACTTACATCTCAATGAATATAGACCCAAATGGCAGGATGCCACCCAGGCACACGATGACCGCGGGTTCCATGAACCTGATAATCAAACCGAGGGGGGAAAAATAATAAATAACAATGCACATAAATATAGACTGTAATTAATAAGTTGTATTCTGCCCTCAAACAATAAAGATCACCATAAGGATGTCTAGTAAGAAAAGAAGTGCATACCATTTTTTCTCTGGGATGGGCCTGGGCACGGCGTTGACTCTGCAGGGAAAGTTGGGCTGCCCCGAGAGGTTCCGACCCAGGATCGTCCCCACCAGGTTTAAAGGAAGGATGACGAAGAAGCAGATGCAGCACACTGCAACCTGCAAAACACACACAGAAATGCAGCATGTTCAAACTCTTCTATTCTATATGATCAATATTAGGCTTGCACATATCAAGACCATTTATTTCATAGTTTTAAAAGGCACCTATACAAAAGCAGCAACTGTAACAACTAAAGCCGATTCAGTGACCGTAATGATTGACCTCAATTATTCAGCAAATGCAAAAAAAATAAAATAAAAAAATAAACCATTTACTCAGATATTAAACTGTGATGTTTCTAGTACACATGATGCATGAAGGAAAGACAGCATGTCTGCAAATCCTCAACATTAAACTTAGAACTACTGAATTATTGCAAATTAACTCAATGATAAATCTTTAAAACACTTCAAGATGTGTTGTTAGACGCAAATAACCAACAACAAAGTGGTGCAATGTGGCTTGACATCAAAGTTACTACTACCACCCTGAAGCTGAAGGATTTCTTTAGGAACAGCTGTATTTCCCTGACTATTACAAAGCAATGACAATGAAGAGCCCTTCCAAAAAATGCACAATAAATGTCTCCTCAGAGAAAACTTTACCATATCAGCGATTACACATTTTTATATATGTCTGCACCTTCTGACCAATCACATGAGACTTCAACAGCGATGTAGTATAAGTTATTTTAACCATTAACTCCAAACGGGACTGATATTTTTGAATTGAAGTGAAATAATTTTTACTGAATTGTCATGGTGTTGTATTTACAGTAATGATGCTGATGATGTAGAAGTATTCCCTTACCAGATTAAATCCTACTCTCATGATTGACTAAAAGCCACGATGCATTAAGCCAATGTCACTTATTGAAGACTTGCTGCACATCTGAATCACCCATCACTCAGCATAAAGCATCTGCCTATACAGAAAATGATTGATAAACTGTATTCAATCATGCTTACATGTTGACCTCTAACGTGAACGCGGTCTAATGAAGTCAAACCACATTTTAAGCCACTTTAATCCAAGGTTTTATTTGTACCTCTTGTTTTTGTATTTACTTATTATTCATTTTGTATTTGAGCTTTTTATAACACTGTTGTACATCACATGATATCCATCAGCTTTTTCATAACACTTATCCTATGCAGTGTCGCATGGGAGCCTGGAGCCTATGTCTTTGAACTGGGGGAGGAAACCGGAATACCTGAAGGAAACCCCTGAACATGCAAACTTGGCGCACACAGAATGGAGGCAGACTCGAAAAAATGTCCTTTTTTATACAAGAATGAAAAAAAGGAAAGAAGACGAGCTTTAGAAGCCTCCTCTCTTCTTGATTCCTCCAAGAACATTAACTATTGATACACCCCTAATAGTGGTGACTTGAAGCAATAGCCAGGTTGCAGGTTGAAAGGTGTAGGGGAAGTGAGGGGTATTGAGAAGTACCCTGCCAAGAGGACATGACTGGCTATATTCTGAATTTGACCTTTGTTTACTTACCTGTAAGGCAACTGAATGGGCAAAATATAACTGCTGTTACAAGAGACATAATGAAAGGTCATTAAAAAAATGTGCAAAGAGCTGATTAAGCACTCACCATGGTGCCAAATGGGATGGCTCTGGAG
Source organism: Cranoglanis bouderius (assembly GCA_023630585.1). Lineage (NCBI taxonomy): Eukaryota > Metazoa > Chordata > Actinopteri > Siluriformes > Cranoglanididae > Cranoglanis > Cranoglanis bouderius. The sequence continues at coordinate 12,742,418 of CM042536.1, read as the reverse complement.
GCGTGGTAATAAATAGCAATGAAGTTGATAAAGAAAGCCGTGCCACAAACCATAGCTGGGATCAGGAATGCTCCAATAAACATCTGCTTTATCCATCTCCTCCCTACTCAAACACAGATGGAACAACCACACGGCTGAGCAAACACACTCAGATAATAAAAATGGAAACATTACGCGTCATTTATGTTGCATATGAAGCTAAATATGTGTGCTACTCATGCCTATGTAACAGTACCTGCTTTTCTTCTGTGTGAGGGTTCATGATGTTCTACAGTAATGTCTACAGTAATTCATGTCCTGACTTTTAACAGAATTAACATTTTATATAGTTAGGATACTCTTACCCCCTTGTTTTGCATACAGGCTTCCCCCAAAGTAACCATTTACTGGGGAAGTGGCTGCATACACAAATATGGCCGTGCTCAGCATCGACCCTCTCCTACAAGAAGAAAAAAAAACAAACAAACTCATCAGTAAGTCTTTTGCCTGTTAAATCAACAAATACAACTGTCCTTGAGACTTACTCAGTGTACAAATCCTCAATCATGGCCACGATGATAACAATGAGGGACACAGAGAAGATCTGGCAACCAGAGCCAATCAGGGAGGAGAAGATAAGAGGGTGACTAGAGGGTCTGAACACATCACCGTGGACTTGCTTCCAGCCGTACTCATCTCCGAGATCTCGGTCCTACATTCATAAAGTATGAGTGAGTGAGTGGGTACTGGACAGGTTACAGATTCAATACATGTGGTACAGAAATTCAATAAGTCACCTAATTACATTAATCCAAGAAAAAAGGTAATACATGTATGTTATCCACATATATTACATATCCACATAACTATTCACAAATTGTATAATGGAAAATAATGCACAAATAATTCATCATTGTCCTGTTACAATAAAAATTTGGAAGCAAGCAGTACTGGCTTAAGTGTTAGGTGTGTATTAAGAGCAAGAGCTCATAACCACATGTTAATTCTACAATATCATCCACTAAAAACGACTATAAAATGGATAGTTCTGGTCTTTGATTATGACTGGCTGAGCCACGTTTGAAGCCGTTGTAAATTACTCTGTAAACACACACCTCTGACTTCATGACATCAGTATTACTGCGCCAAATAAATTGTTTCAAAATGTCAGATTTTATTAGCATTTCTTATGCTAATAATACCAGTTTCTGGGGGGAAAAATAAACAACTAAGAAACCGTCTATTATTCAACAGCCGTGTTTTATTGTAAATATACATTACAGTTTGGCAGCGACATAAAATACAATAATAAACCAGACTACAATGCTAATAGTTTTGTTTTTGCTAGCTCACTTTACCCAGTCATATTAAGACATATGATGCAGATCTTCCTATTTCAATAAAGGTGGTTGACATTGAGCTGAAAGGTGCTTTACCGCCACCTACTGGACTGGAGTATAGCCAGTGTGTTACTGCATCTGTGTGTTGCTTGACAACGATTCTGCTAAATGTTGCTGAAGAACTACATTGCTTGGCGGAAGAATGGTTATTTGTTATCAATAAAATATTAAATTTTTTGTTGCTGTGCATTTATTTAATGAAACCTTGCCAGGTATATGTAGTAACCATTTTATAACGAGTAGCTTATTTGCACTCACCATATCATCCATTTCCTCCTCTTTGCTGTATCTGGCATAGTCTTTCCTTAGCGTCCTCATCAAGATCATAGACACCAAACCCACCAGGAAGATCACCATCATGAAGGAGTTAAATATGGAGAACCAGTGAATCTGTCAACAGAAGTAAAAATGAATGAATAACAAAAAAACATCCTTCATTATGCACCATAATATTGATAATCCACAACACCTTAAGTAAACTGTACTTATTTGTACAGATGTAACATTGCTTACTCGGTGTTGAAAGAAGGATGGATCAAGGTATTTATCAAAACGGTCTTCAAATTTCACATCAGACTTTTTCCACTTCACCTACAGTAATGAAAAAGGAGAAAGGCTTGTTTAATGCTTTAAAATCAATATTCAATGCTAGGACTGTGACATGACTGTTTAAATTATATATATAGTCAAGTAATGATACAGTATTGAGAGGTTTGTCAGAAGTGGTGCAAAAGTACTCACTGAGTAGGACATAGCGATTCTCGTGTTCGGCACAAGCTTGACTTTACCCTCGCTGGTCAAGTTAACGTCCACAATTCTGTTACCATTGAAACCGATTTCCAGCTTTTTGTAAGTCCAGAGGTAATGATCTTCCCCGTTCTCGTCTGCCTCACCAACTATCCCTGAGATGCAATCAACAAAGTGATCTTACAAAATCAGGTAGTAATGTATTGGGAGGCTTATACAATTACTAAATTACTGAAACATATTAAAGGAATATTAAAATTATTGTACAGTAAATATACAATAAAATATAAAACTTCCACAGAATTAAAGTAAAATAAGATTAGAAGAGCCATAAGATCAGAAATATTTAATACTGACAAATACCCTCACAAATAAAACTAGTGAGGACTAGCTGAGAGCTCACAGAGCTTAGTGGTATTGAACCCCAAGGCTTCTCGAGGCTTTGCCAAACACAGAATTCCTGGACTACTCACCCCAGATTGGCAAGTCATCGATGTACATTTGGTACCAGTAGTGGTTCTTGATGGCGTAGACAAAGGCGTCTCTTTTAGCTTTGTCCAACTCAATTTCACAGTATGTCGTCTGCATCACTTCATCTGTAAAGGAGAAATCCTAGTTACAGTTTTTCAACAACAAAAAAAAATACAAATTCACTCATTGCACTGAATTCTTCCACTGAAAGATTTCTCAATTGTACCTGAATGGATAGAACACTGGAAAATTTTGAATAGCAGCACTTTCAACATGAGCTGAATATCCCTAGACCTAAAATCAGTATCTAGGACCACATTTATTATTATGGTATGGCAGTGGTACACTCTCATGATGTACTCAAGTTGTATGTACAGAGCTATATTAGGATAAACAAAAAGAAAAAGGACTGCTGCACTGGATCAAAAAATTGAAAATACAAAAAAAAAAAAAAAAAAAAAAAAAAAAAAAACAGGTGTTCCTTTTTAATAAAATACATTGAATGAAAAAAGAATGAGCATTGACTCTCTGTCATGTTCATGAAACCAGTTTGAGAGACTTTTGACTTGTGACATGGTGCATTATCACGCTGGAAGTAGCCATTAGAAGATGAGTAAATTGTGGCCATGAAGGGAAAAGCATGCACAGCAACAATACTCAAATAGACATTCACCACACAATTACACCACCTCTACCAGCCTGGACTGTTGACACAAGGCAGGATGGGTCCATGGATTCATGCTGTTGGCGCCAAATTCTGACTCTACAATCTGTGCCTTGGCAGAAATCGGGATTCATCAGACCAGGCTATGTTTTTTTCCAGTCTTCAGCTGTCCAGTTTTGGTGAGCCTGTACCCACTGCAGCATCAGCTTTCTGTTCTTGGCTGACAGAAGTTGAACCCTGCTGTTGTAGCCCATCTGCCTCAAGGTTTGCCTTGTTGCGCATTCTGAGATGCTTTTCTGCTCACCACAATTGTACAGAGTGGTTATCTGAGTTACTGTAGGCTTTCTGTCAGCTCAAACGAGTCTGGCAATGCTCCGTTGACCTCTCTCATCAACAAGGTGTTTCCATCTGCAGAACTGCTGCTCACTTGATGTTTTTTTAATTTATTGTACCATTCTAGAGACTCTAGAGACAGTTTTGCATGAACATCCCAGAGATCAGCAGTTATAGAAATACTCAAACCAGCACCAACAATAATGCCACGGTCAAAATGGCTGAGATCACATTCTCCCCGATTGGCTGATCAGAGAATTGCATGACTGAGTAGGTGTACAGGTGTTCTTAATAAGGTGCTCGGTGAGGGTATATTTTCCAGATGCTTTTCTGCTCTCCACAGTTGTAGAGTGCGCCTATTTGAGTTACTATAGATTTCCTGTCAGCTCAAACCGGCCTGATCATTCTCCTCTAATCTCTTTCATCAACAAGGTGTTTCTGCCTGCAGACGCTCCACAGACAGCATGTTTTTTTTTGTTTTTCGCACCATTCTGTGTAGAGACTGTTGTGTGTGGTCATCCCAGGAGATCAGCAGTATCTGAAATACTCAAATCAGCCCATCTGGCACCAACAACCATGCCACGGTTAAAGTCACAGAGATCAACTTCCCATTTCTTCCCATTCTGATGTTTGATGTGAACGTTAACTGAAGCCCTTGACCTGGTTTTATGCATTATGAGTACACACATCTATGAGTACACACACACATCTCTTGGCTCTGGGGCCCTAAGAGACAGCTTATAGCTAGAACAACCCTGACTGCAGCAGACACTTTATGAAAGACATAATCTATCACATCAACAAACCATGTTACTAAAAGTTAACCTTAATAACAACCTTATTTGTCATTGAATTGTTTTTAAAATTTTTTTTATATCCCCTCTGCATTGTTCTGCATTGTTCAAATTTGAAATTTCCACATCCTCTCACTAGGGCTGTGCGAGACTTGTAAGTGAGACTTATGGTAGGATGATAGAAAAGTGTCTATTGATAGATAGGACCTACTAGCGGTGTGCTGTAACAAAAACAAAAATAAGCAAGGAAGAGTGCAACACCGAGCTGACACAGAATATGCATCAGCCCAACTAAAAGATGAGGAACTTGTACCTAAAAAGGGAGGTACTTCTGTCGTTTTGATGTGGTTTGGGTATAACAAATCAGACACTGACCAGAAAACAGTCATTTGAATGGTGTACCACAGACCAGTAATGAATGCATGCAGGTATTCTCCATAGATAATTTTTTCAGAAACTGTATGTTTAGAGAAAACGCAAGATATCGTGATCTATGGCTGTGACATCTTTGGGATTCGAACTCATGATCTCCCAAAGATAGGGCATCTGGACCCAATTTTAAACTAAGGTACTGTTACTGCTTGTATTTATGAAAGTAAATATAGTGGATGCATTAATGCCAGAGGACCTCAGTTACCTTTAAAGTTGATGTCTAGGCCGCTAAACTCCAGTTCGACTCCCTGCAGAGCTTCTCCCAGTGTCTCATGGTAGTGGCTGATGGTCTTCTTGGAGCCCACGCAGAAAGGAAGGGAGAAGTATTTATATGTCTCCTGCCTGTTGTGATACGGTCCCACTGTGTTCATCCATAGAACCACCTCCTCTTTGTCGTCATACTGATAAAAATAAATAAATAAATAAATTTAAAGAAATTAGATTCCTAACTGTAGATAGTTTGCTGTAATCACAGTGACATGATTATAACAGCCTTCAACATAGTAACAACATTCACAAGGGAAACAGACAATATTCACACAATTGATAATACAATACTAATCACACTATTCATTAAAGTAATAATGAATAGACCTACACTGTATACTCCAGCATCAGTCCAAATCATATTTAACTGCATTTGGTCATGGTATTAAAGATAAAAAAAACAAAAAAATAACAAAACAAAAACACAAGACTTCTTTTCTTGACTCCATTTCTATTAGTTCATTTCCCCATAGTGTCACAGGACTTCACATCATGGAGGGTGAATGCAAGCATGAATCTTCCTCTAAAATGGGTTAAGCCAAGCCACCACTGTCATACACACTCATACAACATGATCTTGAGTATTTTATTCTACAAAACCATTAACCAGCAACACCCCTTTGACAAACAGCTCAGGAAGAATGCCAAACACGTGTGCGTCAGACTGTCACACCTACAAGAGTTGAATGACTTGTCACAGTGTCTTTCAATACCGTGACTTCAATTCTCTTGCCCATGTAGGACTGTGCATTATATTACTACATAGTTTCCTTGGCTCTATACATCACTCACCATCCCACTGTCAAGACCAATGGGAGTGAAAATGCAGGCAACGCAGAAAGCAGGCATGTAGAGCAGAATATCCGCTAAGAAATTTTGGTGCCAGCCAACGTGTCCAGGAATGATAAAGTTTATCGAACAAACTGGAAAAAATCCGGTCATCTCATTTCAGTGTTTATTTTGCACTGTAATGCTTTGGACTATGCATAGTATATGAGATCGTGGCCGCGTGGGTGGGGTCGAGCGTCAGCTGTGGATGGAGAAGAGGCGGGTTGAATCGGCAGGTAACGTGTGATTCTGACCTGTGTTGGATAAGTTCACTTGTGTGTGTCTGTTTGTGAGAGTGAGAGTGAGAGTGAGAGAGAGAGACGACCAGCACAAAGACGTGTGTGTGGTTGAATAACGTGAGCAAATCCGAATATACATTACAGAAGAAGCATTTGAGGGAAAAAATATTTCCGCAGACACAAAGCCCATATTTAGATGTGCAATTGTGAACATACTTTGTCTAACGTCTGTCTGCGTCGTGTTAATATTTGTCATTGTGTCTGACCGTTTTTGATTTTATCAGGCATTTCGAATTTTTAACGGTGAAAAACCAGTATTTACCGGCTAACGGAAACTCTGATGTAGACATTTACAGCAACTTTGCAGACACCCTTATCCAGAGCGACTTTCAGAAGTGCTTTGTAGTATATCAGATTGGACATAATTTCCAGAATGTTCAGTAATGAAACATGGGAGTGTCTTCACAATGTCACACTAAAATGTACTACACACCCCACTTGATTGCTTTTTAAAAAAATTATATCTATGTACAGGTGCATCTCAATAAATTAGAATGTCGTGGAAAAGTTCGTTTATTTCAGTAATTCAACTCAAATTGTGAAACTCGTGTATTAAATAAATTCAGTGCACACAGACTGAAGTAGTTTAAGTCTTTGGTTCTTTTAATTGTGATGATTTTGGCTCACATTTAACAAAAACCCACCAATTCATTATCTCAACAAATTAGAATACTTCATAAGACCAATTAAAAAAAACATTTTTAGTGAATTGTTGGCCTTCTGGAAAGTATGTTCATTTACTGTACATGTACTCAATACTTGGTAGGGGCTCCTTTTGCTTTAATTACCGCCTCAATTCGGCATGGCATGGAGGTGATCAGTTTGTGGCACTGCTGAGGTGGTATGGAAACCCAGGTTTCTTTGACAGTGGCCTTCAGCTCATCTGCATTTTTTTGGTCTCTTGTTTCTCATTTTCCTCTTGACAATACCCCATAGATTCTCTATGGGGTTCAGGTGTGGTGAGTTTGCTGGCCAGTCAAGCACACCAACACCATGGTCATTTAAGCAACTTTTGGTGCTTTTGGCAGTGTGGGCAGGTGCCAAATCCTGCTGGAAAATAAAATCAGCATCTTCAAAAAGCTTGTCAGCAGAAGGAAGCATGAAGTGCTCCAAAATTTCTTGGTAAATGGATGCAGTGACTTTGGTTTTCAAAAAACACAATGGACCAACACCAGCAGGTGACATTGCACCCCAAATCATCACAGACTGTGGAAACGTAACACTGGACTTCAAGCAACTTGGGCTATGAGCTTCTCCACCCTTCCTCCAGACTCTAGGACCTTGGTTTCCAAATGAAATACAAAACTTGCTCTCATCTGAAAAGAGGACTTTGGACCACTGGGCAACAGTCCAGTTCTTCTTCTCCTTAGCCCAGGTAAGACGCCTCTGACGTTGTCTGTGGTTCAGGAGTGGCTTAACAAGAAGAATACGACAACTGTAGCCAAATTCCTTGACACGTCTGTGTGTGGTGGCTCTTGATGCCTTGACCACAGCCTCAGTCCATTCCTTGTGAAGTTCACTCAAATTCTTGAATCGATTTTGCTTGACAATCCTCATAAGGCTGCGGTTCTCTCGGTTGGTTGTGCATCTTTTTCTTCCACACTTTTTCCTTCCACTCAACTTTCTGTTAACATGCTTGGATACAGCACTCTGTGAACAGCCAGCTTCTTTGGCAATGAATGTTTGTGGCTTACCTAGTGAACCAAACTGAGAGACCATTTTGAAGGCTCAGGAAACCTTTGCAAGTGTTTTGAGTTGATTAGCTGATTGGCATGTCACCATATTCTAATTTGTTGAGATAGTGAATTGGTGGGTTTTTGTTAAATGTGAGCCAAAATCATCACAATTAAAAGAACCAAAGACTTAAATTACTTCAGGCTGTGTGCTTTGAATTTATTTAATACACGAGTTTCACAATTTGAGTTGAATTACTGAAATAAATGAACTTTTCCACGACATTCTAATTTATTGAGATGCACCTGTATGTATTTATTTAAATAAAAGCTTGTTCTAGGGCTTGTGGCTGTACATTCTTTATTAGGTCACATGCTCATAATATACACTATATGCCCAAAGTGCACTTCAGTATTCGCTCTGGTCTACCACTTCGTGACTGAGCTGTTGTTGCTCCTAGATGGTTCCATTTCGCAAAATAATAGCACTTATAGTTGACTGGGGCAACATGGCAGAAGTTTCACAAATTGACGTGGTAAAAGTGGCATTTTATGACAGTGCCACGTTTAAAGTCACTGAGCTCTTCAGTACAACTCATTCAACTGCCAGTGTTTGTCTATGGAGATTACCTGGCTATGTGCTTGATTTTATGTACCTGTTAACAATGGGTGTGGCTGAAACACCTGAACTCAAGAATTAGGGAGGGGTGTCCACATACATTACATGCAGAGAAATGCTGTAGAGCAAAGATGGCTTCAAAATAATGAAATTAAATGTTTCTACATTTAAAAAAATAAATAAGTAAAAAATACTGTAAAGAGCAGTAAACAGTAGTAAACGCAAAAGTCAATATTTGGTGTGACAAAATTTTTTTAAATAAAAATAATAGTTTCCAGTACAATTAGTGCAGTTTTATAAGGGAATTAGCTAGTAAGTTTTATTGAGCATGTTGCAGAACCAGCCACAGTTCTTCTGGAGACTTTGACTTTCGCACTTGCTTCTTATTTTTGCAGCAAAACCCAGCAGCCTTCATTGTGTTTTTTGTCTGAAAAGTGTCTCTTACGTAATATGCTGCTTTCTTTAATGACATGCAGACATTTTTCTGTAACATTTAATTTTGTGCTAGAAAACTAATATTTGGGAACCTAAAATGTTTTTTGTACTGACTTGATATTGTAGAAGTCATAAAATAAAAAATAAAAATCTATAAAAGTTTGTACTAAAACAAAAAATAGGGTGCCTAAAACTTTTGCACAGTATGGTACTTTTGGTCATATTGTATTGCAATTTTCTTGGCCGATTTTGTGTGACCTGCCGATACCAATTTTTGCCGACTCCGATTTTCTTTCTAAGAACTATAATTGACAGCATATACAAAGAAAAATCTACTTTTCTTCAATGCAAAATTTTCTTTTCATAATAAAAGAAATTATCAAAAACATTACAATTTCCCCCAAACTGCACTAAGTTACAGGATCTTCTCTCGCTTAAACAACTCTCAAAATAAAGTGCTCTGTGACTGGAAAGAGGTAGAAATAACAATTAACTGAAAATGAGTTGCTTTATGTAACAAAACAGAGGTCATTTTCCACTATGCATATAAATTGATTTCTCATCTCACAAATGTCCAAAGATTACAAGCCTATGAACAAAACTGAAGTGTACAATAGTCTTCCAAATAATAATAGGTGTAGTGGGTAATAATTAATTAACAAGGCACCTTTTCTTAGTTGCCAACATATGTATAGGCAAAATGCTATTACTTGAGCATTAATGGCAAGTTTTTCTTCACAAATAGAAGCATCTCTGCCTTGTCACCTGATAATCGGTTTCTCCTTTCATCTATCACATGTCCAGCCAAGCTAAACAAGCGATCACTTTCAACGCGATGGTGTTTTAAGAGTCTAGTTAGGTTTGTTGTTCCGAATGTTTTCGTGGTGGTTCCCTTTAGCGTTACAATTATTACAAATTGCGCACTTTGTGTCTTCTTCACTCACAGTAAAGAACTTCTATGCCAACGACATGTTTACATGCAGCTGTGAGCGTAAGCGTGGCTGTGACGTTATTGCCTGCTCCGCTGGCAACAAAACGGACCAGCTCGGAACCGGACCGTGCCAAGCATACGGAAAATCGGGCGATTCCGGTCCCTGGCCGGTCGATCGGTGCATCTCTACTAGGAACTCAATAACTTACCCTAAATCCCCCAGAATCGACATTCTCTGAAAAGTGCTAGATCATCTATATATATTATCAAGACTTGGTTTCCTTTTTGGTTTCAGCAGGAGACGATAGAAAAGAGCATGTGCTTCCTGGAGTGTTTTTATACTCAAAGTGCAATTGTCAACTCGAACAAGATATACATCTCCTAGGGTTATTTCTACTGGTCATTTTATAGAAGGTAAAATGCGGACTAAAATGTGCATTTTTGAGTTTTTGAGGAGTCAGTATAACCAACTGGAACAAGCAACAAAAACAGTACAAGTCAAATATGTTTCTTCAGCAGACAAAAAGTAGGTTTTTGTTTGCATACTTAATTATTCAAGGCTTACCAGGAACACACCAGAAATACGAGCAGGGGGCATATAGGTTAAGAAAGATTCAAAATGGGTTTAAATAGAACAACTCTCAACTGCCTTCAGCAAGAGTGAAACTGGTTAGCCAAGACTTCCTACTCCATTCAGACCAAAGTCGTGTCCCAAATGACATACCATACACTATACACTTATACTATGCACTATACACTCTGAGTCTAGTGTATGAATTTTATAAGGGTAGTATCGTCTCAAATGGCACACTTTCGGTACTGTACTAACTGGAAGTATATGCTGTTTCCCGGCCGAGGGCAAATTACGTCAAACGCACGTAATGCGATGGCTCTAGCATTAGCAAAATAGCCAAACATAACAAAAATGAATTGGTACATTTTACTGTTTATGTTAATGTCTCCTTTTATGCCCAACAAGACCTCAGTCACCATCAGATGGAGGCGTAATCGTCTCCGCAGGCAAATTTTTCTTGCACAATTTAAAAAAGTTGTGGTTGTGGCTATGGCTGCTGGCTTTGTAAGCTTTTTTTTTTTTCCCGTTCAGCATCTGAGGCTGATATAGCCCCTGCCTATCCGCTACGTAAGGAAAGCTGTGACCGTTGAGTGCAAGAATTGTCCGTCATTCCACACTGTTTTTTCGGTTGAATGAGTGCATCATCCGTGAACTTAAAGTGTACGTATTTTTTGGGGGGGGTTTTCAGTGTGAACACATTATTTATACTACAAAATGGCGGCGAATAGTGTAAAAGTGTGCGATCTGGGACGCACTACAAGTCACATTATTAATTTGTTTTGAAAGCACAAACATTGCCCCAAATAGACAGAGCAAAATGCTGTAGAATGTGCAAACTTTATGTATATTCTTGAAGCCACGTTGCATGATGGCTAGAAAAAAAAAAAAAAAGAAAAAAAAAAACAATAGTGAAGGTTATGGCCTTACAGGTTTTGTCACAAATTTCAAACCGGTCACACTGGTAATGTGGTGCAGAGTATACCAGTATACCATGACAAAGATTGCAGCTTGTCAGCCTCTGGAAAAACAAGTAACGCTGTAATTCAGAAAACTTGGCAAATGACCCCTAAATAGAGACGTCACTAATCTGAACCAACATGTCGGATATCGGATCCTATAACAAATGTCAAAGATAGGAATTATTTTTGGAACTGGAAATGTTCATTTAAAAGAGACTTGACCTTTTTTTAAAAATTTATTTTATTTTGTTAAAAAAAAAAAAATTGAAAGAAAACAATATCGGATAGGTATGGGTATCAGCTGATACTCAAGCACTCTTATCAGTTTAAAAAAAAAAAATGGTGGTATTGTGCCATAACCACCACTAAATCGTAATTCAATTAGGATGAAACTGGACAAAACATGTCAACCATCCATGGCCTTTTTTTTTAAACCTGAGGAAAGAATCCACAAAAAAAAAAGTCTATTGGAAAGTCTGTTGGAGGCGGGGAGAGAAATTTTACATGTCAAAAACTCCATACACAGCACTACAGCCTACATGATCACCTTATACACCGTTGTTGTAAATTTTGTTTGTTCTCCAAACCAGTTAACAACCATTAACAATAAGTATAGTGCCTAAAATGCACATCTGTGAGCAAATATTTTATATATGTGATATATGAGGAGTATGTCAGTCACAGCATTAAACAAAGAAGAAAAATACATTTAAGAGACAAAATTTGACAAAAGATATGTTTGGCGACTTATTTTATAACAAATACATTGATTAAAATATTTGTAAACACCTTTTACCGTGATTAAAAAAATAAAATAAAATAATCTTTGGATAAAACGAGGTGTTTTGTCCATACACAGCATTTGTAAATAAGACCAAAGGCTCATATCCACAAAGGGCAGTTTACGAACTGCTTTATATGCAAAATACAATTCTTACACATCAACTACACAGTGTTGGAGATCTACAGGATGTGAAATATAAGGACACTGTTTAAAGAAGAGCAGCCAAACCAGATCTACTCTACCACAGTGTCTCACAATGAAAGTGTTAAAAAAAAAAAAAAAAAAAAAAAAAAGAAAAGGAAAAAAAAGAAAGAAAAAAAACCCCCAAACAAACCTGTGGCATCAAACTTAGCATGTGTTGCTGATTGCACACAACGAATATTGACCCAACTTGATCCCACAGCTTGACTTGTTTTAGACAGTTGCAGACAGGATTATGGTATTAGTAAGAGACTGACTACCTTCACAAATTCACCAAATGAAGAGAGAATGTGATGGTTTAGACCAGGTATAATCAACGTACAACTTCACTAATCTCCTCAAATGCATGTGGAGAAAGGTACATGCTATCATTCATACTCTGTATTAAAAATTCAGATTGACACAAACTACTCAGGCTCAAATGTGGACCATCAGTTTATTTAACCAGGGAACTCATATCCAGCACATACACTGTGATCACTAAAGGTCTACGAAGTTACTTTACCACATAAACTTTGTATGTTATTAAAGCCTGTGCAGCTTCCTTGACAGGACTCAGTGAGGCCTAAACCTTGTGTTTGTAGCTCATATTTCGAGGGATTTCATCCATTAGCTGTTTTCCATCCTTGTTTAGCTGAACTGCTCCAAGAAGTCTGAGTCATTTAGTTGCATCCGAGATTGCGATATCGTTTTATAGATCACATCATATGTATACTTCAGTAAAGAAAGTATGACGCTCTTTCCCATCATTCCAAAAAGTTAATATTAGCATCATTAATCCTCAAGTCTTTTTTTTTTTTTGTACAACTGAAAAGACTGAAAGCAGGGGCACTACTCTTACGACTTAAGGCTTTCCCTCTTGTGGTGTTCTCTCCAAGCTTCTGCCAAGAATCGATCTTGACATATACCCATGCTGCACTAAACCACGTCCTGCGGGCTTTCCTTCACAAATCAACTAACAAATTAACCACTATAGGAACCGTAATCATTTGTTCTTAGTGACGATTACAATAATTGATCATAAACAGCTGTCTGAGCTACAGCGAATGGTGTAAGTGTGTGACAGTGGAGACAAATTCTCTCTCCTAACCACAACAAAGAACCGCAGTCTTTTCAAAAGTTGTCTCATAATGCTAAAGTCTGATAGACGCTACCATCATCGAGAAATGTTTAAACAGCAGGTTTTATAGAAATGAGTCACCAAAGATGCAGTGCTACAGAGGGAATGTGCAGCTGATAACAAATAAAGTTGTAACAAATGGTGTTTTCCTTCATTACACATTTGAATGTTACATTTCTAAACTAACATGCTGCTTGCTAATAATCGCTTACAGTGCATTGTGGGTAATAATCTTGCGTTCTATCGTTTGGAACATTCCTTAAAATGCTGGTTGTTCTAGCAAGACACATTCAGACCATAACTACCTAGTGGCATCACTAGGTAAGGATTAAATCTTTCACTCTGGAATTCAGTTCATCCATAGACAGTGTATTCAAAATCATCCGAAACATCCGAGCCATGACAACTGATGGTCGACTACATGCACACGGAAGACAAGCGTCAACACCTGAGATAAGTGAGTGTGTGCCAGCAAGAGACAAAATAATAAAATACTTCCCATAAAAAAATTTTAAAAACAGGAAACAGCTTGCAGGACGTCTCTCGAAATATTGCCTCCAACCACTTATTTAAGCACTTCAAGGACTCACAACACAACCAATAACCTGTAAGTCAATTCTAATTTTCTAACTGCAAGGTCAACGTAACACTAAAGCACATCATCTAAAAGGAAACTGGCTGTGGTCGGCCCTCAATCCGGGACCTGTAGGAATCCAGGATAAGGACACGTAGGGAAGATCCACACTGGGCATAGTCTCTTCAAAAAACAAACAAACCACCAAAAAAAAAAAAAAAAAAAACTTAACTGTAGTGAACACTAGAGAGCAGTTAAGAAACAAATCATTCAACTTTTTTTCTACATGCCATAGCACACAGTGTTAACCAGCTCTGACAAGGACTTGCTATCCTTCTAACATTTACACACTCAAACACTTCTTGGCTCTACGGTCATATGTTTGCACAAGTCTTTTTTTTTTTTATTTATTTATTTTTTTTTAAATAAGGCATCCTGAAACACTACAGGACACTAATTACGCTACATCTCTCTGTGTAGCGTTTCACATGTTCTTCCTGGTGTCTCCCGGGTTTCCGCTGGGTTCTCTGCATTCTTCATACCTCCCAAAAACATTCAAGTAAGTTATGTGCTTATGCTAAATTGCCTCTAGGTGCAAATGAGTACGCAAATGTGAAGGATTTCCTGTGATGAACTGGAGTCCCTTCCTTGGGATAGGCTCAGAATCCAACTCACTTTTAATTTGTGGTTCTTACTTATAGTCATGAAGTAATTAATGGTGGTTATGGTCAAGCAATAAAAGGTAACTTGTCGGTTTGTAAGAAAGGAATTTCACATCGCTGGACCTTGATACATTTTAGCTGAACGGTTCTGCTGTAAGATGCTAGACAGAAATAAATTTTCCCCACAAATAAAGCTGATTTGGATTCTGATACGAACATGACGGCAAGTAAAGATACTCCATGTTTTCTCTGTAAGAAAATCCTGACGGATAATTAGTATACTTTGAGCCACACTGACACAATTAGTTAGTTGTTAGGGTGTAACTATAAACTTCTAACTGATGGGTTACAATACACTCAGTGTTCAGAGTAGTGGGGAGAAGGGACCTGGAGATGGGGACATTGAAAAGCACCATGAAAAGATGGTGTTCAAACTTCCTAAATCAAGTTATAACTCAATAAATATACCAAAACTTTAGTAGAAACTGACAGACATTTCCTGTAACCTGTTAAATCACCTTTAACAGCTTCTTTCAGCTTTGACTCGGGTCTATCAACGTTTGATAGAAAATAACTAGACTGGCTACCTGTTCACCTGATAAAAACATACACTGTATAGGACATTAACTGTTGTGATTAAGAAGAAGTTGTTAGCTTGGGACTGATGTCCTGTATGACAGGGCTGCACCAACCGGATATATCTGTACACACAGTCGGACATATTAAGCAGCACGCTAACATTCATCTAGCTAGCTCAATACGATTTGTTCACTTTAGCAATTCTAGTAATAAATCCCCACACACTATTTTGTGTGCATTTTGCGATTTGACTTTACACAAGAATGCACGTAATGTGTCGTCTGTTCGCATTTTGGTATATATAACTGACAGCTATTTGTCTAGCGTACATTTATCAAACTAGAGTTAATCCCAAACCACTCCTTACTCCCTCCCTATACAAGTGGACTAACATTAGTTTATGGCATGGCTATGGACCCTATGGAGTGCCTAATATCTTCATAAAGGATCTATTTAGGACTCGGCCTCTAGACCACGTAGCTACGGCTGCGCTAGCTAGCTAATTAGCTACCCATTTGGCTTTAGCATTAGCATCAGCAGGAGAATGAACTACTATATAATCTATCTGCATCGCGTTAACGTGACACTCGCAGCTTTTGGTAGATTTATTCTCATATTCTCATACTGGATTAATCAGTGTTTTTTTATTAAAACCCAATCCGATATGCTGTTCTGATCAATCAGTCACCCCGTCAGGCTAAAGGCACACCGCATAAGGCTTCTCGGCCCAAAAACATTTCCTTACCGTATGATCATGCTCATCCGCCCGGGCCGGCAACAATAAACTTATAACAGGCAATAACGCCAGCGCTGCACACTTCCACCTGGACGACTTCATCATTTTCAAGGAAAGTTCTCCGGATCGTTTCGGGGTATTAGCCTTTTTAAGCTATCCCACCTTCCTTCTTCCTGGTTCTATGACAGTGGTCGTCTCAGGATGCTCTGTACGGATATGTCGTAAAGTGTTTTTTCGAGGAGTCACCGCACCTGGAGTTGATTGGCTGAAAACTCTCACATGGAGACTTTAAGCCAATGATATGGCGCGGCGCTGAGTCTGCGGTGAGCTGTGTAACACGGCTGCAGCGGCGTTCCGCCACCTTCAGCCACGTCATCTGAGAGCGCGCGCGCTCACGCACACACACTGCACGAACGGAAGAAGGAACTACATATTCATCAAATAAAATTAAGTTTATTCATGTTTTTTTAAACAGAAGGGCTTCAATCTTTATCAAGACTGTGGACATTTGCAAATGTAACTCATGTAACTTATCCCCCTTGCTTATGATTATTACTTTTGTTCTTAATACTATTTTAAAAACTGTATTATATATATGTAAAACCTCATTTACATAAAAGTTGGGATTTTTTTCAAAAATGCAATAAAAACAAATATCTGTGATTTGTCAAGTCTCTTGAAACTTTAATTAACTGACAAAAGTACAAAGAAAAGATATTCAATGTTTTCACTGACCAACTTAATTGTATTTTGTAAATATAAACAAATTTAGAATTTGATGTCTTCAACACACTTAAAAAAAGTTGGGACAGAGGCATGTTTACCACTGGGTTACATCACCCTTTCTTTTAATTACACTTTTTAGTCGTTTGGGAATAGAGGATACTATTTGTTGCAGTTTTGCAAGTGGAATTTTTGCCCATTCTTGCTTGATACAAGACTTCAGCTGCTCAACAGTCCTTGGTCTCCATTGTCTGATTCTCCTCTTCATGATGCACCATAGGAGACAGATCTGGACTGCTGGCAGGCCAGTCAAGCACACGCACTCTGTGTCTACAAAGCTGTTGTAGCACGTGCAGAATGAGGCCTGGCATTGTCCTGCTGAAATAACCATGGACTTCCCGGGAAAAGACATTGCCTGGATGGCAGCATATGTCTCTCTAAAATCCCAATGCTACCTTCACACATACACAAGTCACCCATGCCGTGGGCACTGATGCACCCCAATACCATCACAGATGCTGGCTTTTGCACCTTTCACTTATAACAGTCTGGTTCGTATTTTTCATCTTTGGCACGGAGAACTTGACATCTGTTTTTCCTGAAAACAAGCTGAAACGTGGACTCATCTGACCAGAGCACATGTTTCCACTGCCTTTCAGTCCATCTGAGATGAGTAATAAAGTTTCGGGTCGCATTTCTGGATGCAGCGGCGGACTGTGTTAAGTGACAATGCTTTTTCCGAAGTACTCCCGAGCTCATGTGGTTATATTGATCACAGTAGCATGTGGGCTCAAAGGTCACGCACATTCAACAGTGGTTTCTGGCATGGTTGCTTTGATAGCGGCCTTCAGCTCGTCTGTATTGCTGGGTCTGGTGTCACTCGTCTTCATCTTGACAAAATTCAGGTCAGGCGAGTTGGCTGGCCAATCAAGCACAGTAATACCATGGTCAGCAAACCAGTTACTAGTAGTTTTGGCACTGTGGGCAGGTGCCAAGTCCTGTTGGAAAAGTAAATCAGCATCTCCATAAAGCTTGTCATCAGATGGAAGCATGAACTGCTCTAAAATCTCCTGGTAGACGGCTGCATTGACTCTCGACTTGAGAAAACAAAGTGGACCAACACCAGCAGATGACATGGCACCCCAAATCATCACTGATGATTCATACAAACATCACAAACATTTAATTTTGAAAATAAACAATACCCCTTCGCTCCCCCCTAATTCTTCGATCTTGAATGTTTTGCGTGCTGCGGCAGCAACGTCATCACTTACAGACGACTGCAGTCACCCAAGTGGCATGTGAGAGGAGTTTTTCAACTCATAAGTTTGAAAAAAAAAACAGACTTAGGACTGTCACAGGATAACGCAGGTGTCACAGGCGTTATGTTAATGTCAACAAAAATGGACATTCTCTCCAGACTCGATACAGACCATGTGATCAACCGGCTCACTGAGAAAAGCGATCTATTAACACGTCTGTTGACAGCTTAAAAGGTAAGGGATTTTTTCATGCCTGCCGTGGCTCTATTTGTATGTGGTCTTGCCTATTGTATTTTAAATATACAAATCATTCTTATGGCAGAAGTTGGATGTCATATATGCTAATACGATAACTTAAAGATAAACTAAAATTACTAAATTTAAAAAATTTAATTTTCCTCATAAAAATGTGTGAATAATTATTGTGAATATTAGCACTCACAAATCATTTACTAGGCTAATAAAAAAAAAATAATAAAAAAAAAAACTGCAAGACTAAATTCTGTTTTTTTTTTTTTTTTTTTTTAAATACAATTTAAGTAGGTTGTCAGTTATATGAATCAGTTTTTGGAGTTTAAATATGTCTAGTGGGCCGCATGAGTATGTGAAAGTCCCGGTAAAAATTTCTCTCCCAATCCAACCCAGACTCTGGGATTTCCAAGTGAAATGCAAAATTTACTTTCATCTGAAAAGAGGACTTTGGACCACTGAGCAACAGTGTTTTTAGTGAAAAGGTGTTTTGAGTTAATTAGCTGATTAGAGCTCTTCTCAGGTCGACATTGCTGTATTAGAAATTCTTCATTCTAATATTTTCATGAGCTGTAAGCCGTAAACAAGATTAAAACAAAAAAAGGCTTGAAATATTTCGCTTTATGTGCAATGAATCTAAAATATATGAAAGTTCCACTTTTTGAATTAAATTACGGAAAAAACTAACTTTTCCACGATATTCAAATTTTTGAGATTAAATACACACACACACACACACATGTGTGTGTGTGTGTGTGTGTGTATTTAAAAAAAATGAATACAGAGAAAGAAAAAAGGAAAATAATTAGAAGATCCCATGGATATTTACCTTACAATACAACTTATCTGTACATTTATTTCAACAACAAACTACTATTTATACAAAAAACAGAAGATGCATAGTCAGGTACTTTTTTATTCCTTGTACACATCATCCATCATCATCATCATCAGGGTCTTATTAGATCCTATGCAGATTTACCTTATAACACAAATTATCTGTACATTTCTTTCAACATTATTATTTACACAAATAACAGAAGCAGCATAATCAGGTATTTGAAATTTTATTCTTTGTACACGTCATCATCATCGTCATCAGGGTCCGTTTAGTAACTCTTTAAGCTTATTAATACATGCTTTTAGCATTTATTTTTATCCTTTATAAAGTAGTAATCATGATTTACAAGGCATCGTCATATAGATAAGGATTGTGATGTTTAAGAGTGTTTCAAGACTACTTCTTTAAACATAATTACATCTGATAGCTATAATTCAAACGCACTGTTTAATAGTCACAGACGTATCATAGTTGCAATTATATATGTGCAATTCATGATGTGCATAATGTATGTGGATTATCTGGAATTTATAAATTGTGTGTGTGTGTGTGTGTGTGTGTGTGTGTGTGTGTGTGTGTTTGTGAGTGAGAAAGAGAGAGTGTCTACTGAATTTACATCATAAGCTCAGAACAGGAATGACTTTTGACAAAACTGAACTGCAAGCACACACCACTAAAGTTAACATAGGATAGTAAAACATATATGTGAAGATGAAAACGTGTAGGTTTAACCTGATCCCATCTTTGAAGCCTTCAGATTACTTTGCAACGAACTGCACAAACTCCCTGTAATGGAAACATTGGCATTATTTTATTATTGTACCACATCACTGTTGAATTCTTGAATCAGATTGTTAAGAAGGTGTTGATTAATTTTCTATAACAAGGCAAGGCCCAGATTTAAATTAATGCATTAGATTAGAGAGAGAGAGAGAGAGAGAGAGAGAGAGAGAGAGAGAGAGAGAGAGAGAGAGAGAGAGAGAATAAAGAGAAAATTAATGTTGCATTACAGAAACTTATTTTAATGGAAAGCATTAAATGAAACTATAAACAAATAAAAATGATGAAGTGACTGATGTGGTATGCAGCAAAAACTAATTTATCAACTTTGCAGTTGTAATAAATAATAATTGATTTTTGCCTTATAACAAAAATAAATAAACTAAACAAGAACAGATTTGTTTACCTTATAAAATTTGGCAGTGCAGGATCCCTATAAAGTCCATTATGAAGATATCCATGGGATCCATCAAATGCCACCAGTCTGACTTTTTCCTCTGACTTCAGCACACTTTTAGCAGTGTTGTAAAGCTACACAGGGAAATATGGCTTATGACTCTCTATACTCATAACACAAAACATACTGTATACACAGTCAACTGATTGTATATATTTACAGTACTGTGCAAATGTTTTAGGCACATGCAGAGAAATGCTGTAGAGCAAAGATGCCTTCAAATTAATGAAATTAAATGTTTCTACATTGAAAAAAATAATGTAAAGAACAGTAGTAAATGAAACAAAGTCAATATTTGGTGTGACAAAAAAATAAAAATAAAAATAGTAGTCTCCGGTACAGTTTTATAAGGAAATTAGCTGGTAGGTTTTATTGAGCATCTTGCAGAACCAGCCACAGTTCTTCTGGAGACTTTGACTGTCACACTTGCTTCTTATTTTTGCAGCAAAGCCCAGCAGCCTTCATTGTGTTTTTTGTCTGAAAAGTGGTCTCTTATGTAATATGCTGCTTTCTTTAATGACATACAAACATTTTCTGTAGCATTTAATTTTGTGCTAGAAAACTAATGTTTGGGAATCTAAAATGTTTTTTGTACTGACTTGATGATGTAGAAGTCATAAAATAAAAAATCTATAACAAAGTCTGTACTAAAAATTAGGGTGCCTAAAACTTTTGCACACTACTGTATGTCATACCTCCTCAGCCATCCTGAAAGGACACATGTGGTCATCTTTAGAATGAAGGATCATAAGAGGCGTTGTCATTTTTTTCAAGCTAGAGCGAAATAAATATCCTCATTTAACAGCTTAGTGATGATCCTGGCATATATTTTCAAGTCTACTGTATTTTGTTTTTCTTTGTTGTTTCAAATGTTTAAATGTCTGTACACTTACTTTTGAACATTGAGGAATACAAATTTATTTGCTTTAATAGAGTCCTGGGAAAAGTAGTACTGTATGTATGGAAATCTCCAGTAATACTAAGAAGAAAAAAAAAAAGAAATGCTGTTTTATAGGATATGTCCACAAACATATATGTATGTATTATCATGAAATGCATTTCTGAGATTCTACACTGCATTTGCATTATATTCCATAAATATTTTTAATCAAAGTGACATCTGAAAGACCCAGAAAGTTAGCTACCCAGGTGAAAGGATGAGGGAATCCTTCTGGCATTATTAGATCTGTGAAAGCACCTTCAAGTATCACTGCATCTGCGGGGTTTCCTGGCAAAACAGACATTTGATACAGTGGATATAAAAAGAACTATACACCCCTGTTAAAATGGCAGGTTTTTGTGAAGCAAAAAAATGAAACTAAAATAAATCATGTCAGAACATTTCCCACCCTCAGTGTGAAATTACAACAAATTACATTATCAACAAATGGGGAAAATGGGGGACCACAGTGACATTACCACAAAAAACCTCTCACACAAAAACATCCAGGCCCAACTAAATCACTCCAAATCATGTCATTTCAAAAGGTATTATAATTCCATAATTCCAAAACGTATGTTTGGTACAAAAAAAGCACATCATTCAAAGAACACCATACCCAAGGTGAAGCATGTTGGTGGCAGCATCATGCTTTAGGGCTGCTTTTCTTCAGCCAGAACTGGGGCTTTTATCAAGGTGGAGGGAATTATGAATAGCTACAAATACCAGCCGATTTTAATGCAAAACTTTCAGGTGTCTACTAGTAAGCTGAAAGGAATTTCACCTTTCAGCATGACAATGACTGAAAGCATACATCCAAATCAACAATGGAATGGCTTAACCAAAAGATCAATATTTCTGAATGACCTAGCCAGAGCCCAGACCTGAATCCAACTAAAAATCTGTGGCGTGACCTGAAGCGGGCTGTGCACAGGAGATGCCCTCACAATTTGATGGATCTAGAATGTTTTTGGAAGAAAGATTAGAAAAATACTGCCAAGTCAAGATGTGCCACAATGATAGACTCTTCCTCAAAATGACTGAGTAGTGTAATAAAAATCAAAAGGTGCTTCAACAAAGTATTAGTTTAGGGGTGTGCACACTTATGCAAGTAGGTTATTGTAAGTTGTTTATTTTTCCCTAAAAAAGTTTCTGATTATTTTCACTTTATTTGCATACATTGCCATTTCACATTCACAAGGCAGGAAAAGTTCTGACATGATTTATCAGTGTAATAACATGCTCATTCTAATATGTTTACAATATTAAGTCACAGTGACGTCTAATTCACAGTGACGTCTAATTCACAGTGACGTCTATGGCCGAGCTCCATGTAATTAAACTCTAACTGGTAAGCACAGTTTGAAACATGTCATTTAAAAGAGAAAAACAAAAATGTATTATTGTTGATGTGATTAAGATTTCTATCAGAAGGCGTTTATTTAGCATTATAGAAGGAGTCTCCACGGTCAGCCATTGGTATTGGTCAGAGGTAAAGCTATGACTAAGTTTCCCGCCACAAGAAAGTTTTCAGGATGAAGACTTTGCATGCTTGCAAGGTAACAAGCAATTTTTGTTCAAGGCTTCGAGAGAAGTTAAGGGGATGATTATTTAGCTGCTGTACACTGAACAAAAAAAAAATCATTCTTAGATCAACGTATTTAAATTATAGGCAGAATTTCCACTTAAATATGTAAAATATGTAAGGTAAAATAAACAGGTCAATAATGGCCTTAAGGTAAATAAAGGTTTATGTTAAACTCATTCAAATTAGAAATATGTACATTTACAAACTTAAGTTATTGAAGTGAGGTGGACATCATTATGTAAAGGCCAAAAATCACATTTTAGAGTGTACTGCAATTGATCAAACCTTTTCTGTGGACATTCCACAGCATGCTAAAAACATAAAAATATGCCCATAGGCAAGGCATACGTTATGTTGGTAACTACATAAAAGCCAAACTTTAAACTTTATCAAAATTTATTTTCTACTCTAGACATGCCAAGTGGTTTAGTGTAATATTTCTGACCTTGCTCTTGTAGTTTCACTGCAGTGTTAGTTGCCACTCTGTGAATACAAAATATGTGGCTATAAACAAAATACATGATTTGGAACATCAATACATGATTTAATATAAAACATTACATCACTATATGCTAATATTCTGAGAAAATATAATTTATAAAACCACAGCTGGTTTGGCTGAGATTTGCCAAGGTGGTGTCAAACTCACTCACCCTGTGCCAAGGGAGTGACCCCATATGATGATCAGACTGTCCTTGCTGCGTGCCCGTACCCAGTGGTACAGATAAAGTGCATCTGTGGTCAGTCCAGCCGCAGTGGGCTCTCCGGTTGAATCCCCAAATCCTAGCAGAATTTTACACACCCAGAAATACTAAATAATAGCACTGAAGACCAGCAGCGTCAGTCAATCTCAAGTGGTCCAATAATTGCAAAGTTGCTTGCTTGACTGTTTTTAATTTTTCTAATTTTTCTTTTTGAGAGATTACCTGTATGTGCAGTATGTGTGAAAAAATAAGTACACCCCATGGAAATTGTTGGGTTTTTTGACATATTTGGACAAGCAAGCATTTGATTCTCTTTGAAACAGTCCCTATTAATAAAGTTGATACACTATCAAATGACACATAAAATTTACATTTTGTAGTAATTTTCACAATTTAGATTAACAAAAAAGTAAGAACACCCCTACATTTATCACACCTTTAAATCCATAAAATTAGAATCAGGTGTTCAAGATTGGGTGCCAGTGATTAGAACCTGCTTAGGGAGTGCAGGTGGACTGCACTTCCCTCTCATATCTAGTGTGTGGTGTTCCCTTTGCTTTTGAGGTGTGTGGTGTCATCATGCCAAGATCTAAAGAGTTCTGTAAGGCCTTCAGAAAAAAACGTTGTGGATGCCTATGAGTCTGGCAAGGGATTTAAAAAGATCTCCAAATTATGTGAAATACATCATTCCTAGCAAATTCAGCCCAAGAGCAGACCGTCTGATGCAAAAAGAAGTCTCCAAGAACCCCAAAATTTCATCACAGGATCTGCTGGTAAGTCTTGCAACTGTTGGTGTCAGAGTGCATGCTTCTACAATCAGAAAGGGACTGCACAATTCTGACCTGCATGGGAGGCATGCCAGGAAAAAGCCTTTGCAATACTACAGCACACAGGCAAAGACCAGGCCTTTTGGAATAATATGCTCTGGACAGACAAATCAAAGATGTTTGGCGCAGACCAAAGACAGCTTTTCAGGAGAAGCACCTCATACCAGCTGTGAAGCACAGTGATGGAAATGTTATGATTTGTTTTTTTTTTTAGCTGCCTCAGGAACTGGACAGCTTGCATTCATTGATTCAACTATGAATTCTGCATCATATCAAAGAGTACGTGAGGCCATCTGTCCAAAAGTTGATGTTGAACCAATCATGTTGAACCAATCATCATCACTGAGGATGGTACCACTTAAAAACCATAAAGATGGCTTTGGACCTCAATTCATATGAACAGCTATGCTATGATGGCTTAGGCGTATAATTGCTATGGTAGCTTTAGGACTGCAATTGCCACAAACAGTTTTGCACTCAAGTCTCCATCAGTGAACAGTGGATAAGTTAAACAAAACAGACTTCATGTAAAAATTGTAATGAATTTCCTGGTTACACAACAGCACTATTTGATTATGTAGTATTAGCACATTTATAATTAACTTTTTTTGGCCAGAGAAATGTTAATATCCAGTTAAATAAGCTCCTGAAAAAGAAACTCTGCACCTCTCTTGATACAGTTATATTTTGTTTAAAACATGCATATTTTATGATTACAAAACTTTTTCCAGCTATCTGAAATGGTCTAATAATGATTGGTCTTATTATACATTCATGATTGTGTAAAGAAAAAGTACTAAATTGAAATGCATTTTTGAAATATAGTAATGCTGCAATCAGAAGCTATACAGCTAGTTATTTTAAATGTTACATTGCATGCCTTGAAATAGGAGCAATATGATGCAACCCACCTCTGTAATCCATAACCACGGCATGATAGCCAAGAGCACTTAACACCTGCAATAAAATGAGACACTGGGTTTGTGGGCTATTGTGCTATGGATTTGATTTTAAACAGTAAAGATATTGTAGCTACTCACATTGGCAACTCCCAAACGATGTGGAGCTGCTCTGTTTAAATAAAAGTACAGACAAATTTGTACAGTCAACAATACAATAAAACATTCATAAAAAATTTAGAATCAGTAGGCATCACTACAAACTGCTACAAACTGGAGGCATGAGGAAACATCACATTGGTTTTCTATGATGCAAAATGTTTTTTTTTTTTTTTTTTTTTTTTTAAACTTGGTGGCTGAACAAAGTTCAATGCAGAGTTCAATGCATCAATGTAAGCAATAAAATGAATTTTTATATATAACTGAAAACATAACTTAATAACTTT
Organism: Cranoglanis bouderius; assembly: GCA_023630585.1. Lineage (NCBI taxonomy): Eukaryota > Metazoa > Chordata > Actinopteri > Siluriformes > Cranoglanididae > Cranoglanis > Cranoglanis bouderius. Next base: position 12,716,641 of record CM042536.1, on the reverse strand, counting down.
ATATATAACTTGTCAGCAGGTCTTAACCCTCTGAATCGGGGCTGTTATATAATAAACTGCCCTCATACTAGGCCTTTTTAAAACTAGTCTAGCTAACCAAAAATTTGAGCTGCTTTTTCAACTCGACTGTATGCAGCCATGATTTAAATTGGGACATCAATTACCGGTGAATATCACAAAAATAGAAAAGCTGTTATTTTTAGTTACATTGCAAACTTAGGATTTTGGCAATGAAACACTTTCAATTCAACACTGTAAATCTCATTTGCTCACTAACAAGAATTTTTTTTCTTGCTTGCCCAAACTTTAGACATAATTGGTCAGAAGGGAAAAAAAAGCACTGTGCCCCCCCCACCACCCCACCAACCACCACCCCACCCCAAAAAAACCCTGGCAGCAATATGCTTTAAAAGCATCTGCATTCAATCTGCCTTGTACCCACTTCCCACTGGAGTACACTACTTGGTGTGCATTTGGTGAACTGCAGTCATTCCAGCCCTTTGCATATAGAATTGATTACACAAATGTTCAAGTTTCTATAGATGTTCCCACCTGTTACCCGTATTGCCATGGAGGTAGATGAAAACAGGGGAACCATCCCCCAAAGACTGCTCATACCACGCCAAACTTTTACCTTGAGCCTCCTTCCACTTTTGCTCAGGAACTGTGAGCCTGAAGAGGTACCATGGACAGTGAGGACAAAAAGTAGATATGTGAAATTGTTTTGTTTTACAAAATGCACAACTGACCATACTCCTAGTGTCACTCCTGCTTCTGAGCTCAGGTACATACTGATGGTGTGATTGAGGCCAAGATCAGAGGGACGGCTCAGGTCAACAAAGTATGTTACTGAAGAGAGATAAACAATGCTGTGGATGCAATAAACTGCACAAGTGACATTCTGTCATATTTAACTGAGGGGCAAATGTACGCACCGGCATGTTTATAGACCAGGTATTGTATGACACTGGGAAAGAATTGCAGAACAAATGGCATGGCCACATACAGAGTGCAGAGGGCTATCAGTCCCCTTTTCACCCACACCCACCATGATGACCTGAAAAAGACACAAATGAACAGAGCAGCACATGGCAAACACCCTAGCACTGAAAAAAAACAAAACAAAACAAAAAAAAACCACAGACACAATAAAATCCACAGTGTTGAATTAACACCTACAGTGTTTTTCAGCGTTCATTTGTGTCCAATTGGACATGAATAGAGTTCATTCAACACTGGGGATTTTGCTTTGTACAGTGCTACATAAGTACATTCACCATTTATAAAGGTCAAACTGCACACAGTATAAATACAGCTGGACAAAAATACAGGTTGGGAGAGCTTAATCATTATGGGGAGATAAGGGATATAACCATGTTTGTATTATTTGATAACAGTAAAAAAAAAAAAATTAAAAAAAAAAAAAAAACCCTGTCACCACAACTTGCTTGCATTTATTCAGTGCAACATTTTAGTGAGTTAATTCAGTTGTGGAGGTGGAGTTGTGGTGATTCAGTCATTAAGGCTTTGAGTTACAGATCAGAAGGTGGTGCGTACTGTTGCCAGTAAATTTATGTCTAGCTAGGGCACACACACACACCTATCTATCTATCTATCTATCTATATATATACACACACAATTCACCCTTAATGTAACTATTTATTAATAATGTGATTTGAGTGGTCACTAGGTCTGGCCTTTAGAACTGTAATAATTTATTTATATTAATGTATGACCTGGAATTATGTGACCTGGTCAGCAGAAGGAAGCATGAAGTGCTCCAAAATTTCTTGGTAAATGGATGCAGTGACTTTGGTTTTCAAAAAAACACAATGGACCAACACCAGCAGATGACATTGCACCCCAAATCATCACAGACTGTGGAAACTTAACACTGGACTTCAAGCATCTTGGGCTATGAGCTTCTCCACCCTTCCTCCAGACTCTAGGACCTTGGTTTCCAAATGAAATACAAAACTTACTCTCATCTGAAAAGAGGATATTGGACCACTGGTCAACAGTCCAGTTCTTCTTCTCCTTAGCCCAGGTAAGACGCCTCTGACATTGTCTGTGGTTCAGGAATGGCTTAACAAGAGGAATACGACAACTGTAGCCAAATTCCTGTTTCTGTTTTTTCCTGTCAAATTATGTACCAAACATAAGTGTTATCGAGAGAAATTTGGAGCGAAATCACCAACCTGGCTTTGGTTTGCACTTTACCAGTTTCACTTTTCACCGATTTCTCCTCAGTTCGTTTGGACGCAGCACTTTCATCAACTCTTTTTCTCATCGCGGAATCGATATAAAACAGTGAAGAAAACCTGACAGACCAGTGTTTTCGCTACTGCACACTACAACATCTAGATGAATTTCTACTTCGTATGCTGGATGGTGACAGATACTCTCCTGATAAATCCACCCATTCAGGACTTTGAGCTATTTGCCAGTGTCTGAAACCGCCCACTGCCGTAGATACTAACCGACTTTACGGTAGACCGTAACACGAAATGATGTGGAGGGGGGAATGCGTTCACGTTGATATGTGTCGCTTTAAGATCAGCTTCTCTGGTACTCATCATGTGACTTTTATTGTTTTTACTGTATTTGTTTGAAATTATGGGATAGTAAACTCTTCCAAGCTAGCGGTGGTAATTTCGACTCATCCCAGTGACTCGAATCTTTTGATTCCGTTCAGATTCATTCGTTCAGTGACCCTTTCCGTAAGTTACATCATTGTACCAGTAGGTGGCGCCAGTGAGTGTCTTTTTTTCCCCATTCCTTTTTGTAGATATTCTGAGTAAGTCATTGTTTCATTCACTCAAAACATTCATTTAAAAACGCCAGGTTTTCAAGAGACAAGTTTTAATATTATGATGTATTAAAATTGGCATGTCCAATCCACAAAGAGAAGGTCTAGTGAATTTATTTTCAAGAAAGACATTTCAGTTAGTGCAGGCTAGTTTTGAGAGAGTGGTCAAAAATGAGGATATGTACAAGTGCATCTCAATAAATTAGAATGTCGTGGAAAAGTTCATTTATTTCAGTAATTCAACTCAAATTGTGAAACTCGTTTATTAAATAAATTCAATGCACACAGACTGAAGTAGTTTAAGTCTTTGGTTCTTTTAATTGTGATGATTTTGGCTCACATTTAACAAAAACCCACCAATTCACTATCTCAACAAATTAGAATACTTCATAAGACCAATAAAATAAACATTTTTAGTGAATTGTTGGCCTTCTGGAAAGTATGTTCATTTACTGTACATGTACTCAATACTTGGTAGGGGCTCCTTTTGCTTTAATTACTGCCTCAATTCAGCATGGCATGGAGGTGATCAGTTTGTGGCACTGCTGAGGTGGTATGGAAGCCCAGGTTTCTTTGACAGTGGCCTTCAGCTCATCTGCATTTTTTGGCCTCTTGTTTCTCATTTTCCTCTTGACAATACCCCATAGATTCTCTATGGGGTTCAGGTCTGGTGAGTTTGCTGGCCAGTCAAGCACACCAACACCACGGTCATTTAACCAACTTTTGGTGCTTTTGGCAGTGAGGGCAGGTGCCAAATCCTGCTGGAAAATGAAATCAGCATCTTCAAAAAGCTTGTCAGCAGAAGGAAGCATGAAGTGCTCCAAAATTTCTTGGTAAACGGGTACAGTGACTTTGGTTTTCAAAAAAACAAAATGGACCAACACCAGCAGATGACATTGCACCCCAAATCATCACAGACTGTGGAAACGTAACACTGGACTTCAAGCAACTTGGGCTATGAGCTTCTCCACCCTTCCTCCAGACTCTAGGACCTTGGTTTCCAAATGAAATACAAAACTTACTCTCATCTGAAAAGAGGACTTTGGACCACTGGGCAACAATCCAGTTCTTCTTCTCCTTAGCCCAGGTAAGACGCCTCTGACATTGTCTGTGGTTCAGGAATGGCTTAACAAGAGGAATACGACAACTGTAGCCAAATTCCTTGACACGTCTGTGTGTGGTGGCTCTTGATGCCTTGACCCCAGCCTCAGTCCATTGCTTGTGAAGTTCACTCAAATTCTTGAATCGATTTTGCTTGACAATCCTCATAAGGCTGCGGTTCTCTCGGTTGGTTGTGCATCTTTTTCTTCCGCACTTTTTCCGTCCACTCAACTTTCTGTTAACATGATTGGATACAGCACTCTGTGAACAGCCAGCTTCTTTGGCAATGAATGCTTGTGGCTTACCTAGTGAACCAAACTGAGAGACCATTTTGAAGGCTCAGGAAACCTTTGCAGGTGTTTTGAGTTGATTAGCTGATTGGCATGTCACCATATTCTAATTTGTTGAGATAGTGAATTGGTGGGTTTTTGTTAAATGTAAACCAAAATCATCACAATTAAAAGAACCAAAGACTTAAACTACTTCAGTCTGTGTGCATTGAATTTATTTAATACACGAGTTTCACAATTTGAGTTGAGTTACTGAAATAAATGAACTTTTCCACGACATTCTAATTTATTGAGATGCACCTGTATGTCCATCCATCCATTTTCCATACTGCTTATCCAACACAGGGTATACACAGGGGGATCCTGGAGCCTATCCCTGGGGACTCGGGGCACAAGGTGTGGGACACCCTTGACGGGATGCCAGCCCATCACAGGGCACAATCACACGCACATTCACACACTACTGAGAATTTGGAAATGCCAATCAGCCTACAATGTATGTCTTTGGACTGGGGGAAGAAACCGGAGTATCTGGAGGAAACCCCCAAAGCATGGGGAAAACATGCACTCTGCACACGCAGGGCAGAGGTGGGATTCGAAACCCCAACCACGGGGGTTTTTACATACGTATGAAGTAGTTTTCAATGCTACAATAATTTTTAAAAATAGCCATCAGTCATTTTTACACATTCATGTATTACGGATTATGCTATGAACAACAAACACATAAGGCTTGTATTAGTGCTACACACTTTTCAAATGCACTCTTTCTCTTCTTGTTGGAAGAGTGGCGAACTAAACGAACAACATGCATATATCAGGCGAGCCAGTATCAGTGAGTCAGCAGATACTCGTTCATTCACCTAGTTCGTTCATTTTGTTCATGAACTACAAGTACCAGTTCACTCAGAATCAGTAGGTCTACCACCCTTATTCAGACCCAAAGTAAGGGGCGTATTCTTTCTGTATGTTCAACCAATGATATGCTCCTTCACAGCCCGCACTCTAATGTGTTTTTTTTTAAAAAGCAGGAAAAAGCAGTCACCTTTACACAGGCCGGAAAAATGTCAGTACCTGGAAGTGAATGAGAATAATTCGTTCAGTTAACAGATTTGTTCAAAACACAGATTCATTCACGAATGAAACACCACTACTCCATGCTCATTCAGTTCGATATACACCGATCAGCCATAACATAAAAACCACCTGCCTAATATTGTGTAAGCCCTTGTGCCACCAAACAGCTCTGACCCATCGAGGCATGGACTCTACAAGACCTAAGAAGGTGTGCTGTGGTATCTGGCACCAAGACGTTAGCAGCAGATCCTTTAAGTCCCGTAAGTTGTTAGGTGGGGCCTCCATTGATTGTTCTTGTTAGTTCAGCACATCCCACAGAGGCTCGATTGGATCGGAGATATGGAGAATTTGGAGGCCAAGACAACACCTTGAACTCTTTGTCATGTTCCTCAAACCATTCCTGAAAAATTTTGCAGTGTGGCAGGATGCATTATCCTGCTGAAAGAGGCCACTGCCATTCTGGAATACTGTTACCATAAATAGGTGTACTTGGTCTGCAACAATGTTTAGGTAGGTGGTATGTATCAAAGTAACATCCTCATGACTGCCAAGACCCAAGGTTTCCCAGCAGAACATTACCCAGAGCATCACACTGCCCCTGCCGGCTTGCCTTCTTTCCATAGTGCATCCTGGTGCCATCTCTTCACCTTCTTCCATTGCTCCATGGTCCAGTTCTGATGCTCACATGCCCATTGTAGGTGCTTTCAGCGGTGGACAGGGGTCAGCATGGGCCATCGGCGATTCACTGGTTGTCCTTCCTTGGACCACTTTTGGTAGGTACTAACCACTGCATACCGGGAACACCCCACAAGACTTGCCATTTTGGAGATGATCTGACCCAGCTGTCTAGCCATCACAATTTGTCCCAAGTCAAAGTCACTCAGATCCTTAAGCTTGCCCATTTTTCCTGCTTCCAACACATCAACTTAGAGAACAGACTGTTCACTTACTGCCTAATATATCTCACCCCTTGATATGTGCCACTGCAGGGTCGGATTGGGAGAGAAATTTTTCCCAGGACTTTCACAGACTCATGCGGCCCACTAGATATATTTAAGCTCCAAAAACTGATTCATATAACTGACTATATATCATATAACCTAATTTAGTCTTGCAGTTTTTGTATTTTTTATTATATAGCCTAGTATACGATTGTGAGTGTTAATATTCACAATAATTATTCACACATTTTTATGAGGAAAATTAAGTTTTTTAAACTTAGTAATAAGAAGTTTAGTTATTCTTCAAGTAGTCAAGCTGCCATAAGACGACTGTACATTTAAAATACAATAGGCAAGACCACAAACAAATAGAGTCACGGCGGGCATGAAAAAATCCCTTACCTTTTAAGCTGTCAACAGACGTCTTAATAGATCGGTTGATCACATGGTCTGTGTCGAGTCTGGAGAGAATGTCCATTTCCGTTGATATTAACATAAATGCCTCCAGATTATCCTGTGACAGTGTACTCCTACATCTGTTTTTTAGTTGAAAAACTCCTCTCACATGCCACTTGGGTGACTGGCAGTCGTCTGTAAGTGATGACGTTGCTGCGGCGGTGCAAAACATTCAAGAATGAATGGGGGACCGGGGAGCGAAGGGGTATTGTTTATTTTCAAAATTAAATGTTTGTGATATTTGTATCATGTTTTAAATATTTCTTTGTTCATAGTTGACTGGTTTTAATGAAATAATACATTTTATTATATTTATTTGTTTTTATATATCTCAACATGCATCGGCCCTGGTTCTCGCTTCAGGTAAGTACAGATGTTATTTCAGAGGAAATTTCTGAGGTAATTTTTCAATTAAATTTGACAAAATTATTGTATATTGATTAATTGCCATTAGTTTAGGTGTTTATTTTACTATGAGTGTTTCATGTTGTTGTTTAAACGATCAACATAATGCAGGGTTGCTAACTTTGGCTTCCTGGCTGGAGTGAGATTTATGAATCAAATTACCTTTTTTGCTGTGCGGAAATGAGAATTATTGGATAAAATGTGCGTAGCGTCATACATCACTTTTTTCCGTTTGACTGTTTCTATTTCTTCCTCACCATGCCCTTGTCCTTGCAGGCTTTTAGTATGAATATGTTAGCCTTAAGGTTATCTTTAAGCTAGTGTGCTCCAAAACAATGACAAAATTTGCATTTAAAAGATATACAGTGAGGGGAAAAAAGTATTTGATCCCCTGCTGATTTTGTACGTTTGCCCACTGACAAAGAAATGATCAGTCTATAATTTAATGGTAGGTGTATTTTAACAGTGAGAGACAGAATAACAACAAAAAAAAATCCAGAAAAACGCATTTCAAAAAAGTTATAAATTGATTTGCATTTTAATGAGTGAAATAAGTATTTGATCCCCTATCAATCAGCAAGATTTCTGGCTCCCAGGTGTCTTTTACACAGGTAATGAGCTGAGATTAGGAACACTCTCTTAAAGGGAGTGCTTTGGGGGTGTATAAAAGATACCTGTCCTCAGAAGCAATCAATCAATCAGATTCCAAACTGTCCACCATGGCCAAGACCAAAGAACTGTCCAAGGATGTCAGGGACAAGATTGTAGACCTACACAAGGCTGGAATGGGCTACAAGACCATTGCCAAGCAGCTTGCTGAGAAGGTGACAACAGTTGGTACGATTATTCACAAATGGAAAAAACACAAAATAACTGTCAGTCTCCCTCGGTCTGGGGCTCCATGTAAAATCTCACCTCGTGGAGTTTCAATGATCCTGAGAACGGTGAGGAATCAGCTCAGAACTACACGGGAGGATCGTGTTAATGATCTCAAGGCAGCTGGGATCATAGTCACCAAGAAAACAATTGGTAACACACTATGCCGTGAAGGACTGAAATCCTCTAGCGCCCGCAAGGTTCCCCTGCTCAAGAAAGCACATGTACAGGCCTGTCTGCAGTTTGCCTGAATGATTCAGAGGAGAACTGGGTGAAAGTGTTGTGCTCAGATGAGACCAAAATCGAGCTCTTTGGCATCAACTCAACTTGCCGTGTTTGGAGGAGGAGGAATGCTGCCTATGACCCCAAGAACACCATCCCCACCGTCAAACATGGAGGTGGGAACATTATGCTTTGGGGGTGTTTTTCTGCTAAGGAGACAGGACAACTGCACTGCATCAAAGGGATGATGGACGGGGCCATGTACCATCAAATCTTGGGTGAGAACCTCCTTCCCTCATCCAGGGCATTGAAAATGGGTCGTGGATGGGTATTCCAGCATGCCAATGACCCAAAACACATAGCCAAGGCAACAAAGGAGTGGCTCAAGAAGAAGCACATTAAGGTCCTGGAGTGGCCTAGCCAGTCTCCAGACCTTAATCCCATATAAAATTTGTGGAGGGAGCTGAAGGTTTGAGTTGCCAAACATCAGCCTCGGGACCTTTATGACTTGGAGAGGATCTGCAAAGAGGAGTGGGACAAAATCCCTCCTGAGATGTGTGCAAACCTGGTGGCCAACTACAAGAAATGTCTGACCTCTGTAATTGCCAACAAGGGTTTTGCCACCAAGTACTAAGTCGAAGGGGTCAAATACTTATTTCACTCATTAAAATGCAAATCAATTTATAACTTTTTTGAAATGCGTTTTTCTGGATTTTTAAAAAAATTGTTATTCTGTCTCTCACTATTACAATACACCTACCATTAAAATTATAGACTGATCATTTCTTTGTCAGTGGGCAAACGTACAAAATCAGCAGGGGATCAAATACTTTTTTCCCCCACTGTATGCATTCAACACCTCTCTCTAACACCAGTACAGATCAACAGTTATGATGACATCATTCTGCACCTCAGTTTCTCATCAGATTTTCTGTCCAATCAAATGCTCTCTAGAATCTGGTGTCCCGCCCCCAGCATTATAAAATCCGTGGTATGAACTGTCAAGTACAGCTTAGCCCGGCTAGTTATCACAAACAAGCATTACTGTACTGCTCACTTTTGTACAAGCACAATTTCTCTCCCAATAGATGTTTTATCTGGAACAATGGTAATATTACTTATAACAAGTCATTGTACATGGAGAATTGGTTCCAGTGTAACAGATTAATTGTAAACCAGCTTACTGACAAGAATGGGCAATTATACACTTGTAAATGAAAAGGAATTTTAAGAAATAATGAAGGCTATCCCCAGTGGCATACCAACTTTAACCAAATCTTCAGCTGTAGATATTAATGATTCAACCTTACATGTAAATCTAGATGGCTTAATCCTCACCATTTATCACCTGGACATTACCTTTTAAATATAAATCTGTTATCTCTACCTCATTTAGGGTTGACTTTAAAATGGACGAGACAACAAAATTTAACAAAACCTTAAATTTAAAACCATATGATTTTTTACTTTGTTTACAAAAGGTGGTGGTCTGAGTACGGTTCGTTTGTGGGTCCATTTGTGGTTCGATTTCTTCCTGATATGTGAAAGTAATCAGGTCCCGGTCCACTTTGCATTTCGTTTCGACGTGTACCTGGAGGCTTGCCTTGAATACCCAAAATCCACTGCTGCACAGAAAGCTGGGGTCTGAGTTCTAATGAAGTTGTGGTGTGAACAAGAAAGGGTCTGAGATCACTTAAATGCTGAGGAGGACCAAAAAAAAGAACCGGGTTCTCTTTTGAGTCTACTATATTGTGAACACCAAAAGGACTGAGGTCACTTTCGGCTGGTTCTCTTTCTGGTTCACTTTAAGTGAACTGGGCTTGGTTCTTTTAAAACAAACTATATGTGAAAACACCCTTATATACAGTGACCTTACACAGCGCGGGGGCAGATGTGATTGGTACAGGACCCAGCCAATTCAGACTGGTCCAATCAAGAAGTTGCGGGGCTTCATTGGTCTAATTAAACCCCACAACTTCTCGATACTGACCGAAAACAGTCATATGAGCAGATTTCTGACTCTACAGATTTCTGCTGTATTTTTATGTTGGCTTGATATTTAATTTGGCATGAGATTTTCTTGGGCAGCGTGGGAGTGTGAGACAGAGCCTGAAAGCGTGCGTCTCGCGTGAAATTCATCAGAGTTGGCAACCCTGATAATGGCTAGCTAGCTAGCTAAATAGCTATTCCAGTTTGTCAGAACACTGAGGTAATTTTTCAGTTTAAACCCATCAAAAAAGCGTGTGGATTAATTCATTTGAATTATTTAAACACCCATTTTGTTGTTAATGTGATTGTTGCTGTTTATATTAAACAAATATAATGCCCTGCTGGCAAAGCATGATCATAAACAGTAAAGTGAGGCTTATTAGATGTCATTACGTATGAATGTAGGATGGTTTTTATTAACTTATGGACTGGACTTATTGATAAGCTTGTAGACATGATGATCATGTAAGTGCAACTTCTGACACAAGGGGTCCTATGTCAATCATTCACCATTGTGCTTGATCACACGCATGATGACAAATCAGCATTTGACTCATATAATTTTGCTCCCCTTTTATTGTGTGTAATCAGGTCATCGCTGCTGCTGTGTAAGTATTCTCTTTGACAGACAGTTTCTGACACATTCTCAGTATACGCACTCATACTGTTTCTTATATACACTGCTCGAAAAAATGAAGGGAACACTTAATCATCACAGTATAACACCAAGTCAATTCAACTTCAGGGATATCAATCTGTCCAGTTAGGAAGCATAAGTGATTGTGAATCAGTTTCACCTGATTTGGTGCGAATGAAAGTGTTCAGGAGCTCTGGAGAGGCAAAAGCAAGACAACCCCCAAAAAGGGTATGGTTTTGCAGGTGGTGGCCACAGACAATTGCTCTCTCCTTATCCTTCCTGACTGATTTGTCTCTAGTTTTGTGTTTTGTTAGGGCCCTTGTCACTATTTGTAGCATGAGGCAGTATCTGCAACCCGATCAGGTTGAACAAGTAGTCCAGCTCCTCCAGGTTGGCACATCCATATGTGCCGTCGCAAGGAGGTTTGGTGTGTCTCCCAGCACAGTTTCAAGAGCATGGAGGAGATACTGGGAGACGGGCCGTTACACGAGGAGAGCTGGACAGGGCCGTAGAACCAAACTCTCAGAAACAGACTCCATGAGGGTGGCATGAGGGCCCGACATCCTCTAGTGGGACCTGTGCCCACAGCCCAGCATCGTGCAGCTCAATTGGCATTTGGCAGAGAACACCAGAATTGGCAGGTCCGCCACTGGCGCCCTGTTCTCTTCACGGATGAGAGCAGGTTCACACTGAGCACATGTGACAGATGTTAAAGAGTCTGGAGATGCTGTGGGGAATGTTATGCTGCCTGCAACATCATCCAGCATGACTGGTTTGACGGTGGGTCAATGATGGTCTGGGGAGGAATATCCTCGGAGGGTCGCACAGACCTCCATGTGCTAGCCAACGGTACCCTTACTGCTGTTAGGTACTGGGATGAAATCCTCAGAGCCATTGTCAGACCTAAAATGTTTTGATCAGTTTCTACTATTCTACATATTCACAAACTCTAGAGACTGTTGTGTGTGAAATTTCTAGGAGAGTCCTTCTGGTACCAACAACCATGCCATGAACAAAGTCACAGAGATCTCACTTTGTTACCCCCCTAGTACTGCGCAAAAGTAAAAATGCTTTCAAAAATAGACATATTAATAGTTTAGATTTATTACTTAACAAAATGCAAAGTGAGTGAAATCTACATCTACATGAAATCAATATTTGGTTAGGTACAATATCTAGGTACACAGTTTTTGAAGGAACTCAGCAGGTAGGTTGGCCCAAACGTCTTGGATAACTAACCACAGTTCTTCTGTGGATTTAGGCAGCCTCAACTGCTTCTCTCTCTTCATGTAATCCCAGACAGACTCGATGATGTTGAGATCAGGGCTCTGTGGGGGCCATACCATCACTTCCAGGACTCCTGGTTCTTCTTTACGCTGAAGATAGTTCTTAATGACTTTCGCTGTATGCTTGGGGTCATTGTCATGCTGCAGAATAAATTTGGGGCCAATCTGACTGTACTTCTCAGCATTGAGGAGACCATTAATTCTGACCAAATCCCCAAATCCATTTGCAGAAATGCAGCCCCAAACTTGCAAGAAACCTCCACCATGCTTCACTGTTGCCTGCAGACACTCATTTGTGTACCGCTCTCCAGCTCTTCGGCAAACAACCAGCCTTCTGCTACAGCCAAATATGTCAAATTTTGACTTATCATTCCAGAGCACCTGCTGACATTTTTCTGCACCCCAGTTCCTGTGTTTAGTGCATAGTTGAGTGGCTTGACCCTGTTTCCATGTCAGAGGTATGGCTTTTTGTCCACAAGTCTTCCATGAAGGCCACTTCTGACCAGACTTCTCCGGACAGTAGATGGGTGTACCAGGGTCCCACTGGTTTCTGCCAGGTCTGACCTGATGGCACTGCTGGACATCTTCTGATTGTAAAGGGAAGTAAGCCTGATGTGTCTTTCATCTGCTGCAGTAAGTTTCCTTGGCTATTGCCTGTTTCTTTGTACTTCTTCAAAAGAGCTTGGACAGCACATCTGGAAACTCCTGTCTGCCTTGAAATTTCTGCCTGGAAGAGACCTTGCTGATGCAATATAATACCTTCTGCCTTGTTGCTGTGCTCAGTCTTGCCATGGTGTATGACTTTTGACAGTAAACTGTCTTCAGCAACCTCACCTTGTTAGCTGAGTTTGGCTGTTCCTCACCCAGTTTTATTCCTCCTACACAGCTGTTTCTGTTTCAGTTAATGATTGTGTTTCAACCTACATATTGAATTGATGATCATTAGCATCTGTTTGGTATAATTGTTTAATCATAAACCTGACTATATGCCTACAAAATTCCTGACTTTGTGTAAGTTTACCTTGAAGAATTGATGCTGTTTTGAAGGCAAAGGGTGGTCACACCAAATATTGATTTGATGTAGATTTTTCTTCTGTTCACTCAATTGATAAACTATTAACATGTATATTTTTGAAAGCATTCGTACTTTACAGCATTTTTTCACACCTGCCTTTTGCAACTTTTAAAATGTGTATACTTAATATACTTGCTTATATATATATATATATATATATATATATATATATATATATATATATATATATATATATATATATATATATATATATATATACTGAACAAAAATATAAACGCAACACTTTTGTTTTTGCCCCCATTTTTCATGAGCTGAACTCAAAGATCTAAGACTTTTTCTATGTACACAAAAGGCCTATTTCTCTCAAATATTGTTCACAAATCTGTCTAAATCTGTGTTAGTGAGCACTTCTCCTTTGCCAAGATAATCCATCCACCTCACAGGTGTGGCATATCAAGATGCTGATTAGACAGCATGATTATTGCACAGGTGTGCCTTAGGCTAGCCACAATAAAAGGCCACTCTAAAATGTGCAGTTTTACTGTATTGGGGGGTCTGGGGGGGTTCGAAAACCAGTCAGTATCTGGTGTGACCACCATTTGCCTCACGCAGTGCAACACATCTCCTTCGCATAGAGTTGATCAGGTTGTTGATTGTGGCCTCTGGAATGTTGGTCCACTCCTCTTCAATGGCTGTGCGAAGTTGTTGGATATTGGCAGGAACTGGAACACGCTGTCATATACGCCGATCCAGAGCATCCCAAACATGCTCAATGGGTGACATGTCCGGTGAGTATGCTGGCCATGCAAGAACTGGGATGTTTTCAGCTTCCAGGAATTGTGTACAGATCCTTGCAACATGGGGCCGTGCATTATCATGCTTCAACATGAGGTGATGGTCGTGGATGAATGGAACAACAATGGGCCAACGGTTTCTGATTTGGACATTTTCACTTAGGGGTGCACTCACTTTTGTTGCCAGCGGTTTAGACATTAATGGCTGTGTGTTGAGTTATTTTGAGGTGACAGCAAATTTACACTGTTATACAAGCTGTACACTCACTACTTTACATTGAAGTAAAGTGTCATTTCTTCAGTGTTGTCCCATGAAAAGATATAATAAAATATTTACAAAAATGTGAGGGGTGTATTCACTTTTGTGAGATACTGTACTTGTCAAGCGAAGTGACGGGGGTAAGTTCAGTGACAGTCTGCATATGTCTTCTGTAATGTTTCTGTCAGAACCAGATGATTTTGTCAAAAAATTTTACTTTCGAGAGCTTGATAATTTTTCGAGTAAATGCACCTGTGACGTGCAATCTTTACTGCCTAAGCAATGACTAATACAAGGAGAAATACATCATTTTCATGATAAGCATTTCCACATCCTTTTTAGCTAGCTTACGTTAATAATATTACACAATGAGATTACTGAATACTGGTATGTAAAGTTATATGTTACCTAAAAATGTAAGTTTGTCTTAGCCACCAGTATTAAAATTAGCTAACGTTATACAGTAATCTCTTGTGGTGTAACGTTATGAGAGTAGGGGTGTTTTTTAACACTGATCTATATACATCGTATGATGAATGAATTAGCCCAAATTTGAAATATATATATGACACAACACAGGGGCAGAGACAAAACATGAACCAAAACAAAACACACATGTAGAAGTAAACAAAGCAAAAGTCACTGAATCCGGAAGTGAGCTGCTCGCACGCTTCAGCGATCAGCGTGAGGGGGAATCGTAACAGAGCCCCCCCCCCAGCCCCAAAGGCGCCAAAATCTTTACCCCTCTGGCAGTCCTGGGCCTCTGGGCAAGATTGTACACTCTGCCCCCCAGGTCCCGAGGCAAGCATTGTCTATGGTCATGAGGCAGGAACAACGCTTGGAAGGCCGCATCATCAGCCTCTGGCGTGAGCCTAGCGTGGTGGGCTGTCTCATTGGCCTCAGGTGTGAGCGGAGTGTGGTGGACCGCCTGGTCGGCCTCTGGCGTGAGCAGAACGTGTTGGGCTGCCTGGTCGGCCTCTGGCATGAGCAGAGCGTGGTGGGCCGCCTGGTCAGCCTCTGGCATGAACGGAGCATGGTGGGCCGCCTGGCCAGCCTCTGGTGTGAGCGGAGCGTGGTGGGCCACCTGGTCGGCCTTTGGCAGGAACTTGGCCAAAAGTTGGTCAAGTTGTGGTTGTTTGGTTGTGCTCTTGGTCATGGTGGGCCGCCTGGTCAGCCTCTGGCGTGAGTGGAGCTTGGTGGGCCACCTGGTCGGCCTCTGGTGTGAGCGGAGCATGGTGGGCTGCCTGGTCGGCCTTTGGCAGGAACTTGGCCAAAGAGGTCGTCTCGTTGACCTCCGGCTGGAGCTCTGGAGAGGAGGTCGCCTCGTTGACCTCCGGCAGGAACATGGCTTGAGAGGAGGTTGCCTGGTTGACCTCCGGCTTCAGCTCTGCAGGATAGACCATCTCGTGGGTCTCTGGCTGAAGCTCCGGAGAGGAGGTCGCATCGGTGACCTCTGGCAGAAACATGGCTTGGGAGGAGGTTGCCTGGTTGACCTCCGGCTTGAGCTCTGCAGGAGAGACCATCTTATGGGTCTTTGGCTGAAGCTCAGGAGATGAGACCACCTCGTGTGTCTCAGGCAGGAGCTCTGTCTTTGAGGTCGCCACGTGGACCTCTGGTGTTAGCTCTGCAGGTGAAACCAGCTCATGGGTCTCAGGCTTGATCCCAGGAGAGGTCGCCTCATGGACCTCTGTCTGGAACATGGCTTGAGAGGAGGTCACCTCGTGGACCTCCATCTGGAACATGGCTTGAGAGGAGGTCGCCTCGTGGACCTCTGTCAGGAACATGGCTTGAGAGGAGGTCGCCTCGTGGACCTCCGTCAGGAACATGGCTTGAGAGGAGATCGCCTCGTGGACCACCGTCTGGAACATGGCTGGAGAGGAGGTCGCCACGTTGACCTCCGGCTTGAGGTCCGCAGGGGAGAACATATGCTGGGTCTCTGGCTGGAGCTCTGGGTTGGAGGTCACCATGTTCACCTCTGGTTGGAGCTCTGCAGGCAAGAACTTCTCGTTGGTCTCAGGCTGGAGCTCTGGGTTTACTCTCTTGTGGAGCCATTTGTGGGTACGCCAGCTGCACTTGAAACACTCCTGGGAGCAGAAGTATGAGCCTTGTATCCCACGTTCCACACATGTGGGACACCGTAGCTTGGCCTGTCTGCTGCAGCTCTTGCTCGTGCACGCCTGGGTCATTGGTGTCTTGTCAACCTGAGGCTGGGGCTGAGGCTGAGTGGTGTAGGCCGCCACATTGGCCAGCTCCCTCTCGTAGTACGTGGTGAACGGCAGGCTGGGTCTATCTGGCAGGCGGTCCCTCCCCAAGAAATTTTGAAGGTCGGGAGCAAAATCAGGACTCCTGAACACTTTTACTAACAGTCCAACGAAACATGACACGGTACGTAGCTCACTAGATCCTGTGGCAAGGTGTAGCTCTGCCCACTGGCGAGCTGAGCCTATGAGTCGTGACAATAGGAACCCCAACCACTGCTTCTCGTTGGGTTTGGGGTCTTCCAGGCTAACAAAATAAAGTTGGCACTGTAACAGAAAACATTGGGGGTAAACAGAAAATCCATCATATGCGTCCAGGGGATTCATGAAAGTCCACTGTGAAAAAAGAATGGAATCAAACGTCGGTACATAGCCTCCGGCGTGACGTCTCCTCCACTTTCCTGCTGCATCCATGGTGAGGGCGAAGTATTCTGTTAGGTAATATGGCGATAGGTGGATGCAAGTGGTAAATACAAAACAGCTGAGACATATTAGGACACAAGCAATGACAACACAGGGGCGGAGACAAAACATGAATCAAAACAAAACACACGTGTAGAAGTAAACAAAGCGAAAGTCACTGAATCCAGAAGTGAGCTGCTCGCACGCTTCGGCGATCAGCGCGAGGGGGAATCGTAACAAAAACTGTGGTTTTATCTATGGGGGAGGTTAGTGGGGGAGGTGGGTGTTGGACGTCAAGCGTGTGTTCAGACATTTGCATCCATTCATAAATTGTTTTTGAAAAAAAATGTGAAAATTAATTAAAATCACATTTACAGTGGCCTCTTTTTGTATTATTGTATTACAGAACAACAATAATTATAATATTACATTCTTTTGTTATTGTGTAACGAATACAAAAGGGGCATTATTATTCATTATTCTTTTCCACCAGAATAATGAAATGGATCAACTTTAAACATGAAACGAAACAGAAGCGCACGCCTGGATTCAACGCACCTTTTTAAAGGAGACGAGTTTTAAAGCGTGCCCACGTTATCTACAGGAATGTATAGTAACTCGGATGAATCTGCAACGTTTAAAATAATATTCTCCACCAGTTACGATTTACGTAACAACTTAAAAGATGTTTAACACGTTTAAATGTATTCTCCAATTTATGTGAGGAATTAGCTCGACTGGCGTGAAATATATCTATATATCTAATCAACGCGTGTTGTGACCAGTTATAAATATACATCAGCCATGAAAGGGAATTTATATAGGTGCACATATACATATAGATAATGAACTACAACGGATTATAATTAATTATGTGGCCTAGACCAGCTTTATGAACTCTAAAGAGTGAGTTTATCCTTCTGGCCAGGAAGAATTAACTCACAAAGCTTGTTATTAAAGATAGAGTGGGTAATCGAGATCGCAGCGTTTAATGGACTCATCACGTGACCAAAAACAGAGAAAATCAAGCGTGGGATAATAGATTTTAATAGCTATATGTGACTATGGATACACACAACTAACTCTAAGCAAAACATACATATATACATCTATATACAGGGAGAGAAAAGGGATAGAGAGAAAGTAATGAAAGAAAGGGAAGCAGACAAAAACACAACTATTTAGCCTTTTTCAGAACCAGCACGAACTTAATTCTCCTGTAACACAGGGGTCCAATCTTAAACACAGATATAGATCATTAACTATACTTGCATAGCCTCAAGGTTGAGAGTTTGCGCGAGGTCATGTAGAGTTCGCTGGTTCGTTGTTGTTTGAAAAGGCGTGAGCCCGGAGGTAGTTGCATCTTGTGTCCGGAGAGAGAGAGATCCTGGCTTCCTCTTCCCAGGGCACATGGCCCCGGGGGAGAGAAGCTGGAAAGAGTGTCAAGTTGAAGTGAGTGAAGAGAGACTGGTGACTGACGACTGAAGAGTTTCAAAGCGTGGTGTTGTTTTAAAGACAACACCAACACGCACGCCTCTTTGGGCTATGGGCCAATCAGGAAGTTGGATTTGTTGGCGGGATGCCCGCTCTTTGTCTGGTCTCAGACCCGAATTTGCATGTCCAGGGAGGAGCCGGTTTATACCGTATTATATATGAAATTAAGGGAAAGCATGAAATAATGTATCCCATTGCAATATGATATGCATAATCAATCAGGGTATGGCAAGATGATTAACTACATACCAAATTCGATGGACTTGTAACGAATATTACAAGAAAAACATGGTTACAGACATTTAAAATAATATCCTAAGTTAAGACTATCTAAAATCATTAAGGTTAGGTCACATAAACACACAATATATGTAAACAAGATAACATCACACTATTTAGGCATTGAATAATTACATATAATTACACGTTACCTTCGAGAGAGATTTTTCCATTGTGTGTGTAAGGTAAGCTTGTGTGTGTGAGTGTGTGCGTGCGTGCGTGTGTAGGTAGCTTGTGTGTGTGTGTGTGTGTGTGTGTGTGTGTGTGTGTGTACGAAGGGGGGAAGGTTGGTCATTAGCATTCCAAAGGTATCTGGTCAAACTGGGGCCAGAGTGGTCATTAAACAGATAGGGATTTACAGCTCAAGGAGACAGAGAAATTTCATTGCTAAACCCAGGCTGATTCAGAAATCAGTTTGATACGTTCAGACGTTACACCTGTCTGTTCTCTCCCTGTCCCTTGATATCTCTTTCTCTCTCTCCTTGCAACTCTGATGCACAAAAAACAACCACAGTGTAATATTAGTATGTATTAGTAGTAATATTGTTCTTTGTTTCAGAGCTACTGAAGTAGCGTCTGGCTGGTCCATGCTCAAACCACCCTCGTGCACTGCTAGTCAACAAGTTGTAAGTTCTCTCTTTTTCTCTCCCTGTTTATCTCTCTGTGTCCCTGTCTCTCTCTGACCCCAGCTATCTCTCTCCCTGCCTCTCTAACTAGATCTCTCTTCTTGCATCTCTGACAAACAACCACATTTCAAGTACAGTGTTAAAAAAAATAGCAGTACAACATCAGTAACCTGATGAACCACTTTTATTAGTAGTAGTGATATTTCTGCATTGCAAATAATTTACTTGTAGCTGTAGCAATGTAATAGAAAAAGAACAGACCCAACTGTCATGACATGCATGCTGCTTTTTCTCGAATAATTGACACATTCATTGAAAGGGGCATGTTCAAAATAATAGCAGTGTGGAGTTTAATTAGATTAGTTTAATTTCATTCTGTGAAAAAAAACAGGTGTCATTAATTGTCCTTAAGGGAAGCAAATGTTTCACACATTGTTATAAAATATATTTCCGTCTGAATTGCTAAGTAAAATGGGCCATTCCAAACATATGTTCCAAACTTAATTTGATGCAAAAGTTGATTGGAGAGGGGAAAACATATAAAGAAGTGCAGCAAATTATAGGATGCTCAGCTAAAACAATATCAAATGCTTTAAAATGGCAACAAAAACCCGAAACACGCAGAAGAAAACGAGCAAATACTGTTAAAACGGATCGAAGAATAGTCACAATGGCAAAGATTCAGCCAATCATCACCTCCAGAAAGATCAAAGAGGATCTAAAATAGCCTGTAAGTGCTGTTACAGTCAGAAGACATTTTATTGAAGCTAAGCTATCAGTAAGAAGCCCTCGTAACGCACCATTGTTGAAAAAACAGCGTGTGCAGAATTGGTTAAAATTTGCCAAGGAATGCATCGATTGGCGCAAAGAGAAATGGCGTAACATTCTGTGGACTGATGAGAGTAAAATTTTTCTTTTTGGGTCTAGGGGTCATCGACAATATGTCAGGTGACCCCCGGGGTACTGAATTCAAGCCACAGTACACTGTGAAGACATGGTATGGGCATGTTTTTCATACTATAGTTTTGGGCCTATTTATTGTATAGCAGGGATCATGGATCGGTCTGAATACATCAAAATACTTGAAGAGATTATGTTGCCCTATGCCGAAGAGGAAATGCCCCTGAAATGGGTGTTTTCAACAATACAACGACCCCAAACACACGAGGAAGTGAGCAACATCTTGATTCCAGACAAAATGGATTGAGGTAATGGAGTGGCCAGCGCAATCCCCTGACCTCAACCCCATTAAAAACTTGTGGGGTGACATTAAAAATCCAGTTTCTGAAGCAAAACCAAAAATTCACAGGAACTGTGGAATGTAGTTCGTTCATCCTGGGCTGAAATGCCAGAAGTTGGTTGACTCGATGCAATGCAGATGCGCAGCAGTTATCAAAAACAATGGTTATGCAACTAAATATTAGTTCCGTAATTTAAATTGAAGTTAAATCTTGAAAAATTTCTTCAGTTCATAAGTGTTTGAGTTTGAAGAGAAAAATGTCAGCACTGCTATATTTTTGAACAGATTAATATTCCTTTTCTTTGCTTCTTTGCTTCCTGTAAAAGAATAACACAGACAAAATTTGTTAATGCCTTTATTTGGAATTGAATGTGTAATGTTTCCACTACATTTGAAATATGGAAATAAAAGCTATTAAAACATATTTGCACTTTATTAACTTTTATTAACACACTGCTATTTATTTGAACACAACTGTATAATGTTAGTGTAACATTGTTCTTTGTTTTACTGCCGTGTAAATATGGCGGCGTAATCGTGTCTCAGGGTGATTTCTGAGCAGCTTGTTTTGTTATTTTTTCCTCCCTGCTTCACTGGTCATGTTCCCTGAGTAGTGGATCACCAGACTATCTAGACTCTATCCATCTGGTTGTTGTTGTTTTGGGTCCATTATTCCAGTTGAGAAAATACTGCTGTGTTCTCCACTTTCTTTATATACAGAGCTAAGCTATGATTTTTCTTTTCTTTTACATGGATGTATTAGAAGGTGTATTGGTGCTGTTACCAGTTAGCTTACTAGGTAGCTAGCATCTTCCACCATTTTGTCTACTGATTTCAGTTTACTTGTTTTTCAGATTGACTTGAAATTTGTCCACTGTGTTCTCATTTTTTAAGTTTAATTTATTATAAAACTTGCCGATAAACTTGATCTAAAATCAATAAAATTATTTGCTGAAGTAGGAGCTCATGTTTTGTTGCTTTTTGTTGCTTCTTCTCTCTTGGTTGCCTTGCTTCTTATTATCACTTGGTTCTTTCTGTCCCTACCTATCTTTCTCTCTCTTTCCTTGGCTCTATCTCTCTGTTTCCTTCTCTATCTGTCTCTCCAATTCTATTTCCCCTCCTCTGAGTATCTCCATGTCTAGCTCTTTCCACCTCTTCCAACCTCTACCTTTCTGTCTCTCTGTCTCTCCTTTTCTCCATCTTTGTCTTTCCCTCTCTGACAGTCTCTGATCCTTGCTCTCCCTCTTTCTTTTTCTCTCTTTCTGTGGTAGTATTTATTAATTCTAATACTTTTTTTTAAACAGCCATTGAAATCAGTCTGGAGGCTCAAGACATCCTCTGAGGAATTTTCTGCATGTTTCTTTTACAAGTGGTAAGTTTTTTTTTTTTTTTTTTTTTTTCAGAATCTTTCTTTTCTTGACACTTTCCAATTGTCTCTTTTAATTGTTGTGTCAGTGATAATCAGTAATATATTTTTCTATTTTGTTTACAGCTTTCATCTTACCTGCAGACAAGAAGCAAATCCCCCCCATGACTACCCCTCTGTAAAAACTTTCTTCCTTTGCAAATTATCCAATAATTTAATTAGTGGATGTAATTTCTTTGTTTTTTTGTAATGTTAAGAGAGACTGTAATGAATTAGCAAACTTGGATCGGCGAGAGTTGCCACTTGCAGTCGGGGGAGGAGTTGAGCCGTCAAGTCAGAGACTTTCTGCTTTCCATAGTGACACTCATGCGGTGTTTGCTTTCTTTATCGCAGA